>CM076976.1:18578911-18668911 GCA_039105355.1 Benthosema pterotum
TTCAAAAGTTTTTTCAAAAACCCCATAACTAAGATATATTTGACCGCGGAGCCCCATCTGAAATTATCTTGTGCCAGGGACCCCCAGAAATTACTTTCAAGATTTTCACCATGATAAAAAAGTTGCAGATGTAGGACTGCATAACTCATACTGTATTGCATAGAGAACAATGCAGTGCCTCGAAGAAGCTTGGGTGCCATAAACAATGAACCTAACATCTGTCTAAACAGCATGCCATCTACAGTAAATCACATTCCTAGCATTTGTGGTTTAGAGAAAACAAATCTAAGAATCGAAACACAAGAACAAGTAATTATGTTCATGTGGGTTATTATGTGTTTGAGGGTGAGAGAATGCAGATAATCAACCAACCTGCACATCAGGAGCCATTAGTGGTTCAGAGTGTTGTTGAAGGACAGTCTTGGGGAGCTTGGAATCAAACTGGAATCAATCTACCCTTAAGCTACTGTTGCTGCCTGTATAACGGAATATGCACAATCGCACACACACACACACACACACACACACACACACACACACACACACACACACACACACACACACACACACACACACACACACACACACACACACACACACACACACACACACACACACACACACACACCCCCACACACACACACACACACACACACATTTTGCGGCTGCTGTACAAGAGATTCCACAGAGTGCAGAGTGCAAGCTGTATAGCTGCTTTTTTGACATCCCAAGTTGTTGGAAGCCTCTTACAACCAACCTATGTAAACCAAAGATAATCATATATTACCTATAGCCTAGCTATATGATGATCTGTTCAAGTGGCTGATATTAAAGGACTTTGGTCATCAGGACTTCAAAGTTGCAAGCCACTTCAAGAATGAAAACTGAACAATAACATCTGGTGTATTAGCAGACAGATGTGCAAAGATTTCAGGATTTTCAGTACAGATTTGAAGTTTTTTTTGCAATATATATTTTTAATTGAAGTTATTACCGAATAATGCAGTTGAACATGTATAATTTTTCATTTTTCTTTTTTCACTCCACACCAACCCTCCCCAACAGTCATTACCATTAGTATAAAATGAAGTACAGTGTATATATATATATATATATATATATATATATATATATATATATATATATATATATATATATATATATATATATATATATATATATATACACTCGCCACAAAAAGTTCGGAAATCCAACTTTGGTCCATTATAGCTCCCCTTTGATAAAACCGATTGGTATCGTATTATATACCATTTTTATCATTGATTTGTCCCATTTACAATGAGGTACAGCATGTAATGATCCGGCATTCGTGGAATGAGAAACACTGCTAAACATGTGGCTTGCGCTCCAATTTTTTTTGCCAAAATGGCAAATGTATGGTATTGATTGCTTTGCGTTGCCTAGCAGATTGGATGATTACTCTCTTCCACAGTACAAAGTAAAAACACAACACATATTGGACATTTTTAGACTTTATTAATTTCACACTCAGTGACAGGGAACTCAGTAGCGTGTGGTATTACCAAACACAGACACAACAGCTTGGCACCTCCTCCTCATGCTGCTCACCAATGCAGCCACACTTTGCTGTGGGATTGCATTCCATTCCTCAACCAGCATCTGTTTCAAGTCAGCCAACGTGGTTCTGTGGGTCACTCTAGCATACACATCCCTGATCCCACAAGTGTTCAATTGGGTTGAGGTCTGGACTCATGGCAGGCCATTCCATCCTCTCCACTCCCAAATTCTGGAGGTACTCTTTGATGATCCTGGCTCTGTGGGGGCGAGCATTGTCATCTTGGAGGATGGCATTAGGTCCCAGGTTCCTAAGATATGGGATCGCCACTGGATCCAGAATCTCATCCCTGTACCTTAATGCATTGAGATTACCTTTGATAATGACAAGATTAGTCTTGCCTCTCAGAGAGATGCCCCCCAAACCATCACACTGCCCCCATTAAATGATGTCACCCGATCAGTACAACAATCTGTCTGTGTTTGGTAATACCACACGCTACTGAGTTCCCTGTCACTGAGTGTGAAATTAATAAAGTCTAAAAATGTCCAATATGTGTTGTGTTTTTACTTTGTACTGTGGAAGAGAGTAATCATCCAATCTGCTAGGCAACGCAAAGCAATCAATACCATACATTTGCCATTTTGGCAAAAAAAAATGGAGCGCAAGCCACATGTTTAGCAGTGTTGCTCATTCCACGAATGCCGGATCATTACATGCTGTACCTCATTGTAAAGGGGACAAATCAATGATAAAAATGGTATATAATACGATACCAATCGGTTTTATCAAAGGGGAGCTATAATGGACCAAAGTTGGATTTCCGAACTTTTTGTGGCGAGTTTATATATATATATATATATATATATATATATATATATATATATATATATATATATATATATATATATATATATATATATATATATATATCCTATCCTATCTTGCACATATATACCTCACCTCATAGTAAGCTATGTGTTGTTTGTTTAGTTGTTTTAGTTGTAGCTATGTAACCTCGTATATAGCTTTAGATTTTTTAGTTGTAGTTTCTAGCTGTAGTATACTGTAGTCTCTAGTAGTAGTTTCTAGTAGTTGTATATACGTCCTGCCTGTTTTAGCTTCACACTACCGCCACTTTATCACCGGGTTAGCTAAGCACCTTCACCTCAAGTTAGGTGTACAGTTTGCACCTTACTGGTCTGCTGCACTACTGTTGTCTCGTCAATATATTGTCTTGACCTTGTCTTATTGCACTATTTGTCTCAACTTTGTCTTATTGCACTGTCTATTGTCTTGACTTTTGTCTTACTACACTGTCTTGTCTATTGCACTGTGGAAAATGGAAACGCTATTTCATCCCTGTATATGTCCTGACATACACTGGAGTGACAAATAAAAAACCTTGAACCTTGAACCCTTGATATATATATATATATATATATATATATATATATATATATATATATATATATATATATATATATATATATATATATATATATATATATATATATATATATATATATATATATATACAGTATATATGACTTTTCACAAGACATATACTGTATATATAAACATACAGTATATACAGTACATAGCGAAGGTTTGGCCTGAGTTCAAAGACAATCTCACCAGGCAGATTTGAAGTTTGACACAGGAATGTTTGTACAATTTTACAGACAGCGTAAAATGTCGTGTTATGTAAAGCCCTTTATAGGCATAACAGCCTTTCAGAATGTGTGACAGCATGGGGAAGGCAAGCGGGTTTCCCCTCGAGTCCATTCCAGTATTGTTGAAAAAAGCCAAAAAGCTGAAAATGATTTTAGCTGCAGTATTGTTTTAATATTACATTTAATTGCCTACAGGATATGATTAACATTTACCCATTTATTGTTATATTATGTAGCAATGCAAGCACTGTTTTTGTTCCTAAACTTACAATAAAAATAACATGAATAGGATCTACCACATACAATTTTACCCCCCCCCCCCTAATTATTAAAACAAAAAGTCAATTTTATATTATTTAAGAAGTAGCCTAGGCCTACAGATAATTAATGGAGTGTGCTGTAAGAGTTCTATTCTATTCTATTCTATTCTATTCTATTCTATTCTATTCTATTCTATTCTATTCTATTCTATTCTATTCTATTCTATTCTATAGTTAAACTACAGTTAGAAATAATCTAGCCTCGAGCCCCATCTTTCATTTTCGTTTGCGTTGCGCGAAAACGGAAAAGAAGTGGACCAAATTTAGGTAATAACTGGCTTTGGCTGATACCAGAGTCATAGTGTATAAACAGAGTTACGCAAACTCCGTTCCCTTCATGGGGTCAGTCCAATGGCGGCTCTTCTATATAGACTTCTATTGAGAATGGGGACAACAACTAGGGACTCGATGAAGTAGGCAGAAATGCATTCGACTTAATCACTTGCATTTAGATAGTTTTGTACCAATAATACTACAAACATTACAGAGACTTTGCTGTACAATAGTTTGCATGTCGCACACATGCTTAAAATAGCACTTATCTGCGCCGCCCTTTTTGAAATCTACGCTTTTCCAACCCCGGTATGTGCCACTATTCAGGCTTCGTGAACAGCGCTCGGTTTCTGACCCCTCAATGTTGCAACTCTTCTTCTGGATGGCTCTGGAGGATACTAGAAGGAACTATGTAGACGGTCGGGGAGCCTGCACGGACTTCTTTCCCCGGACGCACACAGGTGTCATCATCCTCATCGTACCAGATGCGAGCTGTTGCATGGAGTTATACCTAAACAAATTCACGATAATAGAACATATTTAGTTGCCACACATTCCAGGCAGAGCGTGTCTTCACATAGCGACCCTGCTGCTGTTTCCACAGCTCGTGTTTCTCAGCGCAGCGGCTGCCGTTCGAGTGCTAGTCGTTAGCTAAAGTGCTAACAACAGTGTGACAGCAGTGTGTACATGCTGCATGTCATCATATTCACTGACAACAACAAGTGATCACCACCAGAGCATCTCTGCACGTTGACAGGTAGGTGGACTCACTGACCAGATCCAAACGCCTCATTTGAGGGACAGAAGTAAATGGCACGTTACTGTCTCTTTTTGTTATTAAACAGTAACTATGGAGTCTCATATTTTCATTTAAAATGCTAATTTTAGTCATGAGTCGGTGGTATGGCTGACTTAGTGCTGTACCCTATGGGATATTTGATTGCCTGATTGAAAATTTTATTAACAACTTGGAGATTTACAGTACAATTCAAGCACAACTCAACACAAGATTGATAAACCAGTTAATCTTAGCTTGTTTACAATGGCAGCCACCTCGTTCATTTCATCAAACATTTAGACATACACATATTCACTTCCATAAAGTCAGAAGCAGCAGTGTAGGTTAAAGGAAAATAAAAAATACACAAGGAGGGGGAAAGGGTATTGTGTTTTAACAGGCTTAAAAACACATCTTGCAAGAACAGAGGCGATGAGCTTCATAGCAAAAAGACAATTATTACCGCATAATATTTGAACACTGATGTCTCAGTCAGTCACAGTGTGGGGCAGAGGCTCAATTTGTGAGACACTTAAAGCCTTTGAAATGAGGGACTGTCTCACACAAAGGGTGACACCTGGTCACCTAGCCCTACATGGCTATTATTCGTTTGAATAATAGCCATACATACAAGCATTGACTTGTGGATACATTTAAATGTGGGCGCTCTTTTCGTGCCCATTGTTCCCTGTTTACTTACCCATTAAATAATTCCAAAGACGTGGAGTACGATATAGTCATCTAGTTTCATATCCATGTGAAAGTTGTGGCACAAAACGCCTATTTAGTCAAATATTTCCACTTTTCACGAGACGAACACAGACATCTCTCCCTGGGGGAAAGGGGATCATAATACCAGCTGGGTCAAAGACGAATAAGAGTTTCCAAGCCTAAAAAAATAAAAGTATTGTCTTACAAAATGTTTTAACTTTTTTGGGTAGCTTAGGGTGTCTATTGTTTAAGTTTAATATTTTCTGTTCAGGAAATCGTACACAACATTCCTTTTCAGTCCATTTGACCATTCGGTGTAATATAGTAAAATGCAAAGATAGTGTATGACATAAAAATAAATAAATGAAATGCACGTCATAGTAAGCAGCTATGTTTAAGGTCTTCATTGAACCTAAAATTGGCATGTTTTTTGTTTCCATTAAATTTCAACTATAAAAGTGACTTTTGACATTTCACTGAATGACATTTCATTTTGTGTCCACTGGTACCACATCATAACAACATGGATATATCACATATTTCAGAGAGGGAAACTCACCTTCTGATACCACCTCCAAAGTCTTCAGGAGTCCTTCTAACAATGGCACAGGTGTTCAGCTGACTATATACTAGATTGGTCGTTTAAAAAGGCCAGCTTTATCTCATTACACTGAATGATCTGTAATTAATTGAGTAGTGGGCACAAAAGTCCCCTAATGATTTGAATATCAAAACAAAGGAGTATTGCAACGTGCTTTTAATATAACATGACCAACACCTGTACAATTATGCCAGGACAGTTAAAACAGACCTTTGTTTTTTTTTTCTCATGAATATTTAAACATGTTTCATTGAAATTGTAGTTCGTACTCTTACACTGAATGACAAATATGGACTTTATGAGCTTATTTCACCTATGCTCATAATTCTTTTTTTCATCAAAAGTTACTGACATTACAAAGTGGACCATGTACTTTCACCTGATGTATCCAAAATGTAATCCTCTTCATGTCATGGTACTTTTATGTGTCCGTACCCAAAAAAAAGGGCGTCTCGTCTTTGACCCAGCTGCACCTGATCACTGCAAACGTCATCAGGCTAAGACGAAAAGTTCGGGGAACACAATTGCCTGGTGCATTGCGATAGGGGCTGGGTAGTTAATCACGCCACCTGCCAATTGTGTTCCCCGAACTTTTTGTGTTAGCCTGATGACGTTTGCAGCGATCAGAGGAAGTTGTCAAAATGTGTTCAGCTGGTATTATGAGCCCCTTTTCCAGAGTCTGTGTGCGTCTCGTGAAAAGTGGAAATATTTGACTAAATAGGCGTTTTGTGCCACAACTTTCACATGGATATGAAACTAGAGGACTATATCGTACTCCACGTCTTTGGAATTATTTAATGGGTAAGTAAACAGGGAACAATGAGCACGAAAAGAGCGCCCACATTTAAATGTATCCACAAGTCAATGCTTGTATGTATGGCTATTATTCAAACGAATAATAACTATGTAGGGCTACTGGTCACCCTACTGCTAGGTTGGAGCGAGAATACAATAATTATATACTGGTTGAATATTCTGTTGTAATATAATACCTGGATTGCTTAAATGGTAAATGGTGCATTTATAAGAGTGCCTTTATCCAGGACGCTTTACATAGATTGTGCATCACATTCACCATGCAAGGCACAACCAGCAGATCAGAAGCAGTTAGGGGTTAAGTGTCTTGCTCAGGAACACAACAACACTACCTCTGGGGGAGCCCGGCTTCGAACCAGCAACCTTGTGGTTACTATCCACTCATCCAGTTACTCTACCCCTGAGCCACCACCGCTCCATTATCTTGTATACTCATGCAGCAATGTGCTGCTTTAATTCAATAATCATTCTCTTCTATAGTCATCCAATATGCTGTTATGTCAGGGTTTTCAACCATTTAGATACAAGGACCCACTATTTATTCAGCATTTTAGCCACAGACCAGGCACCATTTGATTATTAATCAAATCTAGATAGTTTGTACCACTGGTGGTCCCCACCGGACCACAGGTTGAAAACCACTGCTCCATTATAAGTATATACTGTATACTTTTTTGCATTGATTAACCATTCCCTACTATAGTCATTCAATGTTCTGCTGCTGTTGTGTCATTCATCAGCCTGTCATCATGATTCATGATTTGTTGTCGCAGTTAAGAATTGGCATTCCTTTATATGAGTTACAAATGGATTAATCTCCCTTCACCAGGCGGAAAGGAGAAACAAGGAGGAAAGCCTAGTCTGTGACCATGTCAGATTGTCAGATTTGTAATCATCAAGCAGTAAACCTCAAGGCGGAATCCAAAAGTACCAATTCACCATAATACTGATTACAAATATTGACTAGAACATGACGTATTTCACCATCCACTAGTCCAGACCGGTTCATACACCCAATAGGGAATGCTACACAGTAGTGTTGCGCGGGCCGGCCCGAACCCGGCGGGCCCCGCGGACCCCCGCGGGGGGCGGGCGGACGGGTTCATGATTTTTAAGTAATTATCACCCGCGGGCGGGGCGGGCTGACCCCGCTGCACTTGCAAAAAATAAAACAAAGAAATCACATGCTCTCGTTTTGTTTTACCCTCTCAGTGGTGGTTCTCGGACCACCTGTTGAAAACCCCTGAAATACTGACGAAAATATGAGCCTAAATTGACAGGTAATTAGTGATGACGGGCAGTTATTTTTACAGAACTTGCATTGAGAAGACGGAGAATGTTCATGGAGTGGGACACACCAGACCTAGTACAGCATTACCTACAGCCTCACTTCACCGTGGAACAGTGCCAGGATAACGCCAAATTAAATTCTGGAGCCCTTGATTCCATTCTTTTTCTGCACAGCGCAGCCGGCCGTCGCAAAGGAGACTGGCTTGGACGCACAGCTAGTAGAGTATTAAGCCGTATGGTTTCGTATGTGCGAGAGAGAGAGAGAGCGAGAGAGAGTGTGAGAGAGAGAGAGAGAGAGAGAGAGAGAGAGAGAGAGAGAGAGAGAGAGAGAGAGAGAGAGAGAAGCTGACAGCGCGTCTCAAATGTGGTCTTGTATATCGCATAATAGGGTTATCTGCACATCAAGAGGATACGATGGTAGAACGCGCCTCAAAAGTACTATTGTACATCGCGTAAGATACGATGATTGAGGCTTGGTGATCAAATATTTGGTATGGGCATTTAATAGCCTACTATTGATTGCAGGTGCGTTTCCAGCTCATCAATGCAAACGAAGCGCTGTTGACTACGCATGTTTTAGTCGCTGTCTTACATGACAACAAGTTACGGGATGCAAGTTATAGGCCTATAACTTTTTATATATTGTAATATTGTAATATCAATAGCCTCGGTGGACATGGGGGGAGAGACAGAGACAGAGAGAGCGCTGTGGTGTTTTTTTTTTTTTTTTTTTTTTTTTTTACCTGTGTTGTGAGTTATTTCACATTGCAATGCTGAGTGGCCGTGTTATATAGGCTACAAGAAGTTGTGGGACAATCCGTCGCGAGGAAAATAAGTCCATGCATGCGGTATACTATAGGGAAGTCCAACGTTCTCTTAGTCTTCAGACGTTCATATTTTTGCTAGTGTAGGCTATATAAGCTGGTCTGCATCTGATTAAATGAATGAAGGAGGATGCGGCATTCGTGCGGTCCATAGTTTGTTTTATCGTTTTCGATCCATCACCGACAGCCGCCTTTTATTTATTTTCCATGCGTCTTAGAAAGACATAGGTATTTAGAGCCAAGACTGTCGATTTTACTGTCATTACAGAACCATTCTGAACAACATGCTTGTTTATTCAGCCCATGACAATATCATTTATATAGCTGCTATAGTATTTTAAAGCTTGGGGTACTCACAAGAACATGCACTAATCATTATATCATTTTTCTTTAATTTCGGGCTGCGGGCTGGGGCGGGCCGTTGATTAAAATTTTGCGGGGCGGGCTGCTGCGGACGGGCTGGGACAATTGGCGGCGCGGACTGGGGCGGGTTGTGAAAAAAAGCCGGCCCGCGCATCACTACTACACAGTCTACAAAGTAGATACATGAACTCTAGGGGAATTAACTGCCATGTATTATTGATTAGCCAATGCTATTGTTGTTAAGAGCGCATCCTCTCTCTGTCTTTCTCCATCTGTCTTCCATCTCTCTTGTCATTTTCTTCTCCCTCCTTCTCTGCCTCCTCCCCTTCTCTCTCTCTCTCCTTCTCTCTCCCCTTCTCTCTCTCTCTCTCTCTCTCTCTCTCTCTCTCTCTCTCTCTCTCTCTCTCTCTCTCTCTCTCTCTCTCTCTCTCTCTCACAGCAGCTCAGCAGACATTATGGAGCTCCAGGCGGTGTTGATGGCAGCAGGTGGGGGTTCCAGGATGATGGACCTGACCTACAACACCCCAAAACCCCTGCTGCCGGTGGGCAACAAGCCTCTCATCTGGTACCCCCTGAACCTCCTGGAAAGAGTGGGCTTTGAAGGTGACACACTTTTATAAGGTTTTATACAAGTAATACCATGGGTTTAATTTCCAATCGCCTCTTTTCTGGTGGAAACTGTCCAAACGTGCCGTTTCCCATTTCATTTTGAGGTTTCTGCAATAAATAAATAAATAAATAGTTATTGGTTATGAATTTATAGTATAGTTTTAGCTTTTCTGCTGCTATGTAGCCAATGAGCACGGCCCCAGACCTGATTTGCTGCCATGCAGCCAATGAGAAGACTTATTCAGAGTTTGAAGGCCTATTCAGAGTTTGATTTTTGGTGCCCACCGTGACCACCGTTGCCTACAATATGGTAGTGGACTATGGAATAGCGGTGGTTGTGGTGCTCTGAGCGGTGCTCGTGGCGGCCACCGAAATTCTGAACTCTGAATGAGCCTTTACACCGTACCTGGCTACACCACAGCAACTGAGAATTGCACCCATTGTATTTTGTCTGTTTTTCCACAACTTATGTAACTTTGTACAACGTATTTTGGAACGAAGCTTAGCTTGTTAATCAGAGTCATCAAGTTGAGAAAATAATTTGAAACACTTCTCAAATATCTGATTAATTGATACTACTGCTACTACTGCTATTTCCGTCTGTTTCTCTCTCTCTGTCTGTTGTCTCTTCATTCCATCTGTAACAGTTTCTGTGTTTGATTCAGTGGTTTGATGCCAAATGCTGGTGTTATCAGTGGTGGTATACATTCAACTCAACATGTCACCTCATGTTACCTGGCTGAGGCACCATTTGTGCCCCATTTTCTTTTCTCACTGGCGTTGTATTTGGAAGGAATCGAGCAGCTAGTTGCCCCCATCAATTAGGCTGTTGAGGCGTGTGTGTGTGTGTGTGTGTGTGTGTGTGTGTGTGTGTGTGTGTGTGTGTGTGTGTGTGTGTGTGTGTGTGTGTGTGTGTGTGTGTGTGTGTGTGTGTGTGTGTGTGTGTGTGTGTGTGTGTGTGTGTGTGTGTGTGTGTGTGTGTGTGTGTGTGTGTGTGTGTGTCTCTCTCTGTCTGCATCTAGATTTACACGCCAGTCTAAATCATGTAATAATAGCACAATGTGCATTTGGGCCACAAATGGCTGGCCCGTAAAGGGATTTGACACAATGCGCTTGCCTTCCAGTAAACAGCACTGTTTATTAGAGCAGCCCGTAGGTCCGCCTAGACCTAAAGAAAAGCTACCTTCCTATACATTATCATCATGTGTGGCCAGCAGTTTACTGTGTTCAGCCAACTAGCCAAAGCCCTGCAATTAGCTTTTACAAGGCTGACACAGCCATAGTGAGCTAAATGCCCAGGAGGAGACACATTTTATACAGACAAGGGTAATTAAAGCAGTTTTTTTCTTTTCTTTTTTGGATTTGTTAAATGTTTTGGCCATTTTGGGGAGGTAATGAAAGGCTGGTCTACACAGTAAACTTCTCCTCAGCATAAAATTGTATCCATTTGTAACTATGACTGCAAGTGAACAAAATGAAAGCAAAATGGAGCTATAAGGGTTAAATTAGGCTGCCACTTAACACTGATGTTTTTTTTTGTTTTTTTTACTGTGTAGGGGCTTTTAACCGTTTTGATACCAGAGCCCATTATTTTATTCTGCATTTTGGCACAGACCACCTTTTGATTTTGAGTGTACTCTCAAAATCAAAAGGCCCAGAACCCAGGAAGATTTTCTTGCTTTGGTCCACAATTTATGAGAGATAACAGGCAAACATTGTTCAAAATAACAATTGTTGTACTTTCTCTAATTGTGTACATTCTTGAAAATGAAGCAAAATTTTAACAATAATTTAACTCCTTCTAAAATGAAACCAAATGTACCCACTCTTACGTGTCAAAAATCTATAAGGGCCATTTGGTCCATCATTTCACTGGGGACAACCTGGAAAGCTCTCAAGGACCACTGGTGGTCCTTGGACCACTGGTTTGAAACCGCCGATGTAGTACTGGCTGAATTGCAAAAAGAGTGGCGCAATATAATACCCGGTGTGCACTTTACAATGAGGTCTGTGCCATTTTCTAACATACAGCAACTGTACACATACTGTACAGTATTTTTTATTAGCAGCTTGGCCTCATTATCAGCGTTGCCAAATATGCTAGTCTCTCTCATTTTAGCATTTCTCTCTGATAGGTCTGTCACTGCTGGGAACACATGTATTCAATCTACAATCCATACGTTTTAGGAACGCAGGTCTCCCACATGGGAAACCCAACATTTGCCACTCATAAATTAGCAAGGGGAGGTATTGCCTTGACCCGTAGGTGTTGTTCCTGTTGGGCAGTGGTGGACAGTAACTAAGTACATTTACTCTGTACTTGAGTACGATTTTGAAGGTTTTGTAGTTTATTTGAGTTTATTTGATGTTGGTTATACATCAAATAGACTCAAACGTCAGCCCGACAGTACAGTACATTTGACAATGGCCTATCTACAAACTCACAATGAGTCTGACACATTGTGTGCTTATAGATCGGCTAAATCTTAAAACTTGAAATTCTGCATCATGAAAAGGAAGCGAACATGGGGTGATGGCTGTATCAGTAGCCCCGCCCCCTGTCAATATTTCAAAATATAAAAACAGCTGGGGTTTGGGAAAGTCTTCACAGTTGGAGGGGATGCAGCATTGTATCACATTGCTTTGTTATGTTACAGTACAGTATATAGTGTATAACGCTCTTGAAACAAATAACACTTAGGGACAAATACTGTAGCAGCACTCCCACTCACTCCCAGATCATGCCAGAGCTTCCCACACCCTCACTACGCTTAAAACCAAACTCAAAACCCACCTGTTCAGTTTCACAATTTCTCTTTCCTTACATTTCCTTACCCCCCATTGTTTACTTTTCTTTAAGCGTTTTAACTATTTTTTCTAATAAAGTAGTTTTTAATTCTGTTTGTGTAAAGAGACTTCAAGTACCCTTTACACCAAATCTCTAAAGCTCATAGCATAGCAATTTGCAATGTGCTACATAGATCAGCTATTTGGTCCAAACTTTCACAAATGTTTGCCAAATGTTCTCCTGTTATGACATACATAGTCGTTCTGAGTCCCTCGTCGCTTTTTATACTGGTACCATTTCGGTTTTCATTCTGTGTTAAATATCTAGACTCACAACGGGCCCATTGTGAGTCTTTTTACGCTATCAATATGGATCCTAGTGTTCATGTAGTTGTTTTTTTTCTTCTTCATGGTCTCTCCAGAGGTGATAGTGATCACCACTAAGGAGGTGCAGAAGATGATGAGCACAGACCCCAAGATGAAGCTGGACGTGAAAATGAAGCTGGACGTGGTGTGCATCCAGGATGACGCAGACATGGGCACGGCGGACGCTCTGAGACACATCCAGCAGAAGATCAAGGTTTGTGTGTGTGTCAAATGTTGTTTTGAAAAAAGGAATCACATACAACTCTAACTTGTCACATTCTTCGAGCATTTTACCAGATGCACGGTCAGGAAACACTTTAGAAGTAGGAGAATACCAACACTGATGGAGTGGTTCTTTAAGGCACTTTGTTTCATCTTAAATAGAATATAGGACAGGTATGATGCAAGCATCAACACAACAAACATGCTTCGTCCAGCGGTCTTCAGTGCTGTATATGCATACAGCGCTGAAGGCAATTGGTTTGTTTTTGTCTGCTGTTTTTGAAAGATTTCGGATAATTTGGCTTAAAAAAAAAAAAAAAAAATTATGTGAACGTTTTCCCACATTTTATGAATTCATGATCTCACCTGTCTTGCCCAAATATAGTATTCCATAATGTCAAAGAATAAGACCTCAGGGAAACTACGTTATTTCAGCCAAAGCAAGCCGCAGTCCTGCTTTCCTTAGATGCATTAAAATGGACTGAGCCATAAATTAAAAAGATCATACACTTGCATTAGTAGATTTTGGAAGAAGAAAATACTTATGGCAAGATTATTTTTGGGGGGATTTGAACAGTGGTCTGTTCAAACTCCATTGTATGTAACTAACCTTTCTTTGGTACCCAAATGGTGTTTATTCCAAGTTGAACATTGCTGGAAATTGTGGTGAATGAATCACCAGTTTAATATCGGTTCAATCAAAAGTGAATTATAATAATCTCTGAAGAATTTGACATGGTGAACACGCATCGTCAGTGGAACTGATCACTTGCCATTTTGGAAAGTATATGTGCCATGGGGGAAAGGGTGCGGAACGGGTGCGATTTATTTTGGATGACGCAGACCAGTGCACACCATGTTGGAAGGGTTTTCCTTGTCCATCAAATCAAAAACAATGCAATATGAAACAAACACACCAGAATCTGTATCTGAAGAATCTGTATCTGAAGAGTGAAGATGTAGCTTTAAGGGTGAGGTCTTTCTGAGGCCAAGGTCATACTAGGGATGGCCAACGGTTAACCGGTTATCGAGAACATTAATGGCTAATGAGTAACTGATAAAATAAAAATAAACATGGCTGTCGGGGCACGCTGGACTATTCCAATTTCATCCATGTTATTATCCTACTACCCAGAGCAGAGGAGGAACAATCATATAGGAGCTTTCACATCATATAGGAGCTTTAATGGAAATTGCTCTCAGGAACAACTTGTCTGACTTTCTCCTCATTGTGATGTCATCAATGCAGCCTACATGGTAGAATTCCTCCTCTTCTTCAGTTCCAAATTTGCATTTCCACTTTGTTTACTATATCCACCATTGTTGATTTTCAAGCTGGCATAGAATGGAAAGAAGCCTGGGTTTAGCCTCAGTATTATAATGACTCCAATATTAAACAATCTGTTTGTTATTTGGCCTTTTAAGTTCGCCTGAGACGGTGGCCCTCCATTGCAGTCTAGTCCACGGAGTAATATATTTAGGTCTTGTCCCCAGCTGAGAGGCAGATGAGAAGCGCGGCTTCTGTAAAAGTTCCATGTTGGCCACAAAAGAGGGGCGTGGTTCTAAGCACAACTCGTGTAGGTTTTCAATGTCGCGTCCCTGGCCTATTCTTTCAAACAGGGATCTGATCTCATGTATTGATATGTATCAATTCGTCTGTCCTTTCCTTTGATGTGAAAAAGCTGTTAGAGAATCACTGTTCTATGACGTCCAAGTCCTTTCATTGAATTTAGACGTACGGTATCAGTAGTTAGAATATTTCCAGTGGGTCCCCCGGCTAAATGACGTGGACCTTTAAAGAGACCCGTAACAAATGGAGTGTGCAAATGGAACCAAAATGACCCTTACAGCATCATGTGGTTCCATTTGTATTGTCGGGGGCTAAGATTCCTTACCGTAGAATATCCTAGCAGTGTAGTGGTCGGTGGTCAACCAGGGGTACAGCCTGAGAGGCCATGCCAGGAAAACTCAATCTGCTCCCATCTGCACAACAGCTTTGCTTACTTTGAGTGAGGTCATTTGTTTTTTATTTCCTATTGTTCTTTCTTTTTGGTAAGTTAAGGAATATGGATTAGTGTACAGTGATGTAAGGCGGTCCTTATTGGAAAATACTGGCAGGTCAAGGTTTATTTTCCAATAATGACAGCCTCACTGTACATTAGCACGCTTGTTACACGCTTCCACGGCTTCAGCTTCCATCGCAGCGTAAAGAACACAGGGCTGAACATCAGTGTGTTATTGAGAACAGCTATCGGGAAATCACAGATTGCTTCCAGGTCTAGGAAATAACAGTTTTACTTGCGGGCCAAGGCAGGTTATTTAGACAGATGTTTGATTCATTGTTTACCTCTTAGGCTGTCATTTCAATTTACGGATTATTATTTTGATTCTGATAAAAATTGTTTAGACTGAGGCCAGGTTTATCGAGGCACTACACACACACTCTTTCTCTCTGTAAATGCCTAGATTGTAAACAGACAATACGATGCCTCTATTGGCCAATTAGACTCCAGTATTTCTATGCTATTGAAACCCAACTTTTTCTTGGGTTTTTTATATGTTAATTTTAGTCAGGTGGGAGCAAGTTACTGTTCCAAAACCATTACTTTGTTTTCTGATGAAAAGATAAGCACAAAGAAAACTGATATTCCATAAGTGTGTTTTATCCGGTAAGCGTAGAAGAAATAAGTCCTTAGGCATACCTACAAGTGAAGACAATGTGCGGGATGCCATTTTTTTTCTGTATTTTTGTAATTTCTACTTATTTGGTCAGCACACATTGCGCTAGTTAGTAAGAGCATTGTGCACACAGACCTACAAACTCTGCTATCTTCGGTGCCCGCATACAGCTAACAACTGGGACTTTAGAGAGTAAAGAGAGAAGGTAAAGTGAGAATGGTGATTGTCAGGAGACGGAGGGAGCGTGAAAGGAATAAATGGATGGGGGGTCTGGCTGAAGGGAGGAGGGGGGTGGAGGTTTAGGGAGAGAGGGAGTGACGGAGAGATCCTGTGTGCCGCAGCGCCATCACTGATCCGTGCCTTCCCCTCCCTGGACGGCAGATGAAGCCGCAGTGCCTCATTTCACCTGCCGAAAACACACCACACATACTGTAAACGCACACGCACGCACGCACACAGACACTCACATGCACACAGACACACGCATGCACGCAGACACACACTCTTCCCTACATCGCTGCCGCCAGCCAGACCCCCGTCTTGTCCTGCCTGCTTGTGCTCAACCTTCCATCCCACGCTCCATGTTTCCATCCATCCATCCATCCTTCTCTTTCTCTCTCTCTCTCACTCTCCCCCTTCCCTCCATCCGTCTCTTTCTCTAAACAGATGAGGTCATGGCGGAGGGCCTATAGCCAGCCTTCTGCCAGTCAGTTTAAACCGTGTGCACCATTTACACTCATCCTGCACATCTGTTTGCATGTGTGTGTACCAGTTTATGGAAACGGACCAGTGATATCTACCCCAGAGCGATGGGGCATGCGTACACAATGTACTGTGTGTGTGTGTGGGTGTGTGTGTGGGTGTGTGGGTGTGTGTGTGTACGGCTATGTACAGCCAGTCAAAGGATTGCACCATTGATAACCGACCAGAAGGAAGCATTCAGGGGCTTTGGGCCCCTGGATGATGACACACTGTACAGGACATGGGGGGATTTGTGTGTGTGCATGCAGATGGGTTGTTAACAGCGGATTGCTCTTCTCGTTCTCTTGAAATATAGCGTGTGGTAAAAGCTATAGGTTAAGCCGGTGGTTAAAGTAACGTACTGCACTACGCTGTTGATCCTGGAGCTGGATCACAATCGATTGATTTGAAAAATAAACACACTGAAATTGCACATGGCCCACCCATCTGAGACCACTTAACGCGACAGCCGAGATCGGTAGGACACCGTTGTTTTTTGGGTAGGCTGTGATTGCTGTATGGTTGAGTCCCTTAGAGCTCTATACTAGCATATTTTCTGATTTTGACACTACTAGGACCTTAACCGTGAATATGAACACCAAATGATCTACAGTGTGGTTAATGTGATTTAATATCAATACCAATAATGTAAGTATTTTGATGAAGTACTGCTGTAGTTGTGGATACTTGATCATGGGAAAAGGGGAAGCAGTCATAGCAAAGCAAGGTGCACAGTTAACTGGTGATACATATTTTGGTTGTATTAAAGTAGGTGTTTGTGTGGACATCATGAAACCACTGGTTTAGAAAGTGGTGGGTGGTGAGTCTTAGTAGTGCACACACACACACACACACACACACACACTATTTTTGACAATGATATCCCACCGCGGTCCACGCTTCACGCGGGCAGAAAACTCCATTGTCAGCCGAAGTGAGTAGCAGTGAACTCGGCTGCAGCTTATAGGGGCTGCGGGTGGAGCGAAGTTGGATATTGTTTTTGTTTTGTCACACGTGTGAGTAAAAAGTGACGGTGAACAAACTAATATCTTCCAGTTCAAACACATATTCAGTTCGACAGTTCCCAAGAAGAACCTGGATCTGTACATAAAGTGGGTGTCTGTCGCTCCCTTCAGGTAGCGTACTTGCACAGGAATGACATTAAAGTGAGGGTTAAATAATCTCAATCGGATTAAAACGTGAATGGCTCAAAATGACTTAACTGAAAATAGTTAGATCTACAAGCTCAGTCGGAACACGTTGCAACACATAGAGAGCTTGTACATCAGCTATTTGCGGCGTGCAACACACAAGTATAAATCAGGCATAACAAAGACCCTAACCCAGTCCTAATCCTAACCCCAACCGTGGATCTGTTCATAATTGTAAACCTAAAAGAAAAAACTAATACTTGTGGAGAATTTTGGGCATCATAAGAGTAGTAACACACACACACACACACACACACACACACACACACACACACACACACACACACACACACACACACACACACACACACACACACACACACACAGAGAGAGAGAAAGGGGGACTAGCTCCAGCATGCTCCCATTGAGAATGCTTGGGTTCCTAATCCTTTGAGCAGCCGGCTAGATTAGAGGCATTGAGTTACACACACACTCCAACGTACACACACTGTGGGGTGATGAGTGAGGAACCCGAGCAATAGCCTGCCAAATCCCTGTGTGGAGATCACTCAAACAAACTGTCGCACACACACACACACACACACACACACACACACACACACACACACACACACACACACACACACACACACACACACACACACACACACACACACACACACACACACACACACACACACTGTACTTGTGAGGACATTACCGTTGTAGGATGGCATTGAAAATAGCTGAAAAGTTGCATTTATAAATGAGGCTGCATAACTCTTAACCCCAAACCCTCAAATCTATCCTCTTAATGTCTAATCCTGACCCAGACTCTCAACCCAAATCTTTTTTTTTTTCTGATGGTAAAGTCTGAAGTCTCAAAGTATTTTCTTTTAACTTTTTTTCTTACACCACCTACATTTCCTTCACGAGGACTATGAAAAAGGACCTCACAAAATCTATTTATAACATTGCGCTATGGTTGTGGGGACACGACATGTTTCTCAAAGTGATGCATGCACATGTGCAGGAATGTGCACGCACGCACACAAACGAACACATCTCTCAAATACAAATGCATGCCACTTTACACAAATACCCTCCCACAAAGGGATTTGGTGTAACCTATCAAACAAAAATACTTACAGGAATCGGTGTGGAGTCTGGGTGTGTTTAGCGGGTCGTTGCCCTCTAGCTTTATTCAGGAGGAAGATTAACAAGCGCATTTCTGTGGGGGTTTGCATCAGTCATCGCCTCTACGGTGACGTTACATGAATAAAATGGATATAGCCCAAAATAATAACTTGCATCTCTCCAATGGAGGCTTAACTTTTCAGTGGAGTGCTTTGCATGGACGCATTGTCTGGCTGTGACTGCTTAAGTCCCTTTGACGTTTGCATTGTCAGCCGGGTTTGATCAGCTGGCGTCTTGAGTCGATGTGGGCTGAGGGAGAGAAGCGCACGTTTTCAGCAGTGTTGCCAGATTTTACAAGACAAACATGCAAACCAGGTCTATGAAAACAAGCCCAAAAGATGTGACTAGATCACATGTGTGGATTAGAGCGTACGCAGGCACACGCACAAGCACACAGCCACAGGCGCACGCGCGCGCGCACACACACACACACACCCCATATTCAAAATCATTCGTTCAGTCATTCATGCACACATTTGCTCATTCGTTCATTGTTCATTCATCCATGGGCTTGTAGTGTGTGGCCATTTTTAAACCCTGCAAACATTACATTGTAGAATGTTTTTTAAACATTTTAAATACAAAAAAATCACTGGCATGGACACATGCATACTTTTGAGGCATCCTTGACATGAAAACGTGCTGGAAGGAACCCCAAATAAGTTCAAAGTCGCTTATAAGCAGGATTGGAAACACTGTTTTATTTTTTATGGTCGCCAATTGAAAATTTGTTCAGACATGTCCGCCACACAAACTTTAAAGCCGCTAAGACGAAGAGCGTTTTGGCAGATCCAATTGGACTGCGAGATCCAAACGAAGCCTTTGCATGTGAGCGGGACATGGGAGATGCGGTTGAATGAAGACTAGACCCATGCCTTCTCTTTTCCCTCTCTCTGGTAACCCCCCTTCCCTTTTTACTCTTTTCATTCTGACTTCCTCTAGTGTCCTTATGGTGCAGGACTCTAGCATGGCTGTGGTACAGTAGCATTACACTTAAACCACACGGATCCCTGGCATCCATATTCTTACAGTCATAATAGAACTATCTGGAAACCAACTGAATAAAAATAAAACAAAACTATCTTTGTTTTATCTAATAGGGTCAGAACCCGTCTTTTTGTGTTAAAGGGAACTCAAGCTCTTTGCACACTGACGCGTTTTCTGTTTATGGAGACCATAATATGGTCTATAAGGAATATGCACAAAAAATATCCCGCAAAACATCCTTGCACACTGACTGAGTCGAGCAGCAGTGGTTATGATTTTGTCTTCATCCTATCCTCACCTTCTGCAATAGAGTCATTATATATATATATATATATATATATATATATATATATATATATATATATATATAGTATATACATGTATATATATATATATATATATATATATATATATATATATAGTATATATATATATATATATATATATATATATATATATATGAAGCAAATGAGATATGCAGACCGCTTCAGAACTGCTTTTCAGATTTATAGAATAGTCAGTGGGCCAACAAGCCTAAACAACGGCTCACACACAGCCTGTTGCGCCACACACACACACACACACACTAGACTTCGGTTCATAAATCAGGCTGGTCTACAATAAAAACATTAAACATAGAACATACACTTTACAGACAAGATGATTGCTGCCCTGATCTGCCAAAACTGGTTGTAGTAGGCCAGCCTTGGAGGCTATCAGTAGCTCAGCTGTCAACATTTCACCAATGCAGACCCAGACGTGCATAATGCATGGCTGAGGTCTTGCACGGAATAAAATCCAGGTAAAATTGACTCCGGAAACATTTCATACACAGGATTCCATGGTGGTGTGTGTAAGAGTGATTGACATGACGCGATTTTTTGTGTTTTCCGCCCTGGAAAACACACCGGCGTGCAAAGACCTTTGGTTCCTCCCAATCCAACGTCTCTCTGGGTGTTTCTACATCTACTGTATGTTTCTTCCTACCAACAACATCATTGCATGTTTACGGCAGTAGCACTGATAAGAGAAACTGTCGTGAGAGATTAATAAGACACCTTCGGTAAAATAGTCTTATGTTTCACCGTCAAATAGATGATCTACGACCTGGGCTACTTTTGGCAAAGAGATTTGATTTGTAGAGGGGGAAAAGGGAGAGGGCCAAGTACAGACTCCTGGGTAATCCTGGTCGGGTTTAAGGGGTTAAGGACATGTCTTACTTTAAGACGAGGGTTTAGCTGTTAGAGGTCCAGTGTCTGTTGTGAGGATCAAATGTGTGGCTTCTCAGTTTAAGTTCAGATGTTTAATGTTCCTCATAGAGAAACTTGCAGTGTGGCCCAATACACAAATCAGTCTGGACAAAACCACAGATAATCTGTTATAAAAAGTTAAAGCAAAGGAGTACCGATAAACAGACAATAAAACTGCAATCCGGTACCCTACAAACAAGACCCAAAAATGCGATATATTGACCTTATATGAAAAGTGCTGAGTAAGGCCTTTGGCAGTGTGCACCATCGGCGTATGAATGTGTGTGTATGTAATGCGTCTTGGATAAATATATACAGTAACTGCATTGCATATAATACAATAAATGCACCTTTTACCATTTATCATACAAGATTGTCGCACAACCCCCCCTGTGATCTTGTAGATGTAAAAATGTTTTTAAAATGTTGACATACAAGTCAGCTTTCTACCCCTGACACAGTGGCAGATGTAAGAAAGGAGTGTTTGTGTGCCTTGCACCTGGTCATTGCAACCTCTGTCCTGCAGGGAGCAGCTGACATTCCTCATTAAGGCGGGTGGCGGTTAGGATTATTGGCACTTCTCCTTGCTTTCTGCCAGCACTCCCAAAGACTGCTGCTGCTGCTCACCGCTTAATCTGACCAATCACACCCAACTAGTTTGCTTGATCTGAAGTTTTGTTTGTTTGAGGTTGACGAGGCAAAATGATACAGTGATCAGACATTCTCCTGATAAAACCCTTTTTACCACATCTGTTTCCCCATACCCGGGTGGTCTCCAGGACCTGATGTGCTGGTGGTTTGCTTGCATGGTTTCCACTACCATAGGTGTATGTGTGTGAATGGGTGAAAGTATTGTAATGTACACCATTTAGCCTGTATTTATGTATATACTGTACAGTACAGTGTTTGTTCAGTGACATGAATCATCATGTCTCTCCTGCTATTTATTAAACAGATAATGTATTATTTTCAGGTTGAAATACCAATTTCATCCAGAGAGAACTCACAGAGGATGCAGATTAAACTAAAAAGTGTGGGTGCATTGACTGAGAAGAGCCACAAAAAATCCACTGGGAACTGAATTTCCGTCTCACCATTTATATCATTTATTGTGAATTTGTGATGTCATGTGAAGCATGACAACAGTATGCCAAGCATGACCAAAAGCAAAACTTTTTTGTTGTGCAAAACACTAACAAAAAGCAGGTTCATTTTGGTAGCATAAACTTTTTTTGTTATGCAAAAGTTACCGTAACTTAAAGCAGGTTCATTTTGGTGGCATAAAAATAATATTCTCAGGCTGAGAACAATAGTGTGTTGCCTACAGCAACCACACTAGCGAGGGAAATTGGGAGTGATGATGGCACAAAGAAATGAGCAAATATACAGTAACTGCAGCACTATTAAATTGAAGCTGGTATTATCTCTTGGTTGGCTGAAAATGTCCTATCCCAACTGCAGAACACAATTTGTTTATTTTCCATTTAACTAGGTGGAGAGAGCGGTAGACCCCTGTTGCTGCATAAACACTCCATAACAATGATTACTACCAGCATATAGAGCTTTAGCCAAGGAATATCACATACCTTAAAAAAGAGAAAGTCTGATAGTTTGGCCCAGTTCTTCTCATTTTGTTGATGTTGGAGAGGAGACAAGATGTGCCTAGCCTAGGCCTGTCGCAATTACTTTATAATTATCTAATCTCAATTATTTGTGATGATTGCAATTATGTTTGCAAATGGACTAACTACAGCGTCGCATGAAAGCATAAAAAATAGCAACTTCCACCAGACAGGCAATATATGAATTAAATTAAATTAATCATTGAAATTTATATATATGTATCTTCAAACTCACACGCATTCAGATGTCCTATCTTAACAATTTCTTTCTTTGCAGTTTTTGGTGTGTGTGTCAATAGGTGTCTGCAGGCAGACATATGGTTAGTTCGAGGGTCCATGTCAGAGAATCATTGAGAACACCTTGCCCTAGCGAGTGTCTCTGTTGTTGGCATGCTACAATAATAGGCGAATAGTTGGCAAAAAATAGGCGCCGATCTATGTACATGAGAGCCAGGCTCACAACAGTGTGAGGTCATTTAACGTTACGACGCCGAGCGGCAGGTTTAAAAAGAGCTTACGGTAGTCGACATGGAGATCCCTGCAACCTGCAGCCGTAAACAGTAGTTATTATGGATCGGTGTCATCGACCGACGGAATGTGCAAGAGTAAACTCCTATTTGACAGCGGAGAGAGAGACCACACGCATGTGTTTTTGGGTGTCCTGCCCTTGGGTGCATATGTGTATAACTGTGTATTTGTGCTGTGTGTGTGTGTGTGTGTGTGGGTATGTTTGCATGTGTGTGGTCCTGACCTGTCCGGCAGAGATCATGGCTGTTGAAAGGCCAGAGTGTCTCTTGTCAGTTGACCCTCCAGCTGACTCCTCTCTGCTGTCGCCTTCTTTGTCTGTGTGTGTGTGTTGTCTGTGTGGGCGCGCACGATGCGTGTGCGCGTGTATGCATGTCCATGTGACTGTGCAGGTTTGATGCAGTTCTGCTACATCTCTGAATGTGCCCGACTTGTCTATGTGTGAACTAGTGATGTTCCGAGCAGGTTTTTTTGGGCCGATCCGATCTCCGATTTTTTTTTTGTTGTATCTGCCGATACCGATACCGATTCCGATTTATTGTTAAATTCAAATGTTTACCCTTATATTTACCCCATATTATGGATGTTACTTATGACCTCTTCAGCAGCTTGTTAACAAGTCAAAAACAACATTTACTCTCTTACAATTTTGTATCAGTTTAACCACAGATACAATTGAAAGCAATATGGGGAGTGATATGCCTGTCAAACTCAGCAGGCCCACTCAGAGACCAGACCAGGCAGTGACACCTGAATAATCCTAATTTATACTCAAAAATACCATTTGTCAAAAAGTTGCACCTGACCTCAGGTGACAACCTGGGGAAAAGACAAAATAATAAATAATTTAGAAAGGTCTTCACATGCATCAACTTTTTACATATTACATAATATACAGTATATATATTTTTGTTTTTGTTTTATTTTTGTGTTTTATGACCTATTACAGTGGTTTTCAACTTTTTTCATACCAGGGCCCAATATTTATTCAGCATTTGAGCCACGGACCACCATTTGACGTCATTTTCACCCCCACTGACCCAAAACTAAAGTGTTACCAAGATTTCTTTTGTTTTTGTCCACAATCTCAGGCTGGATTTTCAAAACAGACAAACATACAGTAGCCTAAATCAAAATGATTTAGGCTATTGTACATTCTACATTCTCTAATTGTGTAGACTTCTTAATTAAGTGGTGCTAATGCAGATGATAAATATTTTAACTCTTGCAGAGTGTAAACATGAAATCAAATGGTTCTGCAAGGGTCCATTTGGTTTCGCCTAACGACGCCATGCATTCTTCAAAAGAAACAGCATCCATCCTTTCCTCTGCCATTTCCACATCCCATGTCGGGAACATGTAATCCCTCTGTTTGGTTGCTTGTCGCTTTACAAGAAAAGACGTTCCAAGTGACCATGAACGCAGAAACGCTCATAAACACCGACCACATGAGTCCGACGTACTGTATATAAATACACGACTCTCTCTCTCTTTCTCTCTCTCTCTCCCTGAGCCTGGCATGTGAGAAAGCTCTGAGGGCAGATACACAACAACAGATACACGTCTGAGAAAGATATAAATTTGCCGTCTGTAATACATGTGGTGGAGATTCTCCACCACATGTATTACAGACGGCAAATTTTATATCTTTCTCAGACACAGCATAGAAGTTCCAGACGACAGACATTGCGTTCAATTCGTAGCGGCATGCTAATGCTAAATTATCTGTGTAGTGTGTGAGCCGGCGCATGTTATTGACGTAGGTGTCGTTGCAGCGCTGCTGGCCAATGGGGCGTGACGTCGTCACGTGGCGGCCATCTTGGGACAGGGTAGCGTAACATTGTGTCTATGAGCATATCGTGTATTTAGTCCCGTCCCAAGAAGGCCGTTGTGAACGACGTCAGAGGCTCCAACAACACTACGTCAACAACATGCGCTGCGCATGGGCTCATAGTAGAAGAATTGCGACATTGAAGGGTCAGAAACGGAGCGCTCCGAACATGCACTAGGTGCCAAAAACAGCGAGTCAAAACCAATACAGATCGGTTTTCCGGATCGGAGCTTTTGGTGATGGCCGATTGAGTCATTTATTTATGAAATCGGCCGATTTAAATCGGCGCCGATCGATCGAGAACACCACTAGTGTGAACCTGCGTGCGTGTGCGAAACAGGGGTGGATCTAGACATGGGCATGGGGGGGCAATGCTCCCCTAAATACCCAGTCTGCCCCACCAAACACGATGGCATGCAAAACAACCCAAGGTATTTCGAATTAAGGTGCTTCTATTTAAAATGATTTGAAACACTACTACTGCTACTAACTAACTACAGCTGTGTCACCACTAAACCAACAGCATTTCATCATTGAAAACAGTAAAACAGACTTGCTTTCGCACACCTAGATGAGGGCGTCTTCACAGGTGCGTAGGCCAGGAGACAATGGCAAAAGGTAAAGTAGTACGCCCGCACACTGTTTACTGCTCGGTACAAGAAAATGTTTATTTGTTTAAGAAGCTTCTTAAACAAATAAACATTTTCTTGTACCGGGCAGTAAACAGTGTGTGGGCATACTACTTTACCTCTTATCATTGAAAACAGAAAACTCTCTGAGTCAGACCTTTAGCTTTTGTTGCGTGTCTGTTGCAACTTCACCAACAACTGATGTTATTAGGCTATTCATGCTTTACTTGACTATTAAAAGTCCTGTAACTGAAAATGGTATGGGAGCTGTTTGTCAGGTATATCCAAATATGGAGCCGTTTAAATGAAAATGGTATGTGTGCGGCTTCATCGATGAAGCCGCCCCCTTACCATTTTCTCCTGCCCCCCCAATTGGGAAATGTTAGATCCGCTCCTGGTGTGAAACAAGACAGGAGTCGGGGAGAGAAGGAGTGAGGGAGTTGAAAGATGCTGCATGGGGTTTGCCAGTGTCAGTTGATCTGATGCAGACACCTACCGACGCGCACCGTGGCAGTTTCCTGTCGCCTGCTTCCAGAGCAGACTGTGTTTCTGGGTGGGGGGTTTTAACTCCCCCAGGTCAACCTGCGCCTCATCCTCCATCACCCATTAAACACATCACATGTTCTTCACATCACCTCCTCCCTCCTCCTCCTCCTCCTTATGCTCCAGTGGTTCTCAAACGTTTTAATTTGTGACGAGGTCGGACGCCAGGCCTCCCATAACTCTGAGAGTGTGTACAGGATGGAACCGAGCAGACCGCTTGCTAAACTCGCTTCCCTTATGTACTGTATGTACTGTATGCGCTCAGAGTTACAGACCTGTGAGGGTCCATTTGGAAATCCTGCTACTCAAGGAACCTTCTTTGAATCAGAATGACTGTAACTGTCAAACAGTGGGCTTTCTTTTTTTTATTGCGGGGTTTTATTTTTTTTCGTGGCGGCGGTAGAGCAGAACGTGGTTCAGCAGTTCGAATCTAGCTCCTCCTGTCTACACGTCGAAGTGTCCTTGGGCAAGACGCTGAATCTCAAATTCTCCCAATGTGCTGGTTGGCAGCTATTTGTTATGTAAAGTGCCTTGGGTAAAGGTACCATTTAGCTGATATACGAGAGAGATAAAATTTGAGGGTGGGCAAGAGGAAAAATAGGTATAAATAACATAAAGGCCTTTTCAGATGGGGAACAACTGGCACATCTTGCGATTTATCAATGAAAGACCTAGACCTAGATTGTGGGTGGTTTTATGCTAGGTCACCCGCAAACCCCTCGGACTGATAGAGGCGAAAATGCCATCCTGCAAAATGCCACCGTGCATCACTCACTCTCTGTGTGAAAAGGACCAACAGGAAGACCTAATGTCTGCTTCTGCTGCTGCTCCATTGAGGTTTTGAGGTTTTCAATCTTTATTAGTATCACTATTCTGGGGCTGAACAGTGCTAACAAATGATGTACACAGTACAAACTTGACAATGCTTCACCACGTGAGCATGTGGTGTCTGTTTTCTGCAAAGGAACAGGAAGGCTCCGTCTAAGTATAGAGCCCTTGTGAATCTGGTGGAGAATAGGGTTTTACGGGGGCTGGCTTCTGCCCTTGTTCCCTCTGATCCCTCTGATTCCTTCCTTACTATCTGGACTCCTTCCTCTCTCCCCTGTCTCAGGGGAAAGGTTGTCTCTGTCGTTGGGGCTGCTGGTACTAATGGTGGGATTAGTCTGTCTGCTGACAGTGTACGTCACTGGACAGCCAAATGGACACACCACACACACACACACACACACACACACACACACACACACACACACACACACACACACACTTACACACTTTAGCACGTCATTGGAGCCTAGTTAGTAAAATGACTGATGGAGGTTTAGCTCTAGTCTAATTCTGGGTCGTAGTGTAAAGCGATATCTCAGTGGAATTCCCATTATTCTCATGCATGGGCCCAAACTGTCCTTTGGCTTGCATGTTATTAAATAGCTGGGATACTGAGAATAGCTGAAGCTAATAATGAAGATGGTCCCGGCAGGGTGGCCTGAGGTGTCTTATTTACGCGTGTTGTAGAGTTGGAATTAGCGTTTTTTTTTTTTTTTTTCTAGAGAAACGCAAGCAGGCAGGTGTTTCAAAACAACCCCACAAGAAGTGACTTTGTTGCGAGATCATTGACCCCCCACCCCCAGATAAATTACTCGATATGTAGCATACAAGTCAGTTGAACTGCTTTTGATTGATTGAATGAATACTTTGTTTGCAAAAAGTACTGGTGTGCAAAAAACTTTGCAAAAAGTAACGGTGTACAGTTAAACAATGCTAAAAAGATAGCGTTTCCATTGTGATCTTGTGTATTCAATTCAACAAGTGGTGATATAAAGAAATCATGAATACTAGGAGCAGTACAAGTACACTTACAGAATGGTGTGTGTGTGTGTGTGTGTGTGTGTGTGTGTGTGTGTGTGTGTGTGTGTGTGTGTGTGTGTGTGTGTGTGTGTGTGTGTGTGTGTGTGTGTGTGTGTGTGTGTGTCACTGACTGTTTGCAACTCTTGCAGTGGCAAAGATTATTTGAAGCATATTTACTCTGTGTTCTCTGTCCTCAGTAAATCCATAGTTTAGGCCTTCATTGAAGACAGACATTTTAATACCACATTTTTCTATTCAATTCAATTCAATTCAATTTTATTTGAGTGTCAAATCACAACAGGTTGTCTCAAGACACTTTACAAAAGAGAAAAGAAGAGAGGGGAACCGACAAAGATCCTCCCAGAGCAAGCAAAGGTTGCAACAGTGGTAACGAAAAACTCCCCTAAGGGAAGAAACGTCAGGCAGAACCTGACTCTGGGGTGGGCGGCCATCTGCCTTGACCGTGTCGGGGGAGAGAAGAAGAGGGGTGGGGAGAAGGGGTGGGGGGAGGAGAGGGGAGGAAGGGACAGAGAGAGAGATGAACACGAAAACAAGTAGTGACAGTAGACAGTGCAGTAATGTAGTATGGCGGTATGGTAGAACATTTTCGTTATATAATTCAGGATGGGTTGGTGGTATGTAGTTTAAAGTTCATAGGGGGCAGTTCATGGTCGTTATCGACGATGAGGCTTGGTCCACGGTGGTCCACAGTGGTCCACAGTGAGGATGTTGGTGGGCGTCGTGGAGGGTCCTGGTCTTGTCAGGGCACCTGGTAGTCTGATGGCGGTCCACAGTAGGGTTCTATGGATCTGCGTGGTAGAGGACAAGAGAGACTCCGGGGAATGGCTCCCCGGATGCAGTGTTAGTGACAGGACATACTGGGGCCAGGATGTGTAAATAACGGACCACTCCATCAGTAGCATGACAGACCACCCAGCCATCAGCCGGTGCGTTTGTAACAGGCACACACTAGCCATAGGCTTTTTCAAAAAGAAAGGTTTTTAGTCCGGTTTTGAAGGTACAGAGCGAGTCGGCCCCACGGACCGAAACCGGCAGAAGGTTCCACAGACGGGGTGCCTGTGACCTAAACGCTCTACCTCCTACTGTAGATTTTTGTATTTTTGGAACAGCGAGCATATCTGCATACTGTGAACGCAAGGGCGTTCTATTCGGTTTGTATGGGTCTATGAGTTCTTTCAGATATTGCGGTGCCTGACCATTTAGGGCTTTGTAGGTAAGAAGGAGGATTTTGAACTCTATTCTAAATTTAACCGGGAGCCAATGCAGAGAGGCCAGTGAAGGAGTGATATGTTCTCTTTTCTTGGTTCCTGTCAGCACGCGTGCCGCTGCATTTTGGACTAGCTGGAGGCTTTTTAGGGATTTATTTGAACAACCCGACAGTAGCGAGTTGCAATAGTCCAGCCTTGAGGTAACAAATGCATGGACAAGTTTTTCTGCATCATTTTGGGACAGGATGTGTCTGACTTTTGCAATATTACGCAAGTGGAAGAAAGCGTTTTTTGATACTTGTTTGATATGGGAATTAAATGTCAAATCTTGGTCGAAGATGACTCCCAGATTCCTCACAGTGGCCTTGGGGGCCAAAGTGAAGCCATCCAGGTTGAAGTCATCCCCGGCCAGTTTGTCTCTGAGGAGCTTAGGCCCGGTTACAATTACTTCAGTTTTGTCAGAGTTGAGAAGCAGGTAATTACGGGTCATCCAACTCTTTATGTCTTTCAGGCATGATTGTAGTTTGGCCAGTTGGTCCGTTTCATTTGGTTTCATGGAGAGATATAGTTGAGTATCATCTGCGTAGCAATGGAAATTTATAGAGTGTTCCCTGATGATGTTACCAAGAGGGAGCATATACAGGGAAAACAATGTTGGTCCTAGCACGGAGCCTTGGGGAACGCCATATTTGACCTTTTCACGCATTGAGGAGTTGTCATTGACACATACAAACTGAACTCGGTCTGACAGATAGGACTCAAACCATTTCAGCGCGACACCTTTTATGCCGACCAAATGCTCCAGTCTCTGTAACAGGATGCCATGGTCGATAGTGTCGAACGCAGCACTAAGGTCCAGTAGCACCAGTACAGAGAGGAGGTTGTTATCTGCTGCAGTCAGAAGGTCATTTGTGACTCTCAGCAATGCTGTCTCAGTGCTATGATTTGCTCTGAAACCTGACTGAAAGCCTTCAAATATATTGTTATCCTGTAGGAAGTCACATAATTGTTTGGCAACTGCTTTTTCAAGAATTTTAGAGAGAAATGGAAGGTTTGAGATGGGTCTATAGTTAGCGAGAATGCCTGGGTCAAGATTGGGTTTTTTCAGTAGTGGTTTTATTACCGCTACCTTAAACGTTTGTGGGACATAGCCTGTTACGAGGGACAAATTGATCATATTAAGCATGGAAGTGCCAACCGAAGGTAGGACTTCTTTTAGTAACCTGGTTGGGACTGGGTCCAGGAGGCAGGTTGTTGATTTAGAGGAGGAAACCGTTGAAATGAGATCGGAGAGCTCGATTGGGGTAAAACTATCGAGCAATATACTTGAGCGTGTAGTAATCTCTGAGACTACCGCACTTGAGAAGGGTAATTGGTTGTCGATTTGATCTCTGATGGTTTCAATTTTGCCATTAAAGAAGCTCATGAAATCGTTACTATTAAGGGTTGGTGGAATGCGTGGTTCAGTAGATTCAGGACTTTTTGTTAGCCGGGCAAGCGTATCAAAGAGGAACTTAGGATTGTTTTTATGTTCCTCTATTAAAGATGAGTAGTATTTGGTTCTTGCACTGTTGAGTGCCTTTTTGTATATTTTTTGACTATTTTGCCAGGCAATACGCGTTTCCTCAGATTTAGTTGAGCGCCATGTATTCTCCAGTCGACGCGATGCTTGCTTGAGAACTTTGGTTTCAGAGCTGTACCACGGAGCCAGCCTTTGTTGTCTTACTACCTTCTTTTTGAGAGGGGCGACAGAATCAAGGGTCACTTGGAATGAATCAGTGACATTTTCGACGAGGTGATCGATTTGAGTTGGGCTATAGGTATGAGCGTCCTCTATTACATTCAGGTACACTGGATTGATGGTTGAGGATATTTTTTCCTTGAATTTGTTTACAGCGTTTTCCGATAGACTTCTACCAAGGATTTTTTTCTCCAGTGGTGAGAAGTCAGTCAGTGTGAAGTCAAAGGTTATCAGATAATGATCGGAGAGGTCACGGTTTTGTGGTAATACCGCAAGATTTTCGATCATGATACCATAGACCAGAACGAGGTCGAGGGTATGATTGAAAATATGGGTAGGTTTATCCACACACTGGGAAAAACCTATTGAGTCGATTATTGAGTTGAATGCTCTATTTAGACTATCAGTTTCGATTTCGGAATGGATATTCAGATCTCCAATGAGGATGATTTTATTAGTTTCAAGGACGAGATTTGACAGGAATTCAGAGAATTCAGTCAAAAATTGTGTGTAAGCGCCCGGAGGGCGATACACTGTGATGAATAAAAGAGGTTGTATAGATTTCCAATTTGGGTGTGAGAAGGCAAGAGTAAGACTTTCAAAGGATTGGTAGGTGGCCCTGGCCCGAGGACTAATTGTTAGGCTGGAGTTGAAGATGGCTGCGACGCCACCTCCAGATTTACCATTATCTCTGGGTATGTGGGCATTTGTGTGACTTGGTGGCGTGGCTGTGTTTAAGCTGACATAGTCTTGCTCACCCAGCCACGTTTCAGTCAGACAAAAAAGGTCAAGGGAGTTGTCTGATATGATTTCATTCACCAGTGTTCCTTTTTTATGTAGGGATCTGATATTGAGTAGTCCATTTTTGTATTTTGTGGGAGGATGGGGTTGATTTTTATTTGTATCAAGTTTCTATGAACAGCACCAATTTGTTTCGATTTTGGTTTATTTAGCCTTGGTTGAACAGTTTGTATAGTTGTAATTTGGCGGGTGGGTGGCTGCACTAGGGGAAGCACAGGGTAGAGTGTAGGACCGCAACCCTGCTTTCTGGTCTCAACTCTGGGTTGTCATGCTTTATTTATAGATTTGTCCATGTTTCTAGAGATGAGCCTGAGTGTGATGTAATAGGAGGATCATTCAGAGAAAAAAAATATGTACATATCTACATTTATAATGCTCAGATGCATAAACCATTCAAGCTCTACAATACAAATGTGAGTTTGTAGATATCTGTCAGCTATTTATGTGTGAAGAAATGTGGAGGGACGCCCTGGTCAAACGTATAGAAAAGACAATAGATCTACAAGCTCATAGATGATGTGTTGTGAGCTTGTAAATGTTTGCCACCCGGCACAGTCGTACAGCCAAGTATGAAATCGGACTAAAGTGGTTAAATGGTTTAGCAGAGTCATCCACGTTCTCTGACAGACAGTAATGGCTCTTAGGTTTTGCGCCGCCAGGCTATTTGAAGTAGTCTTGGAGACGAACGGATATGTCTTAACATTATACAACATTAGTATCATTTAAAGTATGTTTGAATTATCTCCGCAGACAGTGTAGTGTGTGCACAGTGTCCAAAGTGCTCACGTAGTTGGCAAAATAAGCTAAAACGAAGGATTCAACTGACTCTACTAGCTTGTCTCTAGACCCCGACATGCAGAAAGTGATTTTGTCTTCCTAGGCAAGACAACAGACTAATTGTTTCTAGTTGTTTTTTCTATTGTGCATGTTTTTGTTTCCCATCACGACTACACAAATGGTTTTGTTAGATGGAATCACAATAATAGACAATGCTAGGCTTGGTTTATGTTCAAAGCTCTATTACACAAATGTAGTGTATTCTTGACGCCCTATAACAGGAGTGCCCAAAAGGTAGATCGTGATCTACCAGTAGATGACACAGACCGTGCAGGTAGATCACAACAGTCCCCATAGATCTGTAACTCTTGAGAGTGTTAAAACGAAACCAAATGGACCCTTACGGGTCCATTTGGTTTCATTTTACACTCTCAAGAGTTACACTCTCTCAAGAGTACGCAATTAGAAAATGGAGAATAATTGTTATTTTGACCAATGTTTTGCCAGTTCTCTTTCCCAGTTGTGGACAAAAGTGTGAAAGTTCTTAGCTTTGAGTGCAAGAGACTAAACTCAACATTACAAACAACTCAAACCCCAAATTCTGTTTTCAAACGTCAGTAGTAGCATATACAAGAAAACCTTCCAATTCTCTCCCTCTATTTTTCATTTTAAGCATATTATTCTTAAACACTACTGTATAACAGTAAGTAACATCATCACCACTATTTCAAAGCTCAAACTTTCTAGGGGGCCTTGAAATGGATTTTCAGTAATGAAATAATCACATTTTTGATGTGTAGATCGTGTTGAGCCGGTTATTTTGAAAGTAGCTCTCAAGTCAAAAAAGTGTGGGCACTCCTGCCCTATAACGCTGCTTGTGTAAAGAAAAAGTGAAATACCTCACTGGTCCATTTGCAAACCAATGCTTTCCATACCAGCATTAGGGCTGTGGGTTACCCAAACGTCCATATTGTACATAAAGGGGCCACTGCCAATGCCGCGGCCATCCATTTAACGTTGACCTTTGACATTAGCTACGGTAGGGTGGGGAGCGACCGTGGCGTCTTAAAACAGCCTCCGCGAGCCAGCTATCTGTTGGCCATGTGTGTGCTGAGTGTGCTCATACACGGTCTGTCTGTGTATGTGTGTGTATGCTATAAACATAGCATGTGTGTCCTGGACCTGTGTGTGTGTGTGAGCGTGAGCCGCTGCATGCAGAAGCAGCACACAGACGGGTGTCACGGCCTAGCTAGCAGCGTCAGCCAGCCGAAGCGGGGCTCAGGGAGGGATGTGGGTGTTTTGGGGCCCCTGGCTCCAGGCCTTCTCCCCCCAATGAGCCATGGAGACTGTGCAGAACCAAACCCCATGCACTGCCCCTGCACCCCCACCCTCTTTACTCTCCACCTCATGTCTTTTTCCATTACTCTCCATCGCTTCTCCTTCTCCCTACCGTGTCCTCCGCCTCCCCTCCCTCCCTACCCCTGGTTGCCATCTCCCTTTCCATCTCCCGCCACCCTCCTAGCAGTGACGATGAACCCACCTGGAGAATGGAGCAGACAGTGGTGCGCAAATGTTTTCCTGCCTATAGGACCGCCATAGGACCAGTAGTTTTTCCAGGACGGGTTTCTAAAGCCGCTGCCAACGTCGCTAACACGGTGGAGACGTTTTTACAAATTCCCTGAAACAGTTGCGACTGATAACGGCCGGGGGGGGGGGGGGGGGGGCGGGGGGGACTCCCGGGGGGGACTCCCACATCCCCCGGGCGGTCGTGACTTTTTAAAACGGTTATGTTTTTAAATACGATCACAACCTTTTTTTTATATAACAGTCTAATAGTGGTCGCAAAGGTTAGTTTTAGGCATATGTTTCATTGAGGTTAGGCTTAGTGCTTAGGTTAGGTTTAGTGGTGACACGTACACCCATACAGTGTTTAGGGGCTTACAGACGGCGAGGAATAAATCGCCCAATCTAATTCATTCTCAATGGGGCCGGCGTTTTTTTAGCACAAAAGTTCAAAAATCGACCCGCGTTCAAGAGAGCGTTTAACGCCGGTCGTTTTCCGCCCGGCGTCACTGATTTTTGCCGCGCGCGCGTGCACGAGTTCAATTCAAGTTCAATTCCAGTGAACTTTTTGTAAAACGCTTGCCGATTTATAGCAAACAAACATTGAGGAGTGAGAACCCTCTACTAGTAGTCCTGCACAGTGCCGTTTCTGTTCCAGGAAGGAGTGGATTCCCTAATCATTTGGCGCAGCCGAGCCTATGAGCCAAGCCAGGGCCGGATATAGCCAGCCCTACTAGGGTGGGCTGGAAGAATGGCAGGGTGGGCAACTCTAAAGTTTTTCATAAGGAGCAGTGCTTTTGAACATTTTTGATACCAGGGCCCACTATTTATTCGGCCTTTGAGTCACGGAACACCATTTGAGGATATTTTAGCCCCACAGACCCCAAAGCTAAACCCCTGCCCACCCATGCCACCTCTAGATCCGGCCCTGTGCCGAGCCATGACGTGAGTTGTGGCAATTCTGCTCTAACGTTCTAATGTTTACAACGCATTTTTGCCCGACGTGTTGTGAGTTTGTCACGGCCACGCTATATGACAAAGTGAAGCATGTTGATGTTGGTTACATGCTTTTAGCCTGCAGAGTTTATTATACAACATATTTAAACCGTGCTGGATGCTGCCCATCTTATTTTAGCCTACACACCTTGGAATAATTATAGTCTACGTTCAAATATCAACCTCTAGCCATCATTATAGGTGAGTCATTAATTCATTGTAAATGAATTGTAAATTCAGCGTGATCATGATCAGGTAGCCTGCTTCACCTTTTCTCTATATTTTTAATCAACCATATGTCAAAATGGGCTGAATTTTATTTTGTTTACATTAGGAAGCGTTGTTGTTTTTTTCCGAATCCTGTGGCGGAATCCCAAGATAATATGTTGATTCCACCACAGGCGGCATGTGATGACACTACCTGACTGAAAAAGGCCTGCATGTATCATATGTATCAGTCAATATCGGCAGTCAGGAGTTATAAGAATGGACACATCACATTATATAATAGTGCAGTTGAATCCCTAGTGAGGAGAATAGAGAGATGGGACCCTCGATGCCTTAGAGTAGCGATTCCTGGAGGCAAAGATTTGGAGGTGGATCGGGTGGGAGAGAGAGGTAGAAGGGTGGGTGGGAGAGAGGGAGAGGTAGAAAAAGGGGGGAGTGAGTGGGAGGTAACAGACAGGAGCAAGCAGATGGGAAGCAGACACACTCTCAAAACAGAAACAATGACAAAGCCACATAGGATTTATTAAGGGCTTGATGTACTCCGTTCATTCTTTCGTTGCTGGTCTCATGTGCCTGAAAATAGCCGATCAACAGTTTGTATAGAGCTGTTTTTTATTCACCTGCGCAATAGAATATAAATCCTGGGTGCTTTTAAAGGTTTTAGCAAACTTAGGCCCTACCTGTATGCGTGTGTGTGTGTTTGTGTAATTTGTTCCGCAAGCAAGGCTAAACTTGGAATCGGAAGAGCTGAGGGTTTGTCAAGTAGGTTCATGCCTGATTGTCGTCTCCCCCTCAATCTACTGACTCTCCCTCTTTCTTCATCTCTCTCTCTCTAGCTCTCTCTCTCTCTCTCTCTCTCTCTCTCGGGGAGTCTATCTATCCTCCCATCATAAGCTCTTTCTGTTGTGACTGTCGTTAGGCAACACAGTAAATGCCTCTTCACGCATGAGAGCCTTCCTGTGGAACGTCACCATTGTTCTCAATTTGTTCATATTTACTCAGACCGTATGCATACCAGCGCCACCATCTGACACAACAACGCATCCGTATATACAGTATATACTGCATATACAGTATAGTGGCATACATGCAAGTGGCATACATAGGGCAGCGGTGGTTCAGGGGTAGGGTGGCTGGATGGTAACCCCAAGGCTGCCAGTTCAAACCCGGGCTTCCCCAGAGTTAGGGTCATTGTGCCCCTGAGCAAGAAACTTAACTCCTAATTGATCCCGATGCGCTGGTCGATACCTTCATGGTTTCCGCTGCAAGTGATGTTTGAATGGGTGGATGTAATCGACAATCTATTTGTAAAGAGTCTTGGATAAAGGCGCCATATACTGTAAACGCACCATGTATGTGCATGTGTGTGTTTATTCTCATGCTGAGCATTAGGTTTAGGCCTGAATCCGATTCTAACAAGGAATTCTAAATTGTAGGTTTTCTGAAAAACTTGAAATATTTATATAGCAGCGCAAAAATGTTTTTTGTGTACTGTACATACTGTACAAAGGCCAAAATTATTTCCCTCCTAGAATAGGATGCCCCAATCTTTGTACTGTATATTCCCATACACGGCTATAACATAATCTCACTTATAACTACTTACATCAAGCAGAACAATTGAAAATGTGTGTTTCTGAAGCAATGCAACAAACATAACTTTTACCATGTGTCTGTCAGAATTGCGTCAACACAGTGTAGGCAAATCAGTCAGCACACAACTTCAAACCGTAACTGATTTAGCTCCAAACAAGGGGTCAGATATATGCAACGTATTTGTTACGTGGACGCCACTTGATCCGTGTTTACACTTTGAGTTGCAGATCAAAACGAAACGGCTAGTTATGTCTTGAAATATAGGTCTTTCTCATGCATGCTGTATAATAAGAGAGAACTTGAACCTCTTGACTTTTCCACCTGGCGTTCCCTGTTTTGGGCATGTCATTATAGTCTAAAAGTGTTACAAATAGTCCAGAAATAGTGAATAAGCACACATTGCACCGTGAGTTGCTGGATGGAAGATTTTGCCACGCAATGTCAAAATGAAAGGGGGTTTAAAAAATAATTCAAATTAAAAACTGAGCACATGCATGCATGCATAAATAATTTACGAGGTTGGTTAAAAGTATCTCTCCTCAACATAAAGTTTTGGTTTTCCTCTATGAATGAAACGAAATGAGATCAAAGCGAATCATGTTTTTACACAATAAAGAGTTTATTTATTTCCCTCCCTCTCTCTCTCTCCCTGCAGACGGATGTGTTGGTGGTCAGCTGTGACCTGATCACGGACGTGGCGCTCCACGAGGTGGTGGATCTGTTCAGAGCTCACAATGCCACCCTGTCCATGCTCATGAGCAAGGCACACGAGTTCACGGAGACCGTTCCTGGCCAGAAAGGCAAGAAGAAGACAGGTAACTAACAGTTGCATCAAAGCCATATATATATATATATATATTATATATATATATATATATATATATATATATATATATTATATATATATATATATATATATATATATATATATATATATACAGACACACACACTAAAAGAGCGACTTTGAGAGCTGTTTCAGCATAGAGTTAGTATTCGTATTTATTTCTTGTCGACATTTGGAGTTACTCCTTGACACCGCACAAGCCAAACCTCTACAAAGGTCAGGTGGGTGTGGGGGTGGAAACACATAAACATAGTGAAAAATCATTTTTCAAGCATTCACTAACAACATTCAAATATTATTTTTATATACCGGTATATATTGTATTGTAACATTGAGTCCAATCATAATATTTTCCCGGGTTATTTAGGGTACCACTACATGATCCTCACAGTCCTATAGTGATGGAGAACTGCTGTTGTAGGAGATAGTAAATGATAAATAAATGTAAATGTTGCATTTATATAGCACATAGGCACATAGGGCATTGCATTCACCCACTCACACACACATTCATACACCAATTGCGGGAGAGGCCATGCAAGGTACCAACCAGCACATCAGGAGCAATTTGGGCTTCAGTGCATTGCCTGAGGACGCTTCGACATGTAGACAGGAGGAGGCGGGTTTCAAGCCGCCGACCCACGGCTCATTGGACAACTTGCTCTACCTCCTGAACCACAGTAACATTAACAGTGTGTTTCCTCCCATGGTGCAGCGGAGCAGAGGGACTTTGTGGGTGTGGACGAGTCAGGGAAGAGGCTGCTGTTCATGGCCAACGAGGCTGACCTGGAGGACGGACTGGTCATCAGAAAGTCCATCCTCAGGAAGTAAGTTATCCTCTGTGCACTCCATTATAACAGTGGTCCTTGACCCTGTCTGTGCTGTACAGTAACACGTTTTGGTGTTCTACGCATAATGTTATACTTTAGCGAGTGAAAATGTGACACAAATCTTTGAATATATTATTTCAGAAGCAAACAGTTTTAACTCAAATCTTTGCTTCTGGGGGATCCCTAGAACAACATGTTTTCAGATGGGGATCCGCAGCCAAATATAGATAATTCTGACGGTTCTTGGCATGTAATATGTTGAGCATCATTGACATAGATGCTAGGAACATAGATAAAAACAATAGATGTATAAATAAAAATAGAATCTAGTGTCAAAAACTAGAATCTAGTGTCAGAAACTACAATCTAATGTCTGAAACTAGAATCTAGCATCAGGGGCTAGAATCTAGTGTCTGAAACCAGAATCTAGTGTCTGAAGTTAAAATCTAGCGTCAGAAACTCCATCGGAGGCCGGAAACTAGAATCTACTGTCAGAAACTAGAATCTACTGTAGGAAACTTTATTCTAGCATCAGAAACTACAATCAAGTCAGGTTGTCTCTCTTGAGAGGCCTGTTGAGTTGAATTTTGGGCGATTGAATGGTGATACAGTATATAATAGTACCAATAAATGTATACACAGCGTATATTGCAGCATGTTTAAATGTATTATAGATATTATTCATAGTTTTTTTTCTTGTCATTATCATGCCAAAAACATGATATTTTTGGATTGGAATCGAGTAGATTAGATAAAATGTGTTCTTCACAGCCTCTCATGTGCATATAGTAGCTCAGTGTGTACAAACATATCACACAATGGTATAATGGAGGCGTCACACACTTTATCACTAAGTGTGTGACACCTCCATTATATGTGGTATGTGGTCATATGTGGAACTGTTACCGTAACACAAATGAGTCTCCAAACGTAAGCAAATGGTCCAGTAAGGATCTCTTGTGTGTGAAAAACACATTTACAGTTGCAAATGGATAGATAGTGCTGTTGGTTTTACTGCAGGTTTTACTGTGGCGCACATTCAGCATATCTTAAGATGTTAACATACTGTACCTCAGTCTCTAGTAATGATGCAACCCACATCTACAAGTGACCTTGCAGAAAATCACGCCCACAATCTCTTATAATTTGCGGACATGGCAACACAGGTCCTACTACTGCCTCTGTCTGATCCACTAACACAGGACCTGGTGCTCAAGCTTACAGCTTATTTAAGCCACAATTACACTAGGTTGTGTGTTGGTGCCGTGCTCAGTAAATAACAGCTCTACAACCTCATAACCCATCACGAAATTGACACGTTGTGGGCTTGTAGAGCTGCTTTTCACACGGCATGCAACCCCAACTCTCAACCGAAATCAGGCTTTTAGCCAGTTTCTTTTTACTTCCTCCGCACGTCTTACTCTTTCCTACCTTTTTTTTTCTTCACATGAGTGGGATTTTCTTTTTCATTTTTTCTTTCCGAGAGGCTTTAGTTAGTGTGTACAGTGTTTTAGGTGGTGGGAGGTTGTGTGCACACACCCACACTTGGATTGGGTGCCTCTCTTGTTAGGTCTAAGCTCCCTTTTAAGCCCTTGCATCTGTGCACACCACCATGCATGCTATCTGAGGTCTGGCTTCAGACACTGCTTAGCCTGTTCTTGTCAAATGGACCCTCTTGCAACAAAGGACACTCGGCTCAAATGGAGCAGTGAGGGTCCATTTGGTTCCGTCTGTACACTCTGTTCCAAAAGCACGAATGAATAATACTGAGGATTCTACCGTGAAGGCTTTGAGAATAGAATAGAATACTGTAGAACTGTGATGAGTGGTTCCATCTGAAAACCCTCCACCACTTTAAAGGGGAATTCCACCCATTTTCATTTTACTGTCATTAATAGACTAACTATAAAAAAGTAAAAAATATATATATATGTTTCCTAAATCAGTTCTTGATTCGAAATATGCATATTGCAAAGTGTGTTGCAATATGCATATTTGTGTTCAGCTTTGTCGATCAAATACTTCTTTTCGTTCCAACGAAAGCCTTTTCCCCTCCACGATAACAGAAAACAGAGAAGACACTAGCACAGAGCCTTGAGGGACTCCACTCCACCATACGGGGTTGAAGTGTTAAGTGGCGGGGCGCCATTCCGAAACACCGCCACTTAGAAACACCTCCATTTCGAAGCATCCCCATTCCGAAGCCCCCCCATTTCGAAAAAATAAGATTTCGGAATGGTGATGTTTTCCCATTTTACTAAAGACATCGCCATTCCGAACCCCCCCCCCCCCCCCCCCCTCCACCAATCAATAGCGCACGCTCTCTCTCGCCCCCCCCCCCCCCTGCCCAAACACGCGCCCCCCTCTCTCCCTCTGCTGCTCTATCGCCCCCCGACTGAACGCCCCCCCCCCCCCCCGTTTATTTATTCATTTCGTAAAGTCTACAGATATAGCCTAGCCTTAGAGTCTTAGAGCCTTATTAAAGTTGCACATAGGCTCCTCACTGCATGTCACGCTATACCAATAATATATGTATAACATAAAGCATCGACATGGGCACATGTAATGTCCCCGACATGAAGCTGTGTCCGTAATGTGTTCAGTACAGTGTCCAACAACACAGCCACGTGTTGCTGTTTACAGCTGAGCTGACAGGCAGGCAGGCGGGTGGACGGACGCACAGACCTAAAATCGGGATCTAAAATGCACGCGCGGCTGTGCCAACGCTCAGTTACACACGCCTTTTCACACCAGGGCCCAATATTTTTTCTGTCACGGACCACCATTTGCCACGGACCACCATTTGGTGTCAAGTTTTGGTCCACAATTTAGGAAATAACTGGTAAAACGTTGGTCAAAATGACAATTCTACTGCATTTTGTTCTTGAAAATTAATTAGGCCTAATTCAGATGTTTAAATAGCCTATAATTTCACTCTTGAGAGCGTGAAGAGTACAGATATATAAGTGTCCATTTGGCAACTGTCCATCATTTAGCTGGGGACCACCTGGAATCCTCTCAGGGACCACTGGTGGTGGTGGTCCCCGAACAACTCGTTGAAAACCACCGCACTAACGCATCGCATTTCGCTGTAGCGCGCGGCACTGCTCTCTCTCTCTCTCTCTCTCTCTCTCTCTCTCTCTCTCTCTCTCTCTCTCTCTCTCTCTCTCTCTCTCAATAGAACTACTCTGTCATTCAACACAGTTCTATTTTATCACTGCGTTGTGAGAGGATCAATAAGGTCCCTGGTCTGTGGCTCAAATAGTAGGCATTATTTGGAGGCCTATTTGGCTATTAGTTGGAGTTTTTTTTTTTTCTTCTCAATATTGGGGTGGCACTCATATAGGCTCGCTATAATAATGATCAATCAGAATATTCACACCTTATGACTGAGGATCAGAATCAGATTCTTATTACATTTGTCCGAGGAGAGCAGAGCGTTTTCTCCTGCTCAGTGAACTGACAGCACGCATTCGGCTACCTATCAGCATGTTGTATTAGGCCTAATTCAATTATTGGCAAAAGCCGTTGTGTAACTTTACATCGAGACCCCAGGCCCAGGTGGGATAAATACCTTTATATATCCTATATAGGGATATTCTTCTTCTTCATACCGGTACAATTTGTCATGAAATGAAAGTAGCTGTCGATCTTTTTCCATAATGCAGGTGCAATCAATCTGTATAACGAGCCGTCCAGTGTTGCGCACCAACGGCTATAATATCATATAGGCTAAGATGCTCGCATCCCCTGTGTGAGTTTTAACGTGGTCAACGGTTCTTCCAGCTATATGCCCATTTGTGAGCACAGTCTGTCTCAGACAGACTCCTACACTAGGCCTACATGCATGATTATGAGTGCAGTGCATCCAGGGACTGAAGTTGCATATGGGGCTATGCAGTGGCGTAGCCAGAAACTCAATTCAGGGTGGGCATGAGCGATTCAGGGTGGGCATGCTGCGTGCGTGATGGCCGCAAATTCTCACGTGCCAGAAAAGCTATTTATTGCTATTATTGCCATATTACGGTTGTATTTTGCTTTATATAACCTTTACTGTACTAGGGTTATCTTCTTGAATTAATGTCTTGACATGAAATAATAATCCTGTCACCAGGGTCGTTTGCACTATGAGAGATTATGAGCCTAGTTTAGTGCTAATAACAGATTTGTTGATCAGAGATTAATTTTAATACGAGTTGTGTTGCACCAATTAATTTTAAGCATTGTTTAACAGATCTGTGATTAAATCCATAACCTCTGATTAAAATCCATTAAACAGAGATTAAAACTTTAAAGTCTGATTAAATCATGGATTAAAGTTTGTTCTGTGTCCGCCATCTTGTTTTGGGATGTAAACAAGCAGCAGCCTAGAGCCTTTATCCATTAGCGTCACTATTCCATTCACATTTGAGAACATGGACTGGAGTTTATGTTTAAATTAATAAAATATTATGCTGCAACAAGAAACAAAAGAAAAGCCTGCTTGCTTGCTAAAAAGACAACAGACTTTCGCTCAACAGTGCTTCACTCTGTGGTGCTCAGCACAGGGAGTAGCACATTAAGGACAATGACAGTAGGGTATCAGCAGCAATTGTGCACATTAACATTTTTATGTACGAGTCGACAGGTGTGGAAACATTAGCATAACAATGTGAAGCAGGCACGGGGGAGCCATCAGGTAGAAGAGTTGCGACATTGAGGGGGGCAGAAACTGAGCGCTAGAGAATAGGGACAAGCGGTTTCAACGAACATGATATTTTCAGTTAAATCAAGCGGCAGACTACCTTTTATATTCATCATAATTATAAAATTCAACTGGATTCAAACAGCCCCCTGTGTTTATTTGAGCTGCGCTTTTGTTTTCTCTTTCATTTTCATGAATCCATCTGTTTACATTTAAACCATCTGTTTACATTTAAACCACGTCTACTGCAGGTTTAGAATTAAGCCCTTATTGGTACTTAAATCAAAGTTGTGGTGCAACAGGTTTGACATTAATCCAGGTTCACTGTGAAAAATAAATCCACAATTAAAAAAACAAAAGCCAAGATTAAAGGATGGTTTAAAACTAAACCGGATTATAGTGAAATCTAGGTTTAAAGTTTGGTGCAACTGAAATTATAGATGATCCTTGATTTAAACCAGATTAGGGTTTAATCCTTCTTGGTGCAAACGACCCTAGTGTTTTGTTTCATTAGCACAATCATTATCAAATAGATTTCAGCTGTTCACTATAGAATCGCAGTCATTTATAAATTAGTTACCAATGTGTCTGCTGATCATGGCAGATTGTCTTTCAGGAGAACAGACCAGAGTTAACTTTTGAAAAATCCTTGTGAAAGTCCCCCCACAGAAACAAGCGCTATTGTTTTCACAGATATACCTGCCAATTAATAACGATCTGGCAGGTTTACAAACAAAGGGTGAATGAAAAGCCCCATTTGCATTAGTGATTAGTGCCCGCAAATCACCCATTATACTGTAACTACAGTGAGTCTAGACCTCTAAAGCTCTCTCTAGAGGCTCTCTGGTGTTTGTCCTTTGTTTTCTCAAGTTCTTAGTCATGTTTTCAATGGGTGGCCAGCTCTCTATTTAGGTGGGGCGCGGCCCACCCTGGCCCACCCGTAGCTACGCCCCTGCCCCCTGGGGCTATGTTCGTTGGTGTCGCTGCGCTGCTTACCAGAGAAAGCGGCGGTGGTGCTGCTGCTGCAGCCGCATTGTTTTCTATTTATTCCCATTTACTTTATTTTCTACATGATTTGGCAGGCCGCGGTTCTCAAACTTTTTTAGTGTCTTTTATGATTTATCCACATGTGGGATTGAGAAGGATACGCTTTACGCTCAAGACATTTCCAAAATGAGCGCGCACGCACGCACACAGCTAGAGGAAAATGTGACATGTGCAAATATGCGATCATCATGGGCCAACAGAGTAGACAAACAGACAGACAAAATAGCTGTTAAAACAGCATCGATTTTCAACTGATATTCTTCTTCGCTCGGCCCTGCTTTGCGCTATTTGATTGTGGCGCGGGTAGACGAGGGTGAGAGAGAGAGAGAGAGAGAGAGAGAGAGAGAGAGAGAGAGAGAGAGAGAGAGAGAGAGAGCGACTGGCGAGACAGAGAGTAATGATAAAAAGGCAATGAATAATAATATATTCGGAATGGCGTGGTCTTTAAAATAAAGAAAAAACATCGCCATTTCGAAGTGGTATTCTTCGAAATAGCAGTGTTTCGGAATGGTGATGTGTGGCCTTCGGAAAGGCAGTGTCTTTTTTTCCACGGAGAAAACCCCGCCATTCCGATTAATGGAAGTGAACGATCGGAATGGCGGGGCTTCGGAATGGCGACGTGTAACCGAAGTGTTAAGTGGTGTGTGTGAGCCCTGGGTCATTATTGGTCAGTCACTTCATTGGGTGTTAGTTCCACGCCAGCAATGGGGGAGAATAAATAAGGTGTTTTTTGGGGAGTGCCCTTTTTTACGGTGGTTTGATGATTACTCTGACGGGTGTTATAACTGATAGTTTGACTAAATGTGGATGCTTGGGGCTGGGTTTTAAATACTGGCCTCACTGGTACTGGTGTGTCTCTGTGTGTGTGTCATTGTGTGTGTGTGCTCCAGTGCACCAGTGGTTTTGGATGGCAGTAACAGACCAAGAGCGTTTGGGTCTCTATACGGTCTCTCCAGTCCAGCGTTACGTGGGAGAGCGTGTGTTTTGGAGCTCGTAAATACTTCAGGGAGCCAAAGGAGCCACTGTAAATTTCGGCCTATAAGAGGACCGAGCTGAAGCAGCTGCTAATGGCATGCTTCTATACACAGGGAAATATCCTCCTGCCCGCCTACACACACACACACACACACACACACACACACACACACACACACACACACACACACACACACACACACACACACACACACACACACACACACACACACACACACAGCTATAGCACATCATGGCAGGACAGTGTAATGCGGTGCACACAGTGACCAAGAAACCCACTCCGACAAACACACACACACACACACACACACACACACACACACACACACACACACACACACGTCCTCACACGTTGTCACAGCGTTGTGGCAACATATTGAGCTTACAGTTAAACATTCACAGGCTTACGGTGAAAGACTTATAGCCCGCCGGCCGCCTCTCACCATTTATGCACACACACGCCAGACAGGGCGCATTAAACTGTCACAGAAAAATCGGCCGACATATTTATAGTTCATAGTGGTAACATAGTAGAATCCAGTATTTTTCGGCAAAACTTTTGATGGTTGATTTGATACCGGGGCTGGACCCGACTAGTACGTTTACTTAGCTTCAATAAATGTACATTGTGTCTTTTGAAGTTTGTGCGCACCGCAAAGCTTCACAGCTGAGGAGGGCCCCACCTGGGTAAGAATGTGTGCGTGGATGCGCACACGTACACGCACAAACACGCACGCGTATGCGTACGCGCATATTATAGTTCCCTTGCATGGTGAGCAGTCTGGATTTGTTCTCAGTGTACACATTGTCTTGGGACTTAGTGTGTTAGACTAAGCAGTCTGCTCAGTCTTGTGACATTCGTCCCCAAAGCCTTTTTTCCCTCCTTTAGAAAGGAGACAGTACTTTGGCCTCAGCGCTTTAGCTCAGTAGGTTTTACTATACCTTTTTTGTGTCATATGACCCCCTTAAAGGGGAATTCCACCCATTTTCAAACATTTCCTGAGAGATTCCATTTGTACCCTCTCAGGAAAAAGGAGTCTGAAAGAAAAATCATTAACATGGTGAAATACATTGATGATGTCATCAGATTTATTTCACCATGTTAATGATTTTTCCAAACACTTTTTGTTACGTCATCAGTAAACATGAGTATATTTTACCCAGTGTAAAATATTCCATATTTATATTGAAGTGCAGTAATACATGGCAACTTTGATAATACTCTTTTTAATATCTTTAATATTGACTTTTCACCAAAAAAAAAGGACCTAGGATGTGTGTGAAACCAAAGCATAGGCTTTTTTGAGGGGTGTTAGCCCCCCCTATGCCCTATGTGTGTTTGTACCTCATAGCGATGGTTTGATTGGCTAAGCATGCATGGCCTACTTTGGCTCGACTTGTGCACTGCCTACTTATGGCCTACTTGTGCACAAGCAGAGCAAGTGTCCAAAGATCAAGTACGCAGACACAGTGACGAAGCCCTTTTTTTCAAATTAACACATCCTTGATTAATAATGAATTCATTTGTGCATGAAAATTTCCCCATTTGCTTTATATGCGAAAGTGCGACACGCCCCCTACGATTACGCACGTCACAGGCCTCCGACTGAATGACTTTCGACACGAGGCAACATGGAATATAAGCGCCTGGACACGAGTGAGTTCTCAGCACCCGATCGCATTGCCTCAATCAAGAAAAAACATAGCCTCGATTATCTGTCGCAACGGGTCGGATGCGTGACCGCTGTTCCACAACAGCAGGGACGTGCAACTTTTCCTATGCGTGTGTACACGTGTCTTCCTCCGAGTCGGCACTAATGGCTTAAAACAGTGGTTTTCAACCAGTGGTCCGGCGACTTCATCGCCCGTGGCCATGCAGTGACCATTTTCGTGACCATTTTCGGTTACCATACCATTTTCGGTTACGGGACTTAGGTATTAGGCAAGCAGTTGGTTTAGTGATCGACAATTGTAGTTAGTTAGTAGCAGTACTAGTGTAAAATCATTTTTTAATTATAAACACTTTAATTTGAAATATCTTTGAAATTTGGGTTGTTTGCATGCCATCATGTTTGGTGGGGCAGTCAGGCCATTTAGGGGGATATTGCCCCCCATGCCTAGATCCACCCCTGGTAAGAGCACCCCTCGCTTCACACAAAAGGGTTACTGTAGTGAGTGGGTTAAGGTGAGTGGAGAGCTTTCGTTTCCCTACCAATCTGCTGACATCATTCTATCATAATAGTAACGGCTCTCTGGTAGATGGTTGCCTGCTTTCCTTTCACTTGGTTCAATGAGCAGAACCCCGGCTTCCCTCCACAGAAAAATGTGTTGGCGTCTTGTGAATGGACTTTTTGCCGAATCCATCATTTAAATAACAAGGTGTCAGCCAGACGCAGGTGCACTGGTGTTGGGAGACGACACTCTTGATTTACAGTACCTTATGTCCCCCAAAACACACCCATGACCAATTCAGAGGCTTAACTGCAACCCCTTCGCGTCCTGCGCCTCACTTTACAGACTCCACCCCACAGCTTATATTATTTTACTGTATATAGCTGTATAGCTTTCTGTTTCTAAATTCTAAATCTGATTCCCCAAATCAAATGTAAAGATAATTGAAAATATTTGTTCATGGATGGAAATGAATGACGTTCTCTGCTTTCACCGCATGTAGTTTGAGATTATAATAGCATTCAAAGGTTCGGGAATAGTTGTCTGGCTACGCCACACAACCCCGCTAGCATATAACAAAGGTGTGTGTGTCCATTTCAGTCCATGAAGAAATATTTTCAATTATCTTTTTTTATCACTTAAAATTTTTGTTGAGAAAAGGGCAGGGAAAAAACAAATAAACAAATGAACAAAAAAGGGCTGCAATATTCATACATCACACAGTTCAAAGCAATTCTTACAATCTCCTACTTAAACAATATCAGACTATGGGCTGAAGGAAAAGAAGCCATTTCTCCCATCTTTTGTAGAATGTTTCTTCTTGTAGTCTGAGCATAAAAGTAAATTTTTCCATGTTGTAAATGTCCTCAATAATGGCCATCCAATTGTCTTTTGTGGGTGGAATTGTCAATTATCTTTAACATTTATTTGGGAATTTAATTTTAGAATTTAGAAGCAGAAAGCTTTATACAGCTGTGTGTGTGTGTGTGTGTGTGTGTGTGTGTGTGTGTGTGTGTGTGTGTGTGCGTGTGCGTGTGCGTGTGTGTGCGTGTGCGTGCGTGCGTGCGTGTGTGTGTGCGTGCGCGTGTGTGTGCGCGTGCGTGTGCGTGCGTGCGTGCGTGTGTGTTTGCGTGCAGCCAGCCAGCCCGCCCGCCCGTCCAATAACCCCTCAGAATGTCCGCATGTCCATCCATCCCACCACCAACCTACCTACATCATCCAACCCTAAGTTTGCTCCTTATGCTTGCAGACCTGATATTTGTAAAGAGTGCGACACCAATCATACAGCAGTGTAGCTCAAACCTCCACAAGCGTTTTCTATGTCCTGTTCTATCTATCTCCATAGCAGTTTAGGTGTGTCAGCTCACAACGTTCAACACATGTGAGAGAGTTCGCCCCAAGAATCGATTAAACGGTGTGAGGAACCCAGGCTGACTCTTCTCTCTTACATTCCAGCTTAGCTTTCCACACCCTCTCACACGCGACCTGGCCAAGGGCCCATTTGTTGTGATAAAAATAGGGATGTTAATCGACACATATTTGGAATGTCGACGTGTCGCGGCCCAATATCGACAATAAATCGATTTTTTTTTTTTTTTTTTTTTTTTTTTTTTTTAGCCCGCGGTGCCGGCGGGACCCAACGCAAAATGTTGCAGCGCGGGCGGCATGAAAATGCCTACGGGAGGGAGAGGTGCAAGATAAAATAAGCAGGACCGCGAAATCGAGCAATATATAATACCAAAATATGCATATCTGAGGAGAACGTTCCATACTGCGCTGGACAATGATCAGGCATGTTCTCAAAGCAAAGCGCATGGCAGAGCGAGGCGCAGGGCGCAGAGCGCACCACGCAACAGACAAGCACCCGCACCTGGCATTCCACATTCATTAGTAGCCTAATCGACTTGATAGAGGAGTTTTTCTCTTTCCTTGCGACGGATTCCCTGCATCTTTGCTTTTTCCTGCGTCTGCTGTCAGACATGGCCAAACAACGTGAAACAGAACACTGGACAAGATAAGTACAAATAATATAGGCTTGTCGCGCTTGACGCGTGCTGCTTGCCACCAGCAGCGTCTCTCTCTCTCTCTCTCTCTCTCTCTCTCTCTCTCTCTCTCTCTCTCTCTCTCTCTCTCTCTCTCTCTCTCTCTATCTCTCTCTCCGTCTCTCTCTCTCTCTCTCTCTACCATGTGAGACCTCGGTCTTGTGCAGGAGAGATAGCTTTCTCCCATACGTAACGCTCCATTTCGGAGGCGCCTGCTCGGCGAAATAAAAGTCAATCATTGCGTCCGGGCCTGTTTAGCTTTTTTTTCGGCGGGTGCAGGGAGCAGCCGCTGCCGCCTCCTCCACCTCCCCGGGAAAAGCCGGACTCGCGGGACAGAACGCAGGGGGTAGGAGGAAGACGCATTTCGGCGGGTGCAGACCGGGGCCGCTGCCGCTTGCACCTCCTCCTACTCGGGGGGGGAAAGCCGGATTCGCCGCGGCAGAACGCCGGGGGGAGGAGGAGGAGGAAGCAGCACAGACGCGCGCAGCACAGACATGTTCTCACTACAGTGATAGTAGCCTAATACCCGAAATAAGCAATTCTGTTCCCTTGAAAACAGTAACGTTGTGACGTTTTTGCACAAGAAATTGCAAAGAATACAAAATAAAAATCATTAATATAAAAAAAAAAGAAAAAAGAGGCGATTTTCGACTCGTACTTTTTTGTGTCGACGTCAGCACGTGTCGACAATCGTGTTGATTTCCGACTTTTTTTCACATCCCTAGTTGTGATAAAAAAAAACATGTTTTCTTTTGCAGTCCAAAGCCTAATACTGAGGACTTACGACTTATTTCATAAACTCAAGACATTTCAGAGAAAGAAAAGAAATGGAAAAAAGGTGTATGTATACTATAGTGTCACACAAACATCGGGTTAGACTCACAGCATGTCACAGTGTGAATAGTGAAAGTGGTTAAATCTGTCTGTGGGTTTTATAAATATTTAAGCAATGACAAGAGCATGTATTAACAGGAGCATCAGAGCCTTTGTAACACACGTTATCTTTTCCATTTCCTGAAAAGTAAGGGATTTGTGGACAGATTTCCACCTGGCAGCAACTGCATATTGTATGCACACATGCACGCATGCATGTTGTTGAACTTAGAACAAAGGCTAAAACCTCCAAAAATGTTGAATTTAAAACGCCCAAATTCATTAACATGAGTTTCTAGTGTCTCATACACAATAATACACTGGTGTTTTTCAAGAGAATGAAAGAACTTCTAAACAATAATAATCAGATTTGATTTAAAAGGCCCAGAACGTACCCTTCAACCGCAACTACACTGGACCAGCCAAACTAGAGACCTCCGTAGTAACGAATGATTTGGCCCAACCACCAGGATAGAGATTAATCAAAAGACAAAACATTACTCGTTTAATAACACCAGTCTACAGGCTCGGAGTGTCTATTGGGCAACATTTAATGCCATTTCCAGCTAGTCTGTCATGCATGTGGTCCATCGCGCTTTTTATGGATTGGTTAAAAAAATCTTAACTTGAATAACAATTCATTCAAATCATTGATTTCAATTCTAACCAAAGTGTTTTTAATGGCCCATTGATTGTCACATTAGGAGTAATCATACTTCTGGTATATGTTGATCCTCCTATAGGGATCTTTTGGCTACATGGTAACTGCATAATCAAGATGGAGTGCTGTGTCACTTTGAAATGTATGATTTCTGATTTCACATACTCCTGGGCTATAAGAGTGTTAATTATATACTTTATATAAAAAGATTAATAATAAGGACATTTCAGGCAGTTCTCTCAACATTAAATATTTTGATGAAGACTGTTGCCTGCGTCAGTTGCATGTGTCTGTGGGTCTTCCTCTGTGTCCAATTAAAACGCACCGCTGCCTGCACACACATTCCAGGTCTGGTGGAAATAGCCCCACTGCATTGTGGGAAAACCAGGTGGGAGTTCTGTTTTTTTTTATGCCCACTAAATAGCAGTGGTTCTGAAAGTGGGGGTCCAGCCTTCAGGGACCCTCAACATTCCTTGAGGCCGTTCCTAGTGGAACCCTTAACAGGTCTGTAATTCTCAGAGTTATGGGGGTCTTTGAAATGAATAAGGTTTGAGAACCAGCGCCCTATAGGACAGCTGGGGCGACAGGTACGGCACTCCTTCATTACGAGGCCTTCCTCCTCAGGCCAGGCACAACTTCTGTGTTTCATTCATTCATTGGTTTGATTTATTAGTTGTTTCTTCATGCCAACCCGTATTGATTTTGTTTCTTGGAGTGGAACCAAACCTCTGGATGATTTGCCAGGCTGGTTTTGGCTGACAAAAGTTTCCGCTGGTGGAGGCAAAACCTTTTTTTTTTCTCTTTTGATTGTTAATCGCTTTAAGTCTTTTTCCCACTTGGCACTTAAGAGGGTTCCTCGTACGGCTTTTTTTTTTCTTTTAATATTCGGTGGTAGGAAGTTACAAGGAAAACACACACAACCACACAGAAGGAAAAAGCGATGATGTCACGGCGCAAGGATGCGAACGTGGTGGTGTTATGTTTGGGGCACAAGTATCGCACATATCGTCCATATTAGGGCAGACGTGCAGCTCACCACACCACCATCACCACCACCACCACGCCCCCCGGGGATCAGTGGAGCATTGTCTTTAATGCAACGCAAGGTGCGTGCGTTTATGTGACTTAAATGTGGCCCACGGAAGACATCAACAGCTCTGAGCAGCGAGATGCAAAACAAAAGGAATCCCACTGAGTCTGCTCCGGAGGGAACTGGATGCCATAGATAATGGCTAAGCTCTATTAAGCCTCTATTTGGAAACCAGACTAATGAGGACCAAGTCGTTCAGCTGCACTTGAGTCATGTTCCGTGGTGGGTTTTTTAGCTGTAATTAAATAAGACATTACACTCACTGTGTGTGTGTGTGTGTGTGTGTGTGTGTGTGTGTGTGTGTGTGTGTGTGTGTGTGTGTGTGTGTGTGTGTGTGTGTGTGTGTGTGTGTGTGTGTGTGTGTGTGTGTGTGTGTGTGTGTGTGTGACTGAGACAGAGAGAGAGAGAAACAGAGAGAGAGAGAAACAGAGAGAGAGTGGTGTGACTCATCTCCCACTGTGGATTTTAGTAGTACTTTAGTAGTAAGTCATTAAGTCGTTGGTTGAGTCATTCCTTAGCCCGGGGAGCTTCGTAAATTCCTCCTCCGTTTCTGCACCGAGCTCTACATCGACTCTTTACAAACCGCCACACATGAGAGACCGTGTTGTTGGAACAGGGGAAAGCAGGACAGTTTTCATTTCCTGGCACAAGTGCTAGAAGTTCTTCTTTGATGCAGCTGATGTACTGGAAATGCAGACAATGTTTATGCTCCAGGAGCCCAGGGTCAGAGATTTAAGATGTGTTGCATAAAAGGTGTGGCGCGTGCTTCATACGTGAACGAAAGTAAGATCAAATGTTTTATACACATGAAAACCCTACCATATAATTCTAAGGGAGATTGTAGCCAGTGCAACGCTAGCAAACAGTTATTTTTTGCCAGTAGTATGTTAATAAAAGGCAGCATTTTTTTTCATTTCATGTTAATCTCACATGCAGCAATATGTATATGAACACCGCCCACCTTATTCTAGGCCTTCTTACTGCAAGTAAGAAGTATGAGGTGCTTGCGGGCGAAGTATGCTAGAGCCAACTCAGTCAGTCGGTAAAACTTTCGCCTTTGGACCACAAGTTCATTTGGGTTCGATCCTGGGCACCGCCAACCCAGCGTGGTATGAGTAGTATGAGTATGAGAGTTGCTCAGCGGCGCTTTGCAGCACCCGGAAGGCTGCCGGAAGACCAAATTTTGGTGGTCAATGCGGAAGCGTTTCCTCCATGAACACGCACATGAACGAGCGCCCAATGCTAAACTCCAGGAGCACGGTCATGAACCCACTGGCTGTGTGCAGTTCACACTCTAACCACTTGGGCCGACTGCTTCAACATTGGAGAGGCTCTCTGGGGATGTGGTGTCAACGGCTGATCAACGCCAATAAGCCATTCTTGACTCATGCTGGGCAAGACCTATGCACTAGAGCAGTGGTTTTCAACCTTCAAGACAGACAGTGTTGCTGGTAGCCCAGTCAGTAGCAGGTGGGACCTTACCACATGTAAAAAAAATCTATTTTGCATCGATGTATCGATCCAACAGCCGACAATACGATGTATCGATACGTCCGCAAGAGTATCGATTCATGTTTAAAAATAAATGAATAAAAATATCTGGTCTATTTTATCCATTTGCTCCTGGACGTAATTCAGACTAGGCCTAGGTGAAGTACAACTTTGCTGTTTCTCAAATAAAATGTATAACGGTATTACAGCTTTCATTGATTTATTTCGAATTTGAAACATTGTCTAGTCTGTAAGGTAAAAAAGGGTACTAAAAAAATCGAAATCGAATCGAATCGTGGTGTATTCTTGAGTATCGGAAAAAAAATCAAATAGTTGGGTCAGGAAATCGATACTGAATCGAATCGCCATGATGGGTGTGATTTACACCCCTAGTCAGTAGCAGGTGGGACCTTACCACGTCTAGAGAGAGAGAGAGACACAGACATACAGTAGTGTTGAATCACATGTATTGTGCAGTCCTTGATAACGGAACATTTTCAGTATTCGAGGGCCCATCTTTCTTGATTATTAAAGCAACTTTGTTGCAGATGTGTTCAATTATCCTTTTGCAATGTACAGTACAGGTCTATTTGGTTCCATTTTATTTTGTAGTTATCGTACACTCAGAGTTAAGGTAGATCTTCACGCGCCCGCACACTCAAGCCTGTCCTGCACAAAATGCATGCACAGACATAGAGACACATACTGCAGAGACACGCACACACAGGCGCATACATACACCTTGCTACTGGCTAGATATTACTGGATCTCTCATCTCGTTCCCCACAGGTGGCAGCAATGATGTCACGTTTGGTGTTCTCAGTACCTTTAGCCTCTAGGCATAAACGCACACGCGCACACACACACACACACACACACACACACACACACACACACACACACACACACACACACACACACACACACACACACACACAGTCAGGATATGCTAACATATGAGCTGTTGCATGAAGAAGCACATTGGGACCACATGTGAAGTTTCACACACAGTCACTGTGTGTGTGTATGTGTGTGTGTGTGTGTGTGTGTGTGTGTGTGTGTGTGTGTGTGTGTGTGTGTGTGTTTTCTCGTGGGGTGGGGAGGGGGTCATCTACTGGTTGGTAGGTTAGACACATGTCCTCTTTATGCTGTTTAATAGTAGGGCTTACAGTCATCATAATTCACCGCAGATTTGTTTACACACACGCACACACTGTCGCGCACATGCACAGTTTTGCACACACACAGCCTCAACACGCATATGTGCACGTGTGTGCGCAGAGTGTGATTTATTGCTTTCAGCATCTGGTTGTGAAATCTGCGTGACCAAACACTCCTCCTGAGTCACTCTCAATGTTTCATAGTACGTTGTGCAGGCAGGACCCAAGCCAGGAGAGAGAGCGGTGGGGGCTTTGGAATCGGAGGGTCAAGGGGAAGAGATGCAAAGAACTGCATAGGGGGACATGAGAGTTCTGGTGTAGACCCCTGAAATCCCAATCCGTTTTTTTTGTTTTGGTGTGCAACACTGTTGTGTGCTAAAGCAGTGGTTTTCAACCTTTTCTTGACACAAGGGCCCACTATTTATTCAGGATTTGAGCAACGGACCACCATTTGATGGCATTCTTAGCCCCACAGACCCCAGAACTCCAGTAGAGATTTCTTTTGCTTTTGTCCACAATTCCAAGACTGCTGGATTTGGGAAACTAAACAGTCAAACATGCAGATCAAAATGACCATTAACCTTCTACATTCTCTAACTTCTACATCTAACTTCTACATTCTCAAACCAAATGGACCCTGGCGGGTCCATCTGGTTTCTTGTTTACGCTCTCAAAGAGTTCTGGTTAACCAACTTTCCATCATTTAATCTGGGGACCACGTGGGACCCTCTCTGGTCCCCAGACCACCAGTTGAACACCCCTGTGCTAAAGTACAAACCGTTGGGGGTGGGGTGGGGTTGTTTATTGCAGCATAAAAAGATGAGATGGTTTTCGTTGGCTCTCGCTTCATAAATGTCACTTTTCTTAACACACCACAGGTTGTTATAGCTCTGCCTGCATGTCCGGCAGGCACACACGCACGTACGCGCGCACACACAAGCATTTATCCTGGTGTCCATGTTGGAAGTGGTGGAGGCAGTAGCAGGGACCTGCAGAGAGCGTTAGAGGGGCAGGTTCTGACATCCCGTAAGAGGGCAATTTTGGACCAAAATAGCAGATCTAGTCACGACACAACATATTAACAGTTTTCATGCCGTTGAAATGAATCTACGTCACCCGTTATCATTATGATTTACAGTAACAACTGATGCCGCTGACGTTAACGCTACTGTACGTGACGTTACTTACCGGCGCCGGTTTAATACGATCCCCATGCTAACAGCAGCTAGCAGCGACCGCAGCGACCATTGCTAGACCATAACAAGGGACGGACTAACCCGGAACCAAAAGTGTGTGTCCGTCCACTAACTTGTCCGTCGGGAAACATGGACCGAAATATGACTTTTAGATGAAAATCGCTGGCACTGGCGACCTCCAAAAATATGAAAAAGGGCTGGCACCGAGAGAGTTAAGAACTTGCAGATCTGCTATTTTACTGTAGTTATGTTTGTTGTTTAGTTCTGCTATTTTCAGATATTTCTGGGGCAGCACTCTACAGCTAGTGGAGATGTGGCGTAACAACATGGATTTTAAAAAACAAAAACTTGTTCAATGCAAAATGCTGCGCTCAAGTTCAGGAGACTTTGGGGGGCTGTATGCTGACATGGAAAATAGACAAAAAAAGAAAAAATAATAGCATTTCATCCATACCAAGAACTGCATTCGTGGGCTGGAAATGGCAGTTGCTTTTTGGTATACTGTAGACGTGTGGTTTAGCCCACAGACCCCAAATCCAAAGTTTTTTTTGCTTTTGTCCTCAATTCCATCCTGGATTTCGGAAACAAAACCATTTCACCTACATCCTCTAGTTGTGTAGGCTTGGGCTAATTCACATGATGGATATTTTAAATGGACCCGCAAGGGTCCATTTGGTTTCATCTTTACACTCTCAAAGAGTTAAATCTGGTTAACCAATTGTTTATCATTTAGCCTGGGGACCACCTGGAACCCTCTCAAGGACCACTGGTTGAAAACCCCTGGTATAGACGGGTAAATGGGCAGGGCCTGTAGCCGACTATGATGTCTAATGCGTGCACGCCCCTGGGCAGTAGTCCTAGGGGTTGGGGGGTGAGGTGGTGGTGGGGAGTTGGGTGACACATCCCATGTACCACGTCGCCAGAGGACAGAAGACAGATGTCACCGCGCCGCCGTGACTTTTATGTGGGCTCTGAGCCGTCTCTTGCCTTTTATGACATGGTCTTGAGGAGGAGCAGTCCAACCCCTCGAGTGGCTGGAAATGAGAAGCAAACCGTGAAACTGTGTGTGATGAAAATAATTGTCCTGCTGAAGCTTTTTTTTTGTAATTGCCCATTGTAGAGAAATGCCAAACACAAAAAACAAAAGTTCCCCAGAAGTAGCAGTATGAAGGCAACCGCACCAATGAATGTTGTTGCATTTGGCTTTGATACAAACATGCTGATCTTCCCTTTTTCTTTGTTTTTTGTTTAGTTTATAGTACTTCAGTTTGGCTGTGCTTTGGGTTAGTACGTGATGAGTTTCAGGCCTCTTGGGGAAGGTTGTTTCTTTTTAGGTTCAATGTGTCCATCTGTCCCCATCAGAGGGGCCCTCCAATATTGATGCTTTTCATGTAGTATGATCAAGTAGTAGCACAAAAAGGTAAAATATGGAGACCTGTCTTGTCAATGTTGGCCGAAAAGATGAAAATGATTCATCTTTTGGCCAACATCGGGCAACATTGTCTGCCGGTAGTGGGCGATAGTCAATGAAATTCCACTGTCGCCTTCCATTGGTATCCTGCTAGTGCAAATGCATTGTTAACATGTATTATTAATTTATTATCTGTACTGTAGACTTTTACTCATTCCCTCTCTCTCTCTCTCTCTCTCTCTCTCTCTCTCTCTCTCCCCCCCTCTCTCTCTCTCTCCAGACATCCAAGGTATCACATCAAAACAGGTCTGGTGGACGCTCATCTCTACTGCCTGCGCAAGTCAGTGGTAGACTTCCTCAACCTCAACAAGTGAGTTACCCTGTATGATTACACACAAACACGCACAGACCTGAAAATTAGCACACGTTCATTGGCGAGTCGGTGGAACTGCAACAAGGCTTTGAAGGGTCATTTAGCAGGGTATCGCAGCGAGGTGTTAATTTGTTTTACAATGTGTCACCAGGCAGGCTGTAAGGCCTTTAGCCCCTTCAGACAGGGGTGAAAGTGAGGCGGGTCCCACCAGGTCTGAGACCCGGCAAAAGATTTCACGCCGGGTCCCGCCGGGTCTCATAAAATATTACGTTAAATAACCTGTCACCGCACGGAGAGAAGTCTCCTCTTGTCGGTTAGCAGCACAGCCAGAGCCACAGAGACAGAGTATAGATAGACAGAGTTACGCAAACTCCGTCTATAGCCTACACCCTACAGTATAGATAGAGTTATGCAAACTCTGTTCACTTCATGGGGTCATGGAGGCTCTTCTACATAGACTTCTATTTAGAATAGCAACAGCAAATAGGGACAAGTCCTGAAGCTGACATAGAAAGAAATGCTGTGGACTCGGGCAACAGCCCGGCTACTGGTGTTATTCTTTCTCAACCAATTTTAGATCGTTTTCAGTTCACACAAATCACAACATAAACAATGTATTTCCAACTCCACGTTGTCCCTATTCAGGCTGCATGAACAGCGCTCAAGCGCTCAGTTTCTTACCCCGCAATGTCGCAAAAGACACTGATTACCTTGCAAATCCCGACGACGCGGCCAAAGGGATAATGGTGTCTATTTACTGCTCATTGCTGAGATCCTGTTTAAAGCCCGCCTACTAGTTTTGCCATTTGCACAGAATAGGACAGGAAACGGATCTGCAGCATGGGCCCTCCTCCCTCCATGCAGTTGAGCGAGATCCTGTCATGGCGTCCGCCGCTCTTTGTTTACAACACACGTAGGGAAAAGAAAACTTTGCCTTTTTACCAAGGACTGCGTTCGGTTTGATAAATAATGACAGCGGAGCCGTTTTCTAAAGCCCGATACGGGCGGATGCATGGATTATAAGGCAGCACGTCGAGCTGTGGTGAGTAGCCTCAAATGAGCTGTTTGTTGTCCCCTTGGTTCATGAAGTGAGCGGTGTCTGCATTGCTCTGTCTATACTCCAGGCTTACATAGCTACTCTACCCAGGCTGCTCTGGGTAGAATCATGCCATCTAGTAGAGTTGCGACATTGGGGGGTCAGAAACCAAACGTGCTGGATAGTATTTTCTGTTGCGCGACCACTGCAGACAGCATTGCCATCGAACCTGAGAGATCGCACAACGGGGCTATAGTTTTTATAGTTTATAGTCTCCAATTAGTGTGTTTTTTGAGCATGTGAGTGTGTGCTTAATATGCAACTTTGGTGGGGAACTATGAAAAATATTGCCCCCCCTGAAAACATGAATGCCCCACCACTGATAATTTCCTGGCTACGGCAGTGGTTAGTAGCCTAGTGCTTTCACTGTTTCACTGGGGGGGACGCCTCTTAAAGGGGAATTCCACCCATTTTATTTTTCTGAGAGTGTACAAATATTATATATATTATATTATTCTCCCTTTTCTAACTGTGTGTGGTTGAAATAATGCTGTTTTGCAGTAGTTTGTAACAAAATAAAATCTTAAATGAAACCTATTTCTTGTGTAGCGTAATGTACAAATACAAAACTGTTTAATCATGCTGAAATGGAGTATAGGTAACCTAATGCAGGTGTAAGGCAGACCTGCTGTGTTTTATATTATGTTCCAGGTTAGGTTAGGTTAGGTTACTGTGCCACAAAAAGGCATTTTCCTATGCATTTTAGGGACACTGTGGAGTTTGAACCTCCAAAAAAATTTTCGGCCGCGCCGCTTCGCGGCGCGGCCTGAACACGTCACACGATGCTGTTTCCTATAGACCCGGCAAAAACTTCACACCACTTTCACCGCTGTAAGGCCTTTAGCCCCTTCAGACAGACGCTGACAGGGCAGGGGGACACCTCAGGTACTGCCTGTTATATACATCCATGCTGGCCACTGTTTCTCCATCACTACACTAAATGTCTGTATGACATGTGGGGGCGGGGACATTTCCTTGTACTACAGTGTGGTTAACAGATTAGGTTTTTTCACATTGTTAACACAATAGACTGCTTACTTTACTTATCTGATAGTGTATGGGCTGTACTGTCATATAAGCTTTATTATTGATATAAACTCGGGTTGCTGTTTTCTTCTTCTTATTAATATCTTATAGCAGTGCATATCCGCACTGCTATCCACCTCCATTCTAATGCTGAATAACTCGAGATCCAGAGCTCAATCCATGGTATTCATAAAAGGTATGATGGTCCCTGCTGATTTTCCAGTGGTGCAGGTTGATGTTTTCTGGTGGTGTTTTCTGGAGCACTGTGTACCACCTGTACATAATGCAAGAGGCACCAGGACATCGCTCTACTTCCAAACTCGCACGAGCGTCAGCATTCTGACAGTGACATCACGTGAAAAGCTGCTGTCAATAGGACAGTCATTGTGTTGTGACGTTACCTCAACCAATCAAATTGCCAGTAAATAGTAGCGTGGAAATATCAACCGAAAGCATTTTTTGGGACTGCAAAATCGCACTCTAATGGAGACATTGCTCGCTTTCCGTAGGATAAACTAATTGAAAAACATGCATTGTAAATGAAATTTCATCGCTTGCCCATCTCTCACTCGCTCACACCGCTGGCAGTGCGGATGAGCTGTGATGCATTCCGCTGTGGTGGTGGTGGTGTTGTTGTGAGCTTGTAGATTGGGTTTCTTTTTGTTTTGTGTGCAACGACACAGCATCAGGCTAGTCTAAATCAGCCATTAAGGCATAACACGCACAGCCTGCCACCTTCTACAACAGCCTTTCCATCAAAACCACATGCAGCTGTCCTGTACCTCCCCCAAAATGCCTCCCCTTCACATCGCTGCTGATGGGCCAGAAAACACTTATCTCCGCAGTTGCGCGCGTGTGTATGTGTTTAAATCATGGGATTTCAACACGGTTTGTGTCAAGGACCACTATTTACTCTTAACTGTATTTGATCCACGGACGACCACTTAGGAGGACTACCATAGGAGGGATAACACTTAATAACAGAGATCAAAACATAGATCTAAAATAACTATTCTTTTACATTCTATAATTGTGCAGACTTCTTGAAATAATGCAATAATGCAGATAACAATAATCTAACTCTTGAGAGTAAATGAAGCCAAATGGTTTCATTTCACACTCTCAAGATTTAAAGGTGTTGTATCTCAGGATATGGTGGGTTTGGGGCAAGACAGTTGTGCAAAATAGTTACATCCCATGGTTATTTAGAATCACACCAAATCATTATAACGGTGATTATAATACATTTCATTAATATAACCCGTATAATTAGGGGTGCACGATTCTTTTATGACCAAGATCTCTGTGCCTAACCTTCTTGGGACGCTGACCCCTCAATGTCCAACTTATTTACCCAGTGCCCAGAGTCTTCCCCGCGACCCCTACTGGCGTAATGGCGCGGGCGTGGAAGACTCTGGCTTCGCCAAATCAGAGGTGGATCTGGCTCTGCACAAACCCTGGCGAGCCAATCAGAACGCGTTTGTTTGCAAAAATCTAGCCTGGTACTGTGTACAAAAACATAATAAATATTTAGTTTTGGGGTCTGTGGGGTTAAAATGTCATCAAATGGTGGCCCATGGCTCAAATTCTGAATAAATAGTGGGCCCTGGTATGAATAAGGTTGAAAACCACTGGCTCACGTGATAACAAAAAGGGCTGCCGAAGCAGACAACCCACAACACTCCATGTTACAACTACAGAAGAACGCGTTTGTGAACTCTGTGACAAATATGACAGTCCCAATGGATACCAATTTTAAGATTTCTTTCAATGAAAAAGTTACTGAGTATACATTTAAAGATTTATAAGCATCCATTTAGTTGTCAACTCCATTATTTAGCTGGAAATCCTTTGGTGTAATTGAAAGCCCTGTACTTGGCTATTTATTATTTAATTAAAGGGAAAAGTTTTGGACATATGAGGTTTCCACCCAACAATAACGATATCTGAAATATTGAAGAATCCTGTGGGCACACACACACACACCCATACACGCACAATTTGCACACATTCACACGCATGTGTGTGTGTGCATGCATGTGTGTGTGCACACGCAGGCTGATATAAATGTTATTTTATCAGATCAGCAAAACACTCACCCAGCCCCCCCTCGTCCCCATCTCCCGACCTTGCACATCATCCTTCATGTTTTCTTGACTTATTCTTTTAACTCAATTCAGCTCTTCTATTGAGTTTTTTGCTCTCTCTCTCTCTCCCTCTCTCATCAGCTACTGGGGCGCTCAAGGAGAAAAAATGGACAGAGTAACTGTTGTTTGGCTCTCTTCATTCAGATGGAAATTACAAAATCTCCCCTTAAAAAGAAAGGCAAGAATGAGCGAGCGAGGCAGTGGAGAGGGGGAGAGGAAGCTGAACACAGTAGAGAGAGAGAGAGAGAGAGAGAGAGAGAGAGAGAGAGAGGGAGAGAGAGAGGGAGAGAGAGAGAGAGAGAGGGGGGGGGGATGAAAGAAAGGGAGTAAAGGAAGGAAGGAAATAAATAAAGTCTTTGTTTACAATAGGGAGTGTAAAAACATGATTCGCTTTCATCCCCTTTCTTTTATTCCCAGAGGAAAGACACAACTACTGTGCTATTGCACATGGGTAAGACTTGTTTATTGGACATTATTGACGAGGTTAAAATACAAAGATTATCCTCTCATGCAAACCTCTGTCACCCAAACGTATGTCCTCAGTGGCAATTCATCAGCATATATATTTATAATAAGGGTGTGACACATAATGTTTGATGCTACTTGATTTGCTGTATACCCTGAAATCTTGAATAAACAAAATTATTTTCAACATTTCAAAAAAATTAATTGGATAGAATAAATGCCAAGGGAAGTGTTGTTTTGCCCAAGTGTCTTTGGGCAAAACAATGAACCCCAAATTGCTCTCGATGTGCTGGTTGTGCCTTGCATGGCTTCCACCACCATCGGTGTGTGAATGGCTGGAAAAAGATGCTACATAAAGTACTATTTATCATTTCCTCTGTCTCTCAGGTCCATATCTTCCATCCGTGGAGAGCTGGTTCCATATCTAGTGAGGAAACAGTTCTCTAAAAGCACCAGTATTGACCACATGACCAAAGATGACACCGCTGAGCACAACCAGAAGAATAAAGATGGTACACCCCCATGCAGCCACACACACACACATACACACACACACACACACACACACACACACACACACACATGCAGGGTAGAAGAATATTACTTAAATTGAATATCATATAGCACTATGAGCTTGTTGATCTGATATTTTTAAAAATATGAACATTTAACAGGGGCAAAAATGTTCCTGGGACACATTTTGTTCCAGGGGCACTATTTTAGTTCCATGGACAATATTTTAGTTTCAGGGACAAAACTTACGTCCAGAGACAATATTTCAGTTCTAGGGACAACCTTTTAGTCTATTCAGGACCTATGTTTGGTCTCAGTACAGAATGGGTTAATTAAACAATGGATAGAAATTCTATTTTCTATTTTATTAAGAATGCTACGTGTCTGTCTGTATGCACATCTGTGCGTGTTTACCAGAGTTCCAGATCTTGTCGTGCGCTGACGAGCCGTGGCAGCAGCTGGCGCAGGAGCGTTCGTGCTGGAACGACCACCGCGGGGACATGAGCGAGGCGTACCATGGTGGGCGGCTGCGCTGCTACGTGCACATCATGGAGCAGGGCCTGTGCTACCGCGTCAACACGCTGGCCGCATACATAGACGCCAACCGACTGGTGAGAACGAATCGAACGAACCCACACCCGCTACCACTCGGGTTCAGATCGGGGAGACCGTTCCTCCCAATCACGTTCCCCCCTTGTCCAGGAACCAAAGTCCTGGACAAGGGGAACGCTAGTATACGTACCTAAAATACTGTGTAGCTCTTATTTGCACCGTTCTCGTTGAAAGCAATGTATTCCCAATTTCAGTTAGGACTCAGTGAGGCCCTGTATAGTCACATGATGAACCATGTGACCCGCCCAGCTTTCTGACCCCTCAATATTGCAACTCTCCCACTATAAGGCTCTGTCCAGACTCACCCCCATTCGGGCCCGGCGTTACGAGGGGGCCTGAGGGGGCGTGGTCCCCTCAGTTACAAAATGTGCGCCCTCAGTTTATGTTCCAGGCATGTAGAGGATTTCATAGGGGCTGTGGTCCCGACTTAATTTGTTGGCCCAGGCTAGGCTTGTAACTGACAAACAATGAGTAGTGGTGGGGGATTTGGGGAGCTATACATTACAATGGCATGTTAGCTCATTAATTCAGACTTTTGTTATCAAATGGCTCAAAACCTGTTTAACTGGTCCTGGAGACTGGAGGTGTTGATGGTCCCCAAAACAGCAGGATGGCTAATGAATGGCCCATCACTATTTCCACTAACCAGCCTCTCTCTCCACTGTGTGGAGAGGCTGGGGGATAAAAGATTGGCCCAAAACAAACAAATAAATACATATGCAATACATTGAATATACTTGCATTGCGTATTTTATTCACGTTTTATTCACATTTCTCCTTCTTCTTTCTTGCATTACTAATTAGAGCCTACATGAGGACGGACGCAAGATGACGCCTCTGATTTAGCCTATTGTTTCATTTGTTATCAGAAAATATTGTTCTTACCTGTGCAGCATGGGCTGCAGTCCAGTTTAGTTTGATTAATGAGTCATATTGTTATTACTGCACACTTAAGTTCAGAAATTGCGGTTTTAACCATTTGGTGGTGGTATATTGAAAGCTGCCATGAATATGGCTATTTAACAGCAGCGCTATGATTAATATTTTTATTTCGTCAGCAATTGCATTGATAAATCGATCATGGCTACAGCTACAGGATCATACCTATCGATTTTCTATATATAAAATGTGTGGGGGGCTACATAAATAAAAATATCAAACGTTTAGTGGTCCCCCTCAGAAAAATCGAGGGCCCCCTTAGTCATTCCATTCTCCAGCCGGGCCTGCCCCCATTGACGATTTTATGGGGGGGGGCCCATATAAGGGTCCCCCGGGACCCTTTCTATATATTTTATAGCAGTGAATTTCAACCATTTTAATACCAGGGCCCACTATTTATTCTGCATTGTAGCCACGGACCACCGTTTGATGTCAAGGGTAGTCTCTTGGAACCAAAATTAAGTTTTACACTCTCAAGAGTTACAGATCTGCTGCATGCCCCCTCTGCTGGAGAGCCTAAAATCGCCTATGCTCACCCCATGTTACTATTCTTTCAACAAAAATAGCCAATCTAGTGCACCGTGTTTTGAGCTTGTAGATCAGCTAAGTTTTGTTCTTTCTGTGAATCTAAATCCTGAACAATCTTGGCTATTATGTGAACTTCATAAAGACAATTCACATAGGATAAAGACCTTATAGACCTGGTGGCACAATATCCTGTTTTGTGTCCGTTTCTCAGAGACGTTTGATTGTCTCAGGAGTAGATTTGAATACATTTTTGACTAATAGAGTATTATTGAGTCAATCCTCTCCTCTCCTCCACCAGGCTCCTAAACTGTTTGAGGATCCCCCAGTCCATCCGTCTGCTGTCATCACTGAGAAGACTCTGGTGAGAACTACATTTATGTCAGACTTTCCTAACCCTGCACAATAAAAGGCCCATCGTTAAACTGACTCGCCTTACTCTACACAATAAAAGCTTTCAAGGCTTAATCAACAGAGGGTCAAAGTCATGTTTTTTTAGTTTATCAGTGTCTTGGTTTTGAACAAAATAAAGTATAGAAAAACACACAGAAGCACAAGAGAATTGCCAGTAAAACTTTATTTATAGGTTCTATGACACATTCTACTGTAATTGCCGGACTATAAGCCGCGACTTTTTCCCCGTGCTTTGGACCCTGCGGCTTATTCAGCGGTGCGGCCAATGTATGGATGTTTGCAGCTAACAAACACTATAGGGCGTTCTAAGTCTAAATGCACGGTATGCACCCCAACTTTAAGCCGGCCCGAGCAGGAAATGTAGAGGGACAGGGCACAGGCAGTTCGCTAAGACAGACACTACTAAATGCATCATGGAAAGCAAACGAAGAAGTACATATAACGCAGCTAAAGTCAGTCAAGCTGGTTGAAAAATAAGGAAATCTATCTGCTGCACGTAGCCTTGGGATCAATGAATCAATGGTTAGACGGCAGACCAACGCGAGGAACGCCAGCGCGGCGGAGACGCCATGAGCTCCGCGGACCGCGGCGCCAGCGCGCGGAGCACCAGCGCGAGCAACATGCTGAAAGCAACTTTTTCTCAAGTCTGCCAGTGGATCCTGACTGCGTGGAAAAGTGTCAAAACATCCACGAACGGGTTTAGAAAGGCTGGCGGCGGCAGCAGCAGCAGCAGCAGCAGCAGCAGCGCAATCAGGAATAGGAGGGGGGGTCCGTGGAGGCGGCAATAAAGACGCCTCGTCGAGCGTCTTAAACATTGAGAGGATTCCTGGTGGTCCCCAGCTAAATGGTGGACAGTTGGTTAACCAGATGTACGGTAGGCTACCTTTTTCATGAACCAAATGAACCCGCAAGCGCTCATTTGGTTTCATGAAGTGATCGGAGTTGCGCATCTCCGGCTACACTCTATGGCCAGGCCTGGATGTAATATTTCTCAATCGGGGGTGCAGCCGAAAATGGCAGTTGGTTTAGTGGTGCCAAAATTGTAGTTAGTCAATGTTTAACTACCGCTATAAGCATTTGATTTGAAATAAGTTTTCATTGTTTGCATTCCGTCATGTTTGGTGGGGCAGTCAGGGCGTCTAGAGGGCATTCCCCCCCCCATGTCTATGCCTAGATCCGTCCTTGGTCTATGGCTCTAGCGTTAATTACATACAGCACGTGCAGTTCTGTAGTCGTTTAAATAATAAAAAGGATGCTTCTCAAACAGCATTGTTTGAGAATTGCCGACAATCTCATCTGTGCAAGAACCCTTACATATTGTAATTAAGCATTAAAACACCCGCGGCTAATAGGCCGGTGCGTCTTGTATATGTACACAATTGATTTTTTCGCAAAATTTGGCCGATGCGGCCTATATTCAGGTGCGCTTTATAACCCGGAAAGTACGGTAGTTGTATTTATTATGCACCTAACGGTTTCACAAGGTGTATAATTATGCTTATTACACGGTTTGGTTTAAAGCTTGATTCTGATTGGTCAATCACCAAATTCAGCTGTGTGTTATTTCTGGATAATGACCACTGGCACTCTATAACAGACCACTGCCTAATCAAAGGCTCTGAGCACCTGGCTGCAGCCACTGCATGGCTTGGATCTTATGCTGTACCCAACAGTCCTATGAAATATAGTGGAGTCAACTGTATTCATTGATTGCCAGAGTCCCATGGTGGGAGTTCTGCTCTGGCTTTGGTGAATATACTGTATAGTTCTGGTCATTTTGTGGGGGCCACTGGGGTCACACAGTAAAAGTAAATGAATCCACAAAACTAATGTAATTTGTATTATTGAATTATTCCTAAAATATTAGCACAGACTTTGTTCATTTGTAGCTGTCCTTTCAAATGGAACTACTTTTTGGGCATTGTGATATGGACACAAAAAACATAGTTCCTTGTGATAGAGGGGACGAAAATGAACGTCAACAATACAAAAGACATTAGTTTTTTGGTTTCCGTTTGATCAAACTCTCCCTTGTGTCTGAGGTGACTGGTGACCTCTGTGGGCCCACCTTGGAATACTTTCATTAACCTAAGCAAGGAAATACAATTTATTAATTTGTCTATTAAATAGCTGTGTAATATCCAGGTTAGTGTGAAAGTCAGTTCACCACCCTTAGTCAGACATTAACCCATTCTTGTACATAACTTATACTACACGACAAGCACTTGTAATATGTCTTCTAATACTATGTTTTAAGTTATAAACATGTTGGGAATTATGAAGCCTTATAAATGCAATCAATACACAGATCTGATCATTTATTTCCGGGCGGGGAAGGTTGTGACATCTTCTACACATACTGTATGGTGTGTGTGTGTGTGTGTGTGTGTGTGTGTGTCTCCAGGTGGGCTCAGACAGCATCATCGGAGCGTTCTGTCAGGTTGCAGACAGGACGTCCATCAAGAGGTCCACCGTGGGACACTCCACCACCGTGAGGGAGAAGGTCAAAGTCACCAACTCCATCATCATGCACGGAGTCACCATCGAGGAGGGGTGAGGAGGAGCCTTGTGCACCATAGTGCATAGTTACATCTTCAGCCTTTAATGTGACACTGAAATACAAAACGTGTTTACTTATTCTTAAAATGTGATAATAGGTAATCACTATTTTTCATGATTGTAGTGGACGTTTTTAGTTTATCTACGGAACCTTTAGGAAAGAAATTAAACTTCAGATGTGCAAACTGGTCGAGGGCAAAAAAGGTGACAGAGTGTGGGGAAAAATGCGTCACAGGCGAAACCCGCGGCGTGAAAATTTTGAGGTTTTCAGAGCTACCAAAGGGTGGGAGGACACTAGGATTATACTACACTAAAGAGTCATCATAGTGAGAAAGATATTAAAAGTAATAGCGATATCATGAGCCAATGCATTTAAGTCACATATTTTTTACAGTATTCTAAATTCCAACACAAGAATTCCTTGAGATACATTGGAAAACCAAGAAGAAAGAAGCATCAACATCATTTCAGAAAAATGATTTGATTAAATCAAACCCAATCAAATGCAGCTTTTTTCTATACATGTACTGTAGCATGATACTGTACATGGTAGGTACTGTGTGAAGTGCAGGCTGACCCTCCAAAAAGTCACCTTCAAAGATTTGTTCATGGCACAGGATTTGGCACAACATAGATCAAAAGGGATGATCCCGGGCGCTCGTTTAAAAGGAGGGAAACCTTTTATTGCATTAAAAAAGCAATTACAATGTAATTGTCAATTTTTTGACCATAACTGCTCTTCATCAGAAAGGCAAAACTGGAAGATGTTGCCCCTATACTTTGTTAAGCAGGCTCAATACATTTTCTAGTGAAAACAACACCAAAAATAAACAATGATATTTTAATTGAGATTCATAAAGCATACAGGCGGGGGCGTTGTAGGGAGTTACACAGACCTCTGATGGGATTCAATCCCAGGCCAGCTATAAGATGCAGTTTTCATTGGTGAGTGGGACTGCACAGATGTGTGTCAGTTGTGTCACAACAGTAGAACAAAGCATCACTTTATTGAGCAAAACCTTGTTGCTCAGTTGAAAAAAGTGAAAAAAAAGTGATGATGAGCAGCATTCCTCTACATCCCTTGTTCTCAAACTACCTTTATCGTGTTTCACTTTCATGTTTATGTTCAGTTTTTTTAATTGACTAAAAAAACTCACACTAATTAATTTTTAAAGTAGTGTATTTTGCCCAGCTTTGGCCAGAAACCCATGTGCTTCTGTGTGTGTCAGTGTGTGGTGTGTGTGTGTGCGTGTGCGCCTATGCACACGCATGCACATTTGTGTGTCTTGTATGTGGAGGGGTTACTTGGGTCTTGTTCCCTGTGTTGTGAGGGGTCAAACTCGGCGCCCCGGGCTGACAATGTGTCTATTGGTGTGTGGTCAGCCAGAGACTGGCTCCACACACACACACACACACACACACACACACACACACACACACACACACACACACACACACACACACACGTGCGCACACACAGACACATACTGCTCAAATACACAGCAATGCACATAACAAACCCACATTCATTTCATTTGACCGCGAAGCCCGCTCAAATGCAGCTCAAATGATTCTCATTATTTCCGTGGTGATGTGCAGTGCAGTGATTTTGCATTATTCCTTAACCAGTTAAGCCCTATAGAGCACTGCAGTCCTACACCGCTTCCAGAAGTGAATTCCCTTTTCATTTTCCGCACACTTTTCAAAAAGCATGACAACATGGTATTTGGGACCATACAAATGATTCCAAAGAAGACATTTTCTTCTTTCTAATTATTTCTTAGGCTCAAAACTTTGTGTTTTTTGTCATGATTCATCCTGACCCGAGTTGGCCTTGTCCATGGCGTAAACGTGTTTTTTATGAATACATCTATGAGCAGAGAATTCACTTCTGGAATAGACGTCACAGACGGGACTGTGTCGCTCTATACTTTGGTATAACGAATAGTGGAAGTAAGCTGATATGCAGTCTCACAATGTGTCCTAGCGTGTGGTTTACACATAATGAGCCTCATAGAGCATATTTTAGAACATCTAAAGCCCCTGTTTTTTCAGACATCCGCTTTGCCCTTTACGTGGGCATGTTTTTGGATTGATTTACACAGCCAGCAGTGAGTATTGGTTTCCCAGTTTCTTCACTATAAAAAGGCAGCATATTTTATGCGTGAGTATGGATCTACCTTAACAATTTACCATGTATTGATTTGAGCCCCCAGCGGTCTGTTTATTCTATGTGCTCAACTTTTTTTTACCTATAGACCAAGAGCTCCATTTTCGTTACACTCTAAACTCCTTATCCCAAAAACCTTATCCCTTTTTTCTTATTTTTTTATTTTGAAAAGCTTTTTGGAATAGTTCAACGTTCCAAACTATTGGCACATTGTGAGCTTGTAAACTGGCCATTTTAACTATTGAAAAATGATTTTTTTTAAATAGTTTAAAAAGGCAAAGAAGTTAAGGGATAAGGGGTTTAGTGGTGACAAGAATCTAGGCCCAAATGTCTTTGCCGGAAACAGCATACTACTTTTGCCTGAGCTCCAGTATAGAGATGCTAGGGTTCATAAACATTCTCTGTCTCTGTCTCTCTCTCTCTCTCTGTCTCTGTCTCTCTCTTTCTCTCTCTCTCTTTCTCTCTCTCTCTCTCTCTCTCTCTCTCTCTCTCTCTCTCTCTCTCTCTCTCTCTCTCTCTCTCTCTCTCTCTCTCTCTCTCTCTCTCTCTCTCTCTCTCTTTCTCTCTATCTCAGAAAAGCAGTGTGATCTCTGTAATGTGTTTCGAGCTTGTAGATCTACAATTTATTCGGTATTTTTTTGTTTAACAATGTACTTTGATGAAGTACGTATGTCATACACCATACCAAAATAATTAATGCAATTAATTGTTGTCTGCTCTGACAACAATGATGATGAGGAACCTCATAGGTTCGTAATGCCGATGCCACTGCATATAAAGGGGGGGGGGGGGGGGGGGGGGGGGGGGGGGGGTAGGGAAGTTAGCCAGTAAGAAAAAAGTTTAAAAAAATAAAAAATAAAAAAGAAGAACGAGAAAAAATAAATAGCAATTCTTTCTTTTCTTTTCTTTGAGCACATGAGAAGGAATGGAGAAAGGAAGGGAAAGGCAAAGCATGGAAAGAAAGGAAAGAAAGGCTAGAAAGAGTCAGAATGAGGGGATTAGCAGATCCCGGCCATGTCGCAGAAGCCTCTCGCGTTTCTGGACTCTTTTGTTTGGAACCTGGCGAGGGCCTTGTTGACAAAGCGCTGCGTGTTTGGGATGGAATGGGGGGCAACTGTGGTAGGGGTCAACTTAGGGAAGAGGGGTGGTGGGGGGGTTGCATTGGAGGTGTTGGGGCGGTGAGGTGTGTGTGTGTGTGTGTGTGTGTGTGTGTGTGTGTGTGTGTGTGTGTGTGTGTGTGTGTGTGTGTGTGTGTGTGTGTGTGTGTGTGTGTGTGTTGTGTGTGTGTGTGTGTGTGTGTGTGTGTGTGTGTGTGTGTGGAGGGGGGGTGGTCACAGCAAGGAGGAGTCCTGGTGTTAGTAATTAGTGGTGTTTCAGCTTGAAGGCTTCTTTGGTGGTCCCCCCCCCTCTCTCTCTGTGTGTGTTACAAAACTCTTTGCAACTTGTAATCTCCCAACACTACCACCTAGTAGGTCAGACACACACACACACACACAGTCTGCTGTTGCTCTCTCCAAACAACCATAACCACCTGAATTGCATGGACCAATGCAAAGATGTTAAGTATGTATGTGTGCGTGTGCGTGCGAGAGGTGCGTCGGGCCAAGCATGTGTGCGTCATTGCCTGGACGAAACATATGTGTTCTCCATGGCTTCCCCCCCAACACACACACACACACACACACACACACACACACACACACACACACACACACACACACACACACACACACACACACACACACACACACACACACACAGCTCTCTCCCTGGCTGTCACACACAGGACTGTTTGTGTCTCTTCTCCAAGAATTTTATGGTTGTGTGTGTGTGTGTGTGTGTGTGTGTGTGTGTGTGTGTGTGTGTGTGTGTGTGTGTGTGTGTGTGTGTGTGGGGGTGCGTGTGTGTGTGTGTGTGTGTGTGTGTGTGTGTGTGTGTGTGTGTCAGCTTGGCACTGCCATCCCAGGTAGGACCATGGCACAAGGTGAATGCCCTCTAACACATACCCACTCCTGTGTGCGTGCGCGTGCACACACACACACACACACACACACACACACACATACACACAGCAGCACAGGGCCTTAGTTCTTTAATGTATATGCTAATAAGATATCATGACATTAATTTGTCTGTAGGAGGGCTTGAGGGCAAGAGACGCTATGCAGGATTGTGACTGGAAGGTTGCCGGTTCAATTCCCTGCGTTCCAGGACGGCTACGGCAAAAACGCTGGCGCCATGCATGGCAACCGAATGGACGTTCCTGCGGTCACTAATGTGCCCTTGAGCAGGGCACTCGACCCCCACAGCCGCTCCAGGGGGAGCTGCTCAGTGGCCAAACCATGGAAGATTGCGGTCGCGCTGGGCAACTCCCAAGACCCGATGTGTAGAACTGTGTTGAGTGTTGAGCAGGGCGTCACTGAAGAAAAAAAACAGAACATACCCACCACTGTGTGTGTGTGTGTGTGTGTGTGTGTGTGTGTGTGTGTGTGTGTGTGTGTGTGTGTGTGTGTGTGTGTGTGTGTGTGTGTGTGTGTGTGTGTGTGTGCCTTCGCTGAAGGGGGAATGGACAGAATATGCACCATAAACATGTGCTCTTACCTTCCAGCAGGCATCACTAAACCGCAAGCGGGGGGGGGGGGTTGGGGAAATAATCTTTAGCACTGCCAACGTTACCACCACAGCAAAAAACATTTAACTCCTTCAGCATTCAAGCCTCCAACCTGCAGCTTCCATCAACCAGCCAACAGAACAGGCAACTTGCATTGGAGTCATCACTGGATGACGAGAGGAGTTTTTATGCTACATTTCTTAATGTTCAAGTTCTGAGCTGATTTTTTTTTAAACAATGAACAAAAAAAAGAAGCAGAGTTTGTTCATATAAACATGGATGCTGCAGTTTTTCAGCCAGGCGACATTTATTGGTTTATTCGGTGCATGAGTGATGCACCGAATATTATGCTGCAGAAAATTTTCAGCAAAAAATCACTGAATAGTTCATGCAATGGATGCATTCAAGTGTTGTATGTACCCATAATAGTGATTATTATATACTGTATATATAATTACAGCCAAATATGATTAACATATCTGGAGTGCTCATTTTGGTTCATGTGAGATAACGTGCCGTTGGGTTCAATTTCTCAGTTGCCATGACTGATATTATTCAGTCATGGCAACTGGATTTGGATTCCATAGCAGCCAGCACCATGTCTTCTATGGAAGCCAAAACATCCTACCTGCAGACATATTGAGCGAGGAGGCTGTGTGACTACTATGAATATTTTGTTTTCAGGTTCAGTTGCAGAGCAGCAATTCTCACGTATGTGTGTGTGTGTGTGTGTGTGCGTGTGTGTGCGTGTGCATGTGCATGCGTGCGTGTGTAATTTCAGGTGTAATATCCAAGGCAGTGTGATCTGTAGCAACGCTGTTATCGGTAGAGGAGCAGACCTCAAGTACTGTCTGGTGGGAAATGGTCAACGCATAGAGCCAGAGGGTAAGACACACACACGCACAAGGATTGAATATGACAATGAGGTCCAGTCTGTCATCACGCTTATTTTGATAAACTGTCTGGTGTCTCTAATTTGCCTTCTTTTCTTATTTAAACTATTGGTGGGGTTTCCATAATATAAACCATATTCCATATTCATAAGCTTTATTCTGACAACATAGGAAACTGTAAATTGCTTTATACTGTTTACAATATACTTCATGGTTTATTGTCAATGTAGCTCAGTCGGGAGAGCCACCTGCGATTGGGTAACACATGGTTCTGTGTTCAAAACTTAATTAACTATATTTAGACATTCCTCATCCCACTGTTCGGCCATTGCCCATTCCCCCCGCTATCAGCAGAAGTAGAGTCCAACCGTTATAGCGGTCATACCGATATACAGTATCTGCCAATATGATCGGTATCGGTCATATCCAGGCCGATATACTGTATATCAGCCGATATATGCCTGGAAGAGAAAAAGAAAAGCAAGCAAGGTTATTTAAATGTTTTCAATGTCGTATTCCATGGGTAACTTAATGTATTTTTCATTATTTTAATTCATTATCTTATCGCAGGGGTCAGCAACCTGCGGCTCAGGAGCCGCAAGCGGCTCTAGAACACAGCCCTAGTGGCTCAGTGGCTGTAGCATTATTACATACACACACTGGGGTGATCCGCACCAAAATAATATAAACATTTCAGTCACCCAAAACGCGTTGCGCTGTCTGACAGTTGCCAGTTAAAGTAGCACTTGGCCATGTCAAAAAAGCCCAGCAGTTATCAGAGGTAGAGCTTTCAATCTGAACCACCCATTTTCAAAGGTTTACTCAGTTTACTATGTCATTAATATACCTTAGATATGCTGTGTGGACTAGAAATGGAGTTCTGTAAAACTCCTATTTTTTTTAGAAACTCCATTTCTGAAGAAAGGTTGTGTTTCACCATGTTAATGATTTTTCTTTAAGGACCTTTTTTCTGAGAGTGTGCAAATGGAACCAAATGGACCCGCCAGGGTCCATTTGGTTCACATTTGCACACTCTCAGGAAAAAAATAATAAAATGCGGCTCCAGACAGATTTTGAATTTAATTTTGGGTCGAAAATGGCTCTTTCAACATCTTGGGTTGCCGACCCCTGTCTTATCGCCTGCTGTTAAAACGTACTGTCAAGTGTGAAATGGCCACTGTGTGAATGTGGTGAGTCAATGTGAACTCAATGTGTGAGTAAATACTGCAGGAAGCCAATGGTAGGTGTTGTGCTCCAACCTCATCTCCAATGCAGGGGTACAGCTCATTGGAAAGGGATTAGAGACCTCACAGTACTGACAAAAATAAGCTTCCTACTTATTATGACCAAAATGATGTCAGTGTACTGAAACAGCACAGTTACTACACGATTAATAGCTAAATAAAGAAAACTCTCAAATAGAACAATAGGTTACCCTTGGTGCATTATTTTCTGTAAAAAAAAGAAAAAGAAACACATTTTACACTAGTAGTGATGCTGTCCCAAACCTAGAACAGAACAAATACAGATTGATATATTGGACAGGCTCTGAAATATAGTTGATTCCTAAATATTAAAACATATCCATGAAAACCATAACAATAATGACTTCATGTCTCTGCTCTCTGCAGATGATGTTTTATTTTTATGTCAGTGTAGTGTAGACATTCTTCCTGCATCAGGCCAGTTATGTTGTCATTGACACCCAATTTGCTCTTTTTCCACATAAACGGACTGACCACAAAACAAATACCTCAACAGTATTAAGTCACCGTACCACATCCCATCCCTCCCCTCCCTCCTCCTCACTTACTGTATTTAATGCTGTTTACTATGTTGGGAACAAGCTGACCCTTCTGTGTTAGCTATAACTCCACTTGACCTGAAATCTCTAAAGAGGAGGCCTAACTGACAAACCCCTTGACCAACCAACTTGACTATTGTAACTCCCTCCCTACTGGCATACTGGCATGTGCACTTAAACCTCTCCAATTGATCCAAAATGCTTCAGCTGGCCTGGTTTTTAACCAGCCTAATCTTTCACGTCACTCCTGTCTACACTCTGGCGTCCATTGCCTCCTTGGAAGCGTGAAGAACCTTTGCAAAAAATAAATACCATGATTTCTAATGTAGCTCTGCCAACCGACGACATGCTGCCTTCCACACGTGAGTTGAAGTTAGACACGTCTCTTTTCCTGAAAGGGGTAGTGGGGGTTTCCTCAGGTTGGATGTTGCTCATGGAAGGGATACATTATTCCATCCGGTTCCTTTCTCCTCCAACATAGGCCCCGGATGGCCAGGGGGGATATATGGAGATATATATGGGGCAATATATGGAGATCTGCACGTTTTTTGTCAGGGTACCTATGCTAGGATCGACCATTCTTGTATTCTGCCCTCATTGTGTGTGTGTTTTTTTTTGCAGCATGCCATCTCCTTGTAGTCCTTGGATCTTTCCTAGCATTTTAGCTGTGTCGTTTGATGGGGCAGTAATGCTTTTCCAAAGATAATTGAGCCATTTTGCATTTTCCCCAGACAGCTTCGACTGAATGCATACTGCACATGCAAGCACTTTCAACCACATTGCATACCCACAGACCAAATGAGCGCAAACACTTTGGACCAAACGCACGCACACACGCACAGACACCTACGATATACAGTATATACGCACTGCTGGCCTGGGGAGAAGCCTTTAATGGACAGGATATGTTTTCCCCCTGCAAGCTGCGACTCAGACAGTTGCGCTAATCTATGTGTGTGGCTTGTGTTTGCGTGTGCCAAGCGTTTTCTAGCTTACTGGGAGACTTTCTTAATTCAGAACTCTGTCCGATACTAGAGATTTGTTCAACTTTTTTTTCCCTCTTAATCCTCTTGTCCCTTAGACCTAGCTGTGTGTGTGTCTGTCTGTGCGCATTCTGCGCAAGCGTGCGTGCACGTGTGTGTGTGCATGTGTGTGCTTGTGCACAACCTTACTGGAGGTGGCTTGAGGCTGCTGCTGTTGAATTCCGGGTGGTCCTGTTCTGGCCCTGCTCTCTAACCTCTCCATCAAAGTGACACACGCGCGGACACACACACACACACACACACACACACACACACACACACACACACACACACACACACACACACACACACACACAAACTAGAATACGAGAGAGGGAGAGCTGAGCTCCCAGACTGAGCAGGCTAATTGAGTGAACAACAGGCAAGCTCCAAGTGCTACCAACAGAACGACAGGAGAGATCAAGCTTCCCCCCACCAAAAAAAAGACCTCAGAAATGTATCAAAACATTACAACATTCACTTGGAACTTGTCTTTTAAACCCCCCGGGGAGTGTTGGGGCGAGCACTAAGGAGCGCAACCTGTAGCAGCCACACACACACACACACACACCAAGCGAACCTCAGGCTCCACTCTGTTAGTGACGTGACACCACGTTAACACTGAATTAACACTCGCTAGCACCGTTTTAACACTGTCCACCCACCCCACCCCCAGCCTCTCTCTCCCCTGCGCACACTGGTATACGGAGAACTCGCCAGTTCTCCGACTCGCCAAGGTTTAGTGCATTTTTTTTTCACCTTTATTTAAATTGAGTTAAGAGATGGAGAGGATAGTTGTTAGAGTTAACATCAGATGAAGTAGGGAGGGAACGGCTCATAGATTCCAATTACCATTAGTCCGAACGCATTAAGGCTGGAAAACATGCATTGCTCCTGTGTTTGCGGTTATGTTTAGAGTCAGGGTTTAGAAATATTGTTAGTATTGTTTGGACTAATGGGAGGTCGAACCAATGACATGTTATCAAGTAGGAATGCTAAACGTTTAAGCACCAAAGTAAAAAATGTATGTAATTCATCAGTAAACAATACCCTAAAATGATAGGCCTACTTATCATTGGTATTCACATAGTCACCATTTTATCTCTAGCTGACCATTGAATTGCACAAAATAATTGACCAACCAACTTCATCATGATCATTTTGGAATGAACTATAATAGCTGTGGGTTTGCCATACCGCACTGCACAAAGACAGCATGTAGGGAAAACGATAAAGACGTTGATGAAGATTTTTCGCTGCGATGAGTTGGTAAACTGGTGTGATGTCCGGTATTCTGTGCAGTCTGTCTCTGCCCCTTCAGGCTTAGAGCGCCACAAGGACAACGCGTCCGAAATGTGAAAAAAGAAATACGTTCAAATCAAGCAGATGATGAAGAAAAGAAAAAAGAAGTACTGTCCGGCGAACAGCAAAGCCCTTAGTGTTAATTGAACTCAGAAGAGCACACAAATGGAACCACATGGACCCGTAAAGGTCCATGTGGTTCCATTTGCGCGCTCCTCTGACTTAAATTAACACGAGAATTTTAGTCTTGCCTACCTGTGTGTGTGTGATATATACTGTAACTGCGGTAGAGTGTTATATATTTCTCTGCAGTCTGGAAGAAACCTCATAACTCAAAAAAGTTATTTTTTCAGGGAATGGATGTGAATAAAAAATAATTTTACTACATTTCCTTTGTTCAGAATTTGCTAAACAATCCGCAGACATAGGTGTTCAATAGCATTGATTTATGGAAAGAATATCATCAATGGGGTTATGAGGTTTCCTGTTATTGTCAGTTGGAAACCTCATATTATACCCCGTTTCAAAAGCATCAAGATGGATGAGCTCAAAGTGTGTCGCTGCTCTGCTACAGTACTTTTGTTTGCAGTTTGTTTTGTTGATTAAGACTAACATACTAAACAATTACAGACATAAAACTAAATAGGACTAAGTCTAAACGTTGTGTTATTGAAAAGAATAAGGGCTCAATTTTTGTCACTCCTAAACCGCCTTATCCATAAAATTCTATATTATAAAATTCTAATATCCCATTTAAGTAGACACATTGAGCTCGTAGATTGGTCATTTTAACTAGCTAAGGGAAGTGATTTGAAATTCATCGTGTAGTACCAGTCTGGTACGCTAGGGGCGCCGAGAGTAGCTACCCCTCGTGAACGCGCACTGAGTAAAGAGAGTTAAAACATGGCTGCCGCCATGACCGCATCAGTCCGCCGTTTTGATTCAGTCAAGAAGGAAGCAAAAAAGATTCATGGAGCAGTGAAGTTCTCATCCCCCACCACAGATTCTACTCATAGCACCATCCACCCTTTGTTTGCGTGTCTGAGCCGATCGGTAGCTGATAGAAGACAACAACTGTGTGTGTGTGTGTGTGTGTGTGTGTGTGTGTGTGTGTGTGTGTGTGTGTGTGTGTGTGTGTGTGTGTGTGTGTGTGTGTGTGTGTGTGTGTGTGTGTGTGTGTGGTGGTGTTGGCTTGTCGACATAGGCCTACTGTATTACTGCGGCCCCGTCAACGCCGGCCGCCGTGCCGACGCGCACGTTGCTGGCCATACCATGAGAGGCGGTGGAGCCCCGAGCTCACCGCCTCTGCGGCGACACGCCGTGCACGGTCCACGGCCACGGTCCGCCGCTGGCCAAACCACGAATGAAAAGGATATCATATCTCTGTTGTTTTCTAGTTGCAAGTGGCACTGGACTTCCATACAATACCTTGTTTGATCTGACTGTGATAAACGCGACATATGCAAAGCAGTGGTTTTCAACCTTTTTTGCACCAGGGCCCACTATTTCTTCAGCATTTGAGCCACGGACCACCATTCATTTTCGCCCCACAGACCCCCATCCTAAAGATTTCTTTTGTCCACAATACCATGCTTGATTTCGGAAACAAAACAGGCAAACATACAGATCAAAATGACCATTAATCTACATTCTCTAGACTTGGGCTAATTCAGATGGTAAAATGGTTTCATGTTTACTCTTCCAGGAACGACCTGTTGAATACCACTGGTCTACAGGATTTGCAATGTTTATTTCACTCCATTACATAACACCAAGTGTTTCTGCATCCAAGCATTCAAGACAGCCAATTTGACGTTTTTTTTTCCCCATTATAGCCTATGATCTTGATAAAAGTTGGATGGATTATCAATTATCAATGTTTTGGGATACAAAATGCTCCATATCAGGGGTTTTCAACCTTTTTCATCCCAGGGACCACCATTTATTCAGAATTTGAGCCACGGACCACCATTTGACAACATTTTAGCTCCACAGACGCTAAAAGTAAAGATTTATTTTGCTTTTTGACCACAATACCAGGCTGTATTTGGGAAACCAAACAGCCCAACATACAGATCGAAATGACCATTAATCTTCTACATTCTCTGGTTGTGTAGACTTGGGCTAATTGACATGAACATTTTAACTCTTGAGAACGTAAAAATGAAACCAAATGGACCCTTGCGGGTCCATTTGGTTTCATTTTTACGTTCTCAAGAGTTACATCTGGTTAAACAGCTTAGCTGGGGACCCCCTGGAACCTTCTCAGGGACCACCTGTTAAACCCCTGCTCCATATAGATAGCATCATTGAAAGTGCAGGGGTAAAGGTAGGCTAGGCTACATATACTTACTGAGAAGGTACAAAATGTGTCAATGTTTCCATAGCCTAATAAAAAATGTCGGCACTTTAGCACTGCATATCTGTAGTCGGGTTACAATAAAACTTTATTTGTATTGCACCACCTTTCATGACATACAATGCAGCTTTGCATGGCAATAGAGATAAGACAAAACAAAATAAATGAGGTCTCCAGTTTCTATAGTTCGATTATGTAGCATGTATAGTTAGATTATGCAGCCCAAAACAGATAATTCCATGTTTTTAGAAATGTCGTCTTCTTCCAGAAGCCTGCAGGGTTCTTGTTCTCGACACAGCGCCTATCCTGGATGTGGGGTTGGATGGTCTGCCCGGGCAATGGTGAATCTTTGAGAACAAATAATAATAATAAAAAAAGACAGCCGTCAGTATTTACAGTAACCAAACCAGATCCAGAGAAAACATAGACACAAAATAACGAACGGGCATAAAACAATGGAACAGGGACGCGAGTAATGTAAACTACACACAGAAACAGACCAAATAAAAACACTATCGTCCTTCAGGGCCGGATTTAGCCAGCCCTATTAGGGTGGGCTGGAAGAATGTTTTTCATATGACGTATTCCCCAATTGACACTATATTATCCCTATTATTGATTTCCGCCCAATCAGATAAGATTATTTTGTGATGCTTTTATATTGGGGGGGGGGGGAAGACTGAGTGGGCAGGATGAACGTTTGGTTGGGCTCTGCCCACCCACGCCTCCCTCTATATCCGGCTCTGTTGTCCTCAGTGTAAACACTGACCACACCACACGGACTTTTTGGGCAGAACGTGATTGTTTTTCACCGGAGAAAAAACTATATGAAGACATTCTGTTGGCAATATTGTTAGCTTAGTAGCCTACTAGTGAAGGACGATCCTGGTTGAAAAACAATAGCGTTGGGCAAAAGGTCCACAACGCGATTTTATCCCTGTTGTAGGGGGCTCAGACCATAGATATATTAATACAGTATATCTATGGCTCAGACTTTTACCACTAAGGCAAGGGTTTTCAACAGGTGGTCCGGGGACCGGCTACTAAATGAACTATACAATAACCAGATATTACGTTACTTACTGGAAATATGCATGAAGAACATTAGAACAATATGCTACGTCTGCGTCGTCCTCCTCTTCTCTTCTTTTCTCCAAAAGCTCCCAATGTAATGTAGTCGCAATGTAAACCTTTTCTTTATAAGCGTCCCTTCTTCTCTCCAACAGCAGCTTTCTTTACTTCCACGATTTGGATTCTTTTTGCTTGTTTTTCGACTGGAATTGGAAGTTTCTGTCGCTAGCGTAAGAGCTCCGCCATTGTTATGATGTGCACACGCACACTGGGTTACGAGCCTGGGCGCAAGCACGCGCCCAGCCTCTGCTCGATCCTGATTGGCTAGAAGTTGTGGCGGCCAAAATGAGACTTTTATTAGCCCCTCTGCTAACATGGGGAGGAGGAAAATTCATATATGGTCCGCGCACCTTAGAATAGGGCATTTTAACAGAAAAAAAAAAAATTGGGTGATACCTGACAAAAGTGAAATCACTTCCCATGCCTTTAACTAGTCAAAAAATCTTTTCAAAATAGTGAAAAAAGGAGGGCAAAGAAGTTTAGGGATGAGGGGTTTAGCGTGGACTAAAGTAGATACCATAGAATACATTTTTTCTGGCAAAATTGTAAAACTAAAAGACTGATATGTAGTCACATGTGGTAGACTAAGATTAGGCTAAGACTGAACCACAATGTCAAAACATTAACACAGTTTTGATGCCTTTGTCTCACACTGTGTTGTGTGATCAAGTAAGGACTTTTTGATTTACGAAGGAAAACACAAAAAAAGTTAAAATATGGAGATAGGAGGTTTTCCCACCCTGACAGCTTGGATATCATAAGTCTGTCTTTACCTCCGTCATAGAGGCTGGTGTTGGGGAGTTTTAACAGGCCATGCTGTCTCAGTCCACACACACACACACACACACACACACACACACACACACACACACACACACACACACACACACACACACACACACACACACACACACACACACACACACACACCAGCCCAGCAGCACACTGACCCAACACTGCTAAAGGCATTCCACTCCCCCTGTACTGTTAGCAGCTACAGACCACCCTGACAGCTAACCACACACACACACACACACACACACACACACACACACACACACACACACACACACACACACACACACACGCACAGTGACGTCTGTCTGTCAGGTGTTGATATTTGAAAGATACAGACTGCCCCTCTGGGTGCTATGATAAACACACACACACATGCGTGCACGCACTCATTCATACGTACAATGTGAATACTAGACCGACGTGCAAATACTTTTGTGTGTAGCAGATACACACACACACACACACACACACACACACACACACACACACACACACACACACACTGTACTCGGACTGTCTGTCTCCTGGATAAAATACCATGTGCTGCTTGTTCCATGCTCCTCTCCCCTCTCTCCTCTTCCCTCTCCTCTCCCATGCTTCATTCCTCCGCTCTAAACAATGGACGCCAGACACCAGGCCTTTGTAGTGGATTCCTTCACACCAGAATCTGTCTGTGTGGACACGACATTCATCAGTCTCCACCACAGTTTACTTTGGATCCTGCGCTAATGCTCGCTAAGGAGTAGTCGTGGCTCCTTGTGTTGAGCAGGACTGTCCGAACGTGAAGGGGAGATTAAGTGGGATAGGGACTGCGCCTCTTAATGTCTGCTGGTAGCATCTTTTCCTTTCCTTATTGTCGGGTTATATTACTGCAAATCTCTAGAAGTTACATAGTCATCTCCATCTAGTGAGATGACTATGTAAATCAGGCAGAAATGTCTCACCCTTTAGTCTAAATGTTGTGTTATTCAAAAGAGTTAAGACTAAATCAATATATTCAGAAAAAAATAATACTGTACAAGTTCCCAACATGTCACACGTGAGCTTAGTACAGAAGCTTTTCATGAACGCTTTGAACATTGATGGAAAAAATTGAGGAGTCCCACATCGCATTATGACATGCCCAAAGTAGGGAGGCTGTGCAGGCTGAAAGTGGTCACTTCAAAGGCAACAAAAAAAGGATGAACCATCGGAATGAACCGTCTTTGAACCACACTACACTTGAACATCTTGTTGTTGTTTCTTTTTGTATTTGCAGCAGAAGTTTGAAAGTGGTAATGTGCTTTGTGTGTTGGAGTGTGCCTAATGTGTAAGGTCATCTGTTATGGACAGTGACAGATCCGCAATGTCCAGCAGTCACAGGAAACCATGTTTGATTGCTTTTCTGTATAGCCTCTATCTTTCTTTATTTTTTATTGTTTACTTTATTTGGAAAAGGAAATGGGCAATACATTTGACATTTATTTTACAAAAAAGTATTGAGTGTGATACGCAAGTTTTATTTTCTCCCCCCGCCCTCCCATCCTCTCTCCCATTGCTTCTTCACTGAAAGTGTTCCCATACTTGTGTTATACCTGTTAGTCATAAAGCATTATTGTGCTCAAACTACCATCACTTAGTAGTCGGTTATAAAGGTACACATAGAAATTATGTATGTCATAATGCATTATGACCAATGTGTTTATTAAATGAAAATATGTCTCATATGTCAATAATATGCTATAAGATGGCGTTGAGACCTTTAAGCAAAGTGGTCAGATAGTCCTGTATCATTTTTATGTGTACCTTTATAAGCGATGATAGTTATAATGTGCTGTTCCTTTGAGCATAATATTGCATTATTACTTTTAATACGATATAAAAGTAGTTATGAGGAGTTATACATGGTTATGGACATTTTAACAAGTCTTATATTGTGTTACAAATAATGCATTATAAATGAGATTATAATGCATTATAAAGGCGACCTTCAAATAAAGTCTTACCAAAACATTTGGAACCTCTTTCAAAGACAGGGCGATTCAAGACACACAACAGTTAATGTGTGCTTTAACGATGCTGCCAATAAGCAAAAGAATCGTGTGCTTGCATCCCTCCATCCGTGGTGGATCCGAACCCGTAAATGCTGTTTCTTGATCACCGTGCCAACTGAGCACCTCTCTCGTAACATCATGATGACTAAACCAATGTCAGCAGCATATGGTTTAGTGTATCCCAATGCCTCACTATAATGCATGCCATGTTTGCCGTGCAACGTCTCTCGGACTGTCTGGAGCCAGTTGAACCACCTCACACTAAGCTCATACTTAGAGTAGTCATAGTTTAACAAAATGACTTTTAAATCGAGACATTGATCGCCACCCGTCTTTAAAATACAGCATTAGTGCCCAGATATGGCCCGCCTGGCAAACTACCTTCTCTAGCCCACGGGCATGGCCCCAGAAGAAGCTCATCTTTCTGACCTTGTAACCCACAAATTCGGCTCAGTCAAAATGCCCATCCAAAAGCAATTCATAATCTATACTTCCTACCTTAAGCTGTGAGTGAGTCTAGTTTAAGTCCTTGAATAACGTAGTAGTAGAGCTGCAGCTGTTGTCAGCTTGATGACATGTCAGACATGACAATAAAGTTCTTGAATCTTTAACATAAATCTACCTTTTGGTAGTACTGTAACACTATGTACAGTATGGATTACTGTTGAATTGACGATTCAATGGACAGAAGAAGACTCCTTCAATTTAACTCTCCATGTCTCTCTCTCTCTCTCTCTCTCTCAGCTGAGAGGACCAATGAGGTGATTGTTGGGACTGACCAGCTGATGGAGATCTAGCCGCCGTGAGGCATCACTGACCACAACATGGACAGACAGACAGACAGGCAGGGTGACCCATTGGGAGAGTGTAGCCGTGGTTTGACACACCCACACGCTCCGCTCATAGGATTTCTTTTGTTTCTTTTTAAATAAAAGCAGTTGTATTTAAAGTGGAATTTGTTTCAGTCGTGTTTGTCTGGTAGTCTTAATGAGTTGCGTCCATCTAAATTCTTATTTTAAACATTGTATCGGCCGAGAATTTCCATATGGGTGCATGCCTATTTCTTTTTTTGTAAATCAATGTTCTACTTAATTAGTTTAGATTTTTTCCCCCTTTTTTCAGTGGGTTGACTGAGCTAAACAACCTACACAGTGGTAACAATAGATGGAATTATCCTGCACCGTTGTGAGTAGGAGGTGTGTACACACACACACACACGCGTACTACGAACGTGCGTGCATGTGTGTAGTGGGGTGTATATATGTATGTTTACGCACGCCACACAGCTGTGAAAGAGTGGAGACGATGAGAGAGCAGGAGGTGTGTGTGGGAGGGGTGGACCACAATGGCATGGGGGTTAAGTTTATTTGTACACAAAAAAGAAAAAAATGGTTTGTGTGTGTGTGTAGGCCCCGGTCGGACCACCCAGCTTGATCGTGTATCAGTTAACACCAACCACCACCCCACCCACACACACGCACACACACACCCAAGAAACAGAGAGACCTAGTCGACTTGCACCCGCCGCTTTCCTCCTTTTTCCCCCATCCTAATTCTTCCAGTCTCTCTCTCTCTCTCTCTCACACACACACACTGTCTCTCTCTCTCTCTCTCTCTCTCTCTCTCTCTCTCTCTCTCTCTCTCTCACACACACACACTCTGTCTCTCTCTCTCTCACACACACACACTCGTCTCTCTCTCTCTCTCTCCTCTCTTTGCTGTCAGTAGATTTATTGCATTCTTTCACCAGAGCATTTCTTAAATTACAGGTTTGAAGTTCCTTAGTCACGAAGGAACAGGACGAGGACAGCATGGCTTGGGGTGGGATGAGGGGAGAGGAGGGGTGGGGGGGTCCTTGTGTTGTCAACTTGTGCATGTGCGCGCCTTTGTGTGTGTCATTTTACTGTCCTCTGTTTCCTATTGTGTCTTGTGGTCCTTGCAGGAGTCATTTAGACTGTCTCTGGTGGCCTGATTATGATGTCGCTGTGTGCGTGCGTGTGTGTGTGTGTGTGTGTGTGTGTGTGTGTGTGTGTGTGTGTGTGTGTGTGTGTGTGTGTGTGTGTGTGTGTGTGTGTGTGTGTGTGTACTTCTACTGTACTTGTGAGGTCCCCACAAATATAATAGAATTTGATAAATTACATATATTATTTTTATAAACATATTATGAGGAGCATTTCACTGGGCACCACAAGAGAAAAGGGTTGTGTCGTGGTTAAAGAAGACTTTGCGGTTTGGGTTTAGGATTAGACTTTTAGAGATTAGGTTTAAGGGTTGGAATTGGAGCTGTGCTTGATTTATACTTCAGCCACGTGCCAGTGTTGCATGATTTATCAAAAACAGTTAATCTAGAAAGCTCAATAGGCAAATCTCTGCAATTTTCAATGTGGTCCTCACAAGTGTAATAATAGGGAGTTTAAGCACGGACCGCTACGGCATTGTGCTACGGTAACCGGAAATGGATCAGTGCTCGATGTATAAACCTGCCTGCCGTCGCAGCCGTTCCTACGACGGCAGAAGGTGCGCTTTCACGTTGTGTCTACAACGCCAGCACCGCACCAGTAGGTGCTCTGTCTGTATACTCTGGATGCGTTGTGTGAATGTATGAACTCTGTTCTGCCAATCACACTAGCCTAGTAGCCTAAACAAATTCACTAAAATGGTCCACAAACTGCCCAAAAGTAAGATCTCACAATGTTCTCAGACCAATGATCTGTCTAATGCAATACTAGCAAGTGTAGGTTTTTTTTTTCTGTCTACACATAGTTATCAGTTTTGCATTGAGTCCCCCCCCCCCCCCCCCCCCCCCCCCCCCCCCCGCGCCCCTACTAACTATTAAAATCGTGGATGTTGCCATCGGTAGATAAGTTTTCTACTGCCCTGAGAGGTGATTGACATCAGTGAATACACCAGTCATGACACCGCTCTCCTTTCTTTCCTTTCTGATGAGACCGATCCGACACAGCCACGGGTAACACGCTGTTGTGATTGCCACAACATGCCGTCCATCGGCTCGTTTAATTATTTGTTTGCCAAGATTAGACTACGTGTCTCTATTGTATATGTAGTCTTAACTGGTCAGGTGGACGGGTAACCATAAAACTAACCAGTCAGTGCGCACAGACGGAGTTGCGTAAACTCCGTTCACTTCCTAGAGCTAGTCTAATGGCGAATCGCCTACATAGACCTCTACTGAGAATGGGACACCTTCAGTGAAAACAATGCATTTCCAACTGCAGTAACAGCGCGTTTCACAGCGAGTTTCTGACCCCTCAATGTCGCAGAACTACTAGATGGGGGGGAAAGTTAAATAAATAAATAAATGGTTCGGGATCATTAATATTCGTTCGCGTGGCGACCTTAGCGAGCGAGTGGTTCGAATCCCGAGCTTTATACAGCTTTAGTGTGTATATGTATATGCAGTGTGTGTTGTTTGGCAAGCAGTAACAACATTGATATCATTTGACATGATGTTATTAAACATATACTGTTTTAGGATAACACAAATAGCTTCAGCAGCTCTTTTCAATACTGCCCATGTCCAAGCCCAAGTGACAGCATAGCTAACGAGCAATGGTTGTCTGTGTTTACTGTTTATGTTTGACACCTTGCTGAATAGACGCCTCATCGTGTCACCATGGGAACCAAAACGAGGTGGGGACCCGTCGCCGACGGGTACTGTGCTTAATGATTTTGGCTGCTACGGCGATTGCGTCATAGCCGACGTAGTTCCTGTACGGGTTGCCGTAGTGAAAACTGAGGAACTTAAAGTCCCTAATACGTGTGTGTGTGAGAGAGAGAGAGAGAGAGAGTGTGAGAGCGATCACGATGCTCTTGCTCTGCCTTCCATCTTTCCTTTTTGATGCCTTTGTTATTCCAGCGTTCGATCGGCGGACATGTTTTTGCCATTAGCCTCTTGAACAACAATGAGAGCACGCGGGGCTCTATCGCATGTCTTGCTGCGTGGAAACGCAGCCATTCATCTTCCTTCATTAGCCCTTTCATTACCCAGTGGCAGGGAGAGGACACAGTGTGATATCATCCAGAATTATACGTCCTGAGCTCAGAGACGTGATGTCTTTATCTGTAACATCCCTCTGTTATGGCTAGAGATTATATTGTCTTATGTAGTCCTATTACACACTATGCCAATACCCTGGATGTCTCAGGGTTTAGAGCTTAAATTAACCCTCCTGTGCCAAATCCACGAAATCTCGGGTTTCATTGATTTCTATTTAATCAATTAGCTTCTGTTAGCTTCCTGTCGCTAGAGAGCGCTTGCTTCCACGCTGTGACTTCATTTAAATCCAAATTATAGAAGCTCAATATGAAAAACAAATGTATATACAGTGTGTATATCAACCTCCTGGTTAGTATATTAATGTTTCTCTTCAAGGATTCGGGATTCAACTTCATAAGTAGCAGCTGTCTAGAACAAGCTCCAAACGAGCCGGCTTCGCTCCAGGCTTGTAGAACTACATGCTTGCTCGTGCCATGCGGGACGCTGCCTTTAGCATGGAGTATTGGACGTTCATTTAGGGGACAACAAACACATGGTCAGGGTTCAGATAGGACAACAATGATATGCCCATGTTCTTTGTCTTGGTTAGTATGTCCCGGTTAGTATATTAATGTTTCTCTTGCTAGTTTAGCGTCCCAACTCTGACTTGAAAAGGGAAAATTACTACTTTGGGTGCACAGGGTCAAATCACAGGGTTTTATTCGTACCCTTTTTGTGCGTTGCTCCAGAGCACTGGCAAAACATTGGAAAATTGTTAGCGCTTTCATTTCAAGGACCCCTGAGCCATAAACTCGGACAATGTGCAAACATTGAAACCAAATGCCCATCCTTGAAATCCCCTTCAAGGAACAGTGATGAGGGTCCCTGGATGCCACGGATGTATTGGTCAATATCTGGGAATTTCTTTCAACTCCAGCCCTACAATGGGTTGCAGGGACTGTTTACCGGTGGTCCCATAGACCATAATATGCAGAGAAGGACGCTACAGCAATGTTTTCATTAGACCAGCACCCAGAGCACAAATATGGTTCTTGAACTGTGGGGTCCAGAGCTGAAAAATACTCAGTGACCCGTCATTGTCCAACAAGTCCTTTTGTCTGTTGTACAGAATGCGCTGTCTCCTCCCATTTGGATCATTTAGAGCGACTGGCTTCAAATGCTCAGTGTTAATGTAACTCAGAACGAACATACAGAATGTTGTAGATGTTAAGATATGTACAGTATCCTTTCCAAGACGCTGCATGTTTGCACAAACTTTCCTGTATTTATTTAATCTCTAGGCACCATATAATTAGAAGAATGCTAGGCGTTAAAACACAGTATTTAATCTGGAACACTATGAATGTGAAGTTGATGAATGGGTAATCTTTCCAGATTACCTGCTATTGAACAGACGAGAGCAATCGATTACAATCACGATATACCAGTAGAGAATTAACTTTTTAACAAAAAGGTTTTTGTTTTTTCACTAAAATAACATCACTTACCCTACTTTTACCAAAAACAAAGATTTTGTTGCCTAAACCCAGTCAACTGTACTATTTTAAGACCTCCACCTATAGTGACGCTAATAACAGAGCCTTCT
>CM076976.1:18673911-18708911 GCA_039105355.1 Benthosema pterotum
CTTAGAGAACGATTATTACATACATACGCCTCAAATTAAACAAGTCTAACAGTGACATAACAAAATGCCACGCATGGCTGAAGTGCAAGTATTTTCCCGCAATGTGGCCAGCGTTTTCCCCCCCCTTTTTTTCTTTGTTTTTCCATAATAATTGGGGTAAAACATCCACCAATGCACAATACACAATTGGGCCGAACGATAACCAACTCTCCCGTGACATTGTGGTGACTATAAAAGACAGATTATTAGCTCAGAGAGAGAGTACACATAACACAGATACACAGATAGAAGGCGTGCAGTGCAGGCTCCATGTGGAGGAATGGGGGTTGGCTGCTGTGTAGCTATGGGTGGCTTCGTGGCTCCGGGGCTGATCGTGGGTGAGCTGAAAAAGGAGAAAGACAGCAGGCCACCCAAGTGGCAGTCAGTCAGAAAACCTGTGTGTGTTTGCTGCTGACCCTTACACATTAGCACAACACTTCCTCAATTTGTCTTCTGTGTTCTCCGGCCACAAATGAATTTCCTCTCCCTCTCCCCCACCAACCACCACCACCATCCTACCCCTTTTTTTTTCTTCAAGACACACGCACACACACACACACCACCTTTCATGATACCCCCCCACACACACAAACCACAACCCCTCCTCCCCTCATCTGCTGTTCAAACTTTTGAACACACACATTCACAACCTCTTTTTGCGAGCTCGACAGATCGAACACTCGCTTATGCTACTTAGCTCACAAAGAGTTTGTGTGGAGACATAGACCTTGTCTATAGTTTAACAACCTCGGTGACATGTCTCTCGCTCTCTCTCACGCATCCGTGCGTGTGTGCGCGCACATGCACGCACACGCACACACACGTCAGACATCCTTCGCTATCACTTGCAGAGAGGCCCTGATGTAGACCGACAAACCTTGGCTATGTAGACGGCCGGGCCCCAGATCACAGTCCTGCGTTTTCCATTTAAACCCAGGAAGAACGTGCCGCTTTCCAAATTTCAAGACAAGTAAAAATGTTTCCAAAATCTACACACACTGCGTGTGATTTGAAGTGGTTGGTGTACAAAGGCTTCTTGTTAAAAAACTATCTGGATTAACTGTAGAGAGGCGGACTGGTTGAATGTTCCTTCCAAGGGATTTAAAAGACAAACTCATGCGGTTATTCTCTTTTCACAGTTGCTTTATGGTGCTGTAATCTGAATGCTGTGTTTTTTTATTCGCCATTCCATTCTATTCCGTCCTGTTCTGCGTTCTATTCAGTGTATAGAGAGAGAACACACATACAAGACCTGTTAATGACCCTTTAGTTCAGGGGTGGCCAACCGGTCGCAGACTAAGAGCCACGTTTTTCACTGTGTTACGGCAAAGAGCCACATCAAATGGTCACAACGGTTAGAAAACCGCTGCGACGGCCGTCACGGCCGTCACGGTCGCAAATAGAAACATACAGACATGTATTTTGAAACGGGGTTTACAATCCAAAAAAGTATATGACATTCTCAAGAGTTAAAATATTCATCATGTGAATTAGCCCAAGTCTACACTGCTAGAGAATGTGGAAGATTAATGGTCATTTTGATCTGTATCTTTCACTGTTTTGTTTTCTCTGAAATTCAGCCTGGAATTGTTGACACAAGTAAAGGAAATCTTTAGCTTTGGGGTCTATGGAGCTAAAATGGTGGTCTGTGGCTCAAATTCTGAATAAATGGTGGGCCCTGGTAGAAAAAAAGGTTGAAAACCATTGGTATAGGGAATGAATGACTGCGCCATGAGGCCAAGCGTTTTTGACAGCTTCATGTGGAAGCCCCTTAAGAGCCGCATGTAACCAGCTGAAGAGCCGCATGAGGCTCGCGAGCCTCAGGTTGGCCATCCCTGCTTTAGTTGTTCCCTTTTAGACAACACTGGGAAACAGATTAGTCAGATTCTTTTCAGGCTAATTTTCCATTGTTTGTTACATTGGTCAGACAGAGTTTAAAAATAAAATCCTTTTAATTCAATTGAATAACCACATTTAAAATAAAAAAAGTTTCACATTTCATCTACAAGCAACCAATTTTGATTCTCTGTAGCCAAAATTCATGTTTATTGTCTCGAAAAAGGCATCGATTATGACCATGAAAATACAGTAGGTAGGTTGGAGTTTTTTATTGTTTATTTATTTATGCCATGTATTTAAGCTATGAGACACATTTACATTCAGCCATGTGTAACTCCTGACTGTGCACACACTTGGTTCCATTTCTCCACTTTTTTTTACAGTGCACAGAGGGGGGCTGAGCAGTGACGCAGCCGTGGACATTGTCTCCCAAGCTAAACTATACTATAGGTCTGAGTTTGTATTACCACCTGCCGGCTATACGTCTGACAATACCTCTGTTACAACCGCACAAACAAAGACTCTAAGAAAAGTGTGTTTCTTTCTTATTCTCTGTGTGTGTGTGTGTGTGTGTGTGTGTGTGTGTGTGTGTGTGTGTGTGTGTGTGTGTGTGTGTGTGTGTGTGTGTGTGTGTGTGTGTGTGTGTGTGTGTGTGTGTGTGTGTGTGTGTGTGTGTGTGTGTGTGTGTGTGTGTGTGTGTGTTTTGCCCCCTTAAAGGCAAACCATTCATTACGATGACAAAGGAGTAAAGAAATGCATTATCATAATTAATCTTGTGTGAGACTGTGGGTGGCAGCTCCCTACTCTCCTCAGACAGACTGACAGACACATTTCAGGGTGTGAGAACATTTCATTTTGTAGATTTGCTTTGCACATTTTTAAGTCTTATTTGATATATCCGTCAAACAATGATATTCTGAAAATTTTGTAGTTTTGCCAAATATGGCAGATCTACAAGCTCACAATGCATTGCAACTTAGTGAGCTTGTATAAGCCTTTTTGGTGAAAAGATGGCGAAAAAAGAGTAGACCAAGTACAGAGGCTATTAGTACTAGTTTAATAGTACAAAGTATAGCAGGCTTGACTGAATTATAATTCAGAGACTTGAATTGTGAAATTTCAACCATGCATAACCTAATGTAGAACATTTGTGACCGAGGAAGTATGGAGGTTTTGGTTTGGATTTCCAACCCGTCTAAATGCTTTATTTTTGTAATTAAGCCTAATTGGCGCAGCTAATTAGGAACATATGTCAATATTTGAGATGTGTTCCTGGTCATGAATGATTGTTTGTTTGGAGAGTATATGTGTTTATAATTTATTACATTTTTAACACTTGAACATGGGGGTCTACTGTCCACAAATAATAGCCATCCATGCGGCTTAATGGCGCGTAACATTTTGTGAAAATATTGTTGCATTGTTTATTTGTTCCCTCTATAAAGGGTCACTTCAACCCATTTTAACCAATCTTTATTCAAAGTGTACTCAGTAAGTAATGCTCATTATAATGATGTTATGTCTACTCACTCACTCAGTATAGTAATACCAGTGACATCATTGCCATAGGCAGATCTTTTAGGCAGATAGGCAGATTTCTCTTAAAATAACAATGGATTCTCTGTCGTGCTAAAACTTTCTAGGAAAAGAAAGGCTGTTGTTTCTATCAGCTTGGAACCCCCATTGATGACGTCATTGTAAACCAGCTCTCTGAACTGTCAGCACCACCAGCACAGAGGAGTGTGAGTAGACAAAAATGTTGCCATGAGCATCATGACCAATTATTTGAAGATTAGGTTGCATTTAAAATGTTCAATTCCAAATGCAAGGTAGGGATTCAAGTCCCACTTTGAACACTTGATTGGTCACCTACAACTTGGGTGAGCAAAATGTATTTTTTTTTTTTCAATATTTGTTTTTGGCTTTTATGCCTTTACTGCTGTTACAGTGAAGATTGACAGGAAATGGGTAGAAAGAGAATGGGAGAGACTTGCAGCAAAGGTCATCATGAACAGGACTTGAACATGCGACACACTGTCAGGCCTTTATGTGGCATGCACCTAGACCACTAGTCCAGCGGGCACCCCAACAAAATGTAATTCACATTGAGTAGTGCCAAACCTGCCAGACTAATCTCCATATGGACATTTCTGTTTTCCCTGTGGCAGGTTTGTCTACTTTCTATTCTACAATACATGGTTGATTTCCTGTTACTCATTTAGACGCCTCACCACAATCTGGATTATTACCAAAATATGCATTCACTGGAGACGTATACAAAACAATACGTGGGTGACTTGTGAGTGCCAGTTAGACTGTTCTAGTGTACAATGATTACTCTTGTGTAAATCGTGTTGCACAGTGGAAGTGTTAATAGGTTTGGCATTTTTTTGAGGAAAATAGATGTTTGTATCTCTTTAATGCCCGTTAGCATTGGAAAGTAATCAACTCTTCCCTTTTACAGTCCGCCGAGGGGGAGGGAAGAAATCCCATACATGCAAAAGTAAAAAGAACCTAGTATGACTCATGACCATGACACACTGCCAAGAATATCAAGTAGATATGTATATTTGGTTTAATGACAGTGTAAAAAGACATAATTCAAGAATCCACAAGTGTATATTATCGTTTATTCAATATTATTCTATCAGCACTGGTGGATTTGAAGTCATAGGCTAAGATGTGAGGCTTTCGTTAATGTCACAGTGCTATATGGCGCTGCGGTTCGCTTTGACTACAAAGAGTTAAAAAGGATAATGACAGGTTTTGCTTGAAAGAAGTGGTTTTTTTTTTCTTTTTTAAAAAGCAACCGCTCGTATTCCAGACATACTCTGGTGTGTATATCGCTTTAATTTTTTTAATTCAACCCATTAATTTGTCTATTATATGGGCTCCAAGTGTGGTTATAATTACCGCACTTGGCGTGATCAAACAATATTTTTGAAGTATCATTTTAACCCCCGAGAGTCTGCGTCTCGCCACACTTCTATATGTCCCAATGTCACCTTGCAGATGATTTATCGCGGTAACCTTAGTGAACTCCAGCCTATTAGCACGTCTTTCCTCCCTCCTTCCTTCTCTCTCTCTCTCTCTGACCCCCCCACCAAAACCCCCTCGCCCGCCCCTTCACTTCATCCCATATGAGAAAGAAAGAAAGAAGAAATGTAGCCGTGGCTGGCTGGGTCCCACAGCCTTTGCTTTACGATAAATAAACACAGGCTGGGCTTGAACCCTGGGTGGCTGGGCCGTGGTGTGACGGCTGAGTGCCAGAGCGGTTCCGTAGCTCTGCCTATAGCACATACAGAACCCTGGACAGCCAGCCAGGCATGCATGCACTGCATGGACGGATGGATGGATGGAACCACTGGGGAGTACTGGAATGGAGGGGAGGTGGGGTAGGAGGGAGAGAGTGAGAAAGAACGACAAATGGAGAGAAGGTGAGAGAGAGAGAGCAGCAAAAGCAGATTTGAAGGAACAAGATTGGAAAACAAATAGAAGTGTGATTGGGTGGGAGGCTGGAGAAAAGAAGGGATCCATGGCTGTGGATATAAAAGATGGAAGGAGAGAACCGGGTGTAAGAAGAAGAAGAAGGCTATGTGTGGATGACGGAGAGAGGGGAGGGGGGAGCGTAGTGAGGAAGAGAGGAGAGGGGGAGCGAGGGAAGGGAGCGGGACGGTTTATGTTTGGAGGTCGGGGCGTACGGTTGTGATGGCAGATATCTGGACAGCGCATGGTCATCTCGCATGGTTTATTTATCCAAGGCCTCCAGACCAGGCCTCAGACCTCCCTGAGTTTGTTAGGCTTGAAGGGGGCCCCTACCACACAGCCCAATTCCTCACATTCCACATTAGCTTCCATTTCCAGCTGCCTGCTTCCCTCTACCACCCAGCCCAGCCCAGGCTCCCTCTACCACCCAGCCTAGGCTGCCTGCTTCCCTCTGCCACCCAGCCCAGCCCAGGCTCCCTCTACCACCCAGCCTAGGCTGCCTGCTTCCCTCTACCACCCAGCCCAGGCTCCCTCTACCACCCAGCCTAGGCTGCCTGCTTCCCAGTACCACCCAGCCCAGGCTCCCTCTACCACCCAGCCCACGCTGCCTGCTTCCAGCAAACTGGAGCACCAGATCGAGCCGTTGGCATCCTCGGTAACGGAGCGCACGTAAGCACATGCAAGCACTCAGAAAGATCGTTGAGAATTCATCGGTTTAGTAGGGATATTATTACCCAGTTCATGCTACACGTAGAGTGCCCCAATCCACCCGTATGACAGTGTGTTGCACAGAAAATAGATGACCTATACCTGTACAAGCTCACACAATGCGTACAACTAAGTTGGCCTGTACATCAGGGATATCACTGAAATGTGCCTTCGGTAGGTATAGAGGTCATTGCAGCAGGACATTTGCTGTAATGAATCTACGTTTGCAGTAAACCTAGACTCACATTGTCAGACTGTTGTGTCCTGCAATTTTTAAATGCTTTCGGCATATCAATATAACAACAGCAGCTTTATCATGCGGCACCGGAAGCCTCCTCTGCACCGGAAGCCTCCTCTCCTCTTCTGTTTTGTCTTTTTCAGTCACAAAAATATATCATAATGTAGAAAATGCCTATGCATATAGCTTATTGTTTAGCAGAAAAGGAAGTGACAAATATGTAAAGATGTTTTTAAATACGTTGTACATCTTTGTGAAAGGAAGCTGTAGTTCCAGACTCTAGGCATTTGTAGGAGATTGTTGTGGAATAGTTGTATGGAGCCACAAGACTAGCAGTAACTACAGTATAAAGACTACCGCAGTACAAAGTGAAATCCTCAATCTTTAAATCTGACCTGGTGCAGAATGTAAGCAACCGTTCTATTTTACTGCGTAGGTTGAATGATATCTGTTTATGTTAAGACCACGTTGTCAAGACACCAGAGTCCAGCAGTCAGTCGAAATAACTTGGGTAAATGTTTTACAATTCGTCATTTTGCACAGTGCACATGCACATAATCGCACCGCGGGGGGCCTCACGCTGGGGGACAGTGGTGGTTATAGCTGACATGTGGAGGATATTTCATAACATATTGGCCATGACGCTATCGCACTGCTTGACACCCAGCCTAGCTATCCCCACACAGATGAAAATTAAGGGGATGCATTTAAGTATAGAGACAGTTTATTAAAAACTAATCAAATATAATTTCATTATATTTATAATTAGTGATGGACCAATGTATTGGACACATAGGTTTTGCCGATTTTTATTACTGTTATTATTGGTATAGGCATTGACATTAACTGATGGCAATATACTGTATATTCATCTGTTGTTTATAAGCATACATTTTGCATTGACTGACCATATTGGATGTCGGTTATCTGTAGTCTACTAAGCTGTAGATCGTGAATTATTTCTTGTATTGAAGATGTATAGTTTTCCTGGTGCAAAAGGAGGAAATAAAACAAAAACGTAATAATTACATGTACGTGTACGTTGTACATCGGTCTCCGTATTGGCTATCGGTGAGATTGTTATTTTAAACATCGGTATCTGCAGCCAAGAATGTCTATATCAGTGCATAAATTATAATAAATTGTAGGGCTATTTATCACAAAACATGTCCATTTCTTTTGTAAATGTTACTATACTCCTTTTTCGCGGCAGCCACATTGCAGATACTGTAGCAGAGCCTTTGCACCTTCTCTATCACTGCATATACACACTCTCTCTTCCTGGTTTTTAGTCGGGTTTTATTTCTGTCCACCAACTGTCTAAAAACCTGGAAGAGACACCTGGCTCTGTTTGCGGCTTTTGGTATCTTTGTGACTCCACTGTGCGGAAGCACACACTGGCTGAGTGCAACCTTAATCAGCATTATTAGTAGTACCTGTACACGATGTAACATTGCACTGTTGAGTCAATATACAACAACTTACAGTAGTTCACACTGTGCTGCAAGCTTATTGATCAGCTATTTCAGTTTTTGGCCATGCTAACCACTCCTATACGCAGATATGTATGCACAGTATGTCTGTCTGTCTCAGCAGTTCTTTCAACATCGACTGTCACTGACTCACTGTTGTACACCCAACAAAACACACACGCACAGCACAGTTCAGTATCAGTTCAGACATTTTATGTTTTTGCTTTTTCCACCTTCATTAGATGACTTTACAGGAAGTGGGGAAAGAGAGATGGGGAGTGCCATGAAGCAAAGGTCGCCAGGATCGGGACTCAAACCCATAACATGCTGATAGGCTGGGTTAGCAGCCTATAGTGCCTGGACTGCCAGGCCGGTCCGGACCTGGATCCGCTATTTTCAAACACCCATTGCAGCTTATAGCTGCATAGCAGTTCAACTGATAGATCTTGATGTTATAATACATCTTTCTGGACATCCCCTGCTGGAACCCCTTAATAAGGGACCCCTGGAAGTCCCCAGACACCACTTTAAGAACCTCTTTGTGCTATATATAAACTGTACTGACAGATAACTTCACTACAAGTTGTAACAGAAATAAAACATGTAGCTACTATTATAGCTGTCGGTGAGACACCTATATTCAAATCACTTAATGTATCAGATTGCATCTTAGGGCGTATTTTAAAGGGCTTATAGAACTGTAGCCAGGTTTTAAGGTTTTATGGTAAAATTGTCATACAGCAAAGGCCCACTCTGAATGGTATAGTCGTATATCAGTGGTTCTGCCAGGGGTGTCCCCAGCGAAATCACTCTTTAACCAAATTAACCATATACTTAGTACTTACAGTAGACTAAAACATAGCCAGTCTACAAGCATTGTGGGTTTTGTGACTTGAAACATTGTTAGCTTGACTGTTATTAATCATTTTAAGTAATGTTACTTTAATTTATAACACTATTCATTCATGCGTAAGAGAGCGGTACAAAATTAAAATACAATTGTTTGAGAGGCACCCGCTGTATTTACAGTATATCGGCCATATGAAACATTAAAAATCTCCTAGACTTGGCTAGCATATGATGTATTCTTCAAAAGCCGTGCATTGTAGGAGCTAGTGTGGAGGGCAAAGAAGTACAGTACAGAAGTATGACATCACAATAAAGACACCCAGCAACAAAAAGTATAAAACAGTGCACATCAGCAGCTTGAGCCGTCAAGACATTTCCAACTTTTTTTCTTTATTATTTTTTCCTTTCTTTTATCTGCAAAAACTACAAGGTACAAATCATCAGAGCTGATCTAACTGTCAAACCGGACCCCGTGGGGGACCCTGTCGTAGAGCTAGAAGACTCTGAGAAACCTTTTCCATCCCCAGACTTGGTTTCAGATTAAACCTGGCTCTGAAGCCTTCAACTCATGCATGGCAAAACATGGAAGCCTTCCAAAAAGGTTTAGCTGGTTGGTAGATAGTGCAGGTTTCATGTTGAACCTTGTTGGTGTTTTCAAACCTCTGAAACGGTTTGAAAGAAACTTCTGAGGGAAGATATGGCTCTCCGTCTTGTGTACAAATGAAACCAAATGGACCTGTGCGGGTGCATTCGGTTCCCTTTGCACATGAGTTTCAGGAGGCTTTAAAAACGTTTAACAACCTCTGCTCTAAGCCGTGGATTAAAATTAATTGTTTTATTTGTTTGACATGTCTTTTGTCCTCTTGTCCTCTTGTCTGCTGCTCTACTCAAAGAGTTTTAGCTACAGAAGAGGTGACGCTACAGCTGTTGGTGCTAAAAATTTACCGCACACAGCCACACACTCTTATAGTGGGCTATACACGCACACACACACACACAGTGTGAAGGGCTGGTGGTATAGTATAGGCCTAGCAGTGGTTCTCAAAGTGTGGTCCAAGGACCCCCCACATGTCCGAGAGGGCTTCCAGGCATTCTCCCGGGGCAAAATGTGGAAGAGTTTAACGTTAACTTAACCTAAATAGCCTCACTTTAGGCTATTTTGAATGTAACATGTTTAAAAAACATGTTGACACATATTTTCTTATGCCTGTTTTTGTTCCTACTGTATATACCTGTAGCACAAACACTCACCCAACTCAGTTGGGGCTCACAAACATCATCTCAGGGGTTTTCTACAAAATTATAAAACATGGTTTTCACTGATAACAACCATGGTTAAGTGTTTCTTTATACTATATATTTAATAAACTAGAAGATAACAAGCTATGTGTTTAGGATCTGTGAAACTAAACAAAAGTATGTAATTTCCTATAGCCTACATATCAATGATAGCAGTCTCAAGTAAAGGAATGAATGAATTAATTAATGAGTGAAATAAACAATCTATTTATTGCACGTGCAGAGCGCAAGTACTGTGGTTGGCTGTGTGGGGTTGGTATGGGTTGGGTGGATATGAGTGGGGTTGGAAAAAACAGGCAGATAGAAGGCCTAATGATGATGACGAAAGCAATTTATTAAAATGTATTACATTTATTTATGTAGAGGTATTTTTTTATAGAGTTGATCCTGAATTACCGAGAGGCCGATGAAAGATTATAGGTGTCAGGAGTTTTTGTGCTCTCTGCTCGTGCACAGGTAGGCCATGTACGGCCTACCTTTGTGCAAAGTTGGCACTCAACAGAGTGCAGTTGTATATTTTTAACAAATTATAATTATCTAAAATTGTGTTTGTTTGTTTATTTATTTATTACAACAGAGCAGATGGCATCAATAGATCGGCTTCAATATTTTCGATGCGCGCGACACCATCGTGCAGTGAAGAATAAATGAACCGGGCTGTTTTTTTTTTTTCTCTCTCTTACATACAACAAGCAGCCACAGCACAGCCAGCTCAGGGCAGGCCACTGGGAATCAATGTGCAGAGTGCGCGCGCGGGTGTGTATTTGTATGTGTGCGCGCGTGAGCGTACGTGCGTGCGTGCGCGCGCGGGCTGTGCTGAGTTTATTGAAAGAGTTCCTCTCTCCCTCCCTCCCCCAGCCCCCTCCTCCTCCTCCCCCTCCAGCCCAGGCAGCAGAGCGGCAGCCTGGGTGGTCTCCCTCTCTCTGCCTCTCTCTCCCTCTCTCTCCCTCTCTCTCTCTCTCTCTCCCTCTCTCTCTCTCTCGCTCTCTCTCTCTCCACTTTGGTGAGCTGTTGCTTAGCAGCTAATAATAGGCGATGTTTGCAAAGTAATTTGCCTCTTCCTTTTGGCCAATGGGAGCCGGAGCCACTTTTCCATCAAACCTCCCTTTTCAGGATCCGCCGAGAGGCGAACTTGTCCATAATGTTACCGCTGGTCTGGCTGCTCAGGACGCAGGAGGACGCACAGCGAGTTAGTTAGACTTGACACGAACAGAGAGAGAGAGAGAGAACTCACACGGACCACCAGTACCGCCGCCGCTGCTGCTCTCACTACTCTGTAGACGTATAACGGGGTTTGTTTTCTGTTAAAGGCGCTCTCGGATCAGGATAACGGATGAAGACTGAAGGATTTATACGGATTGGGGCGCATGATGTTGGGATGGAGTTCCGAGACTTGTTTGGCGCAACAACCAGGGAAGATTTATTATTATAGAACGCGTTATTTTCTTCGGGACGTTTCTTCTGCTCCTCCGGCGGCGCTGGATGCGCTCCCCACGCTCCGAGAAGCGTTCCATGTTGGATTATTGTTATTACTATTATCGCCTTTTCTTCTTCTGAATCCGCACTACCGTTTCTTCTCCCCCAACGTCGCTTCGCAGCTCCCCTCGGACCACCACCATGGCTTCGGATCGCCATCATCGCGGAGCTGGGGTCCTCCCGGCGGGGTCCTCCATATCCTCCTCCTCCTCCGGCGTCTTTGGAGGTTTACCCCCGAGCTATGCGCGTTCCTCTGGGCCGCCTGCTAGTAGTAGTAGTGCTGTGAACCCGGAGCCTTCTATACTACGAAGAGCCAGTTATTGCCACGCTGCTTTCGCACTTAAACAGATTTCAAAGGTGATCATACGACACTCGTACAAGTTACGCTTTGCAAGTTTAAAAACTTTAATGGCAGAATGCTTTACTCATGCAGCAGACTGTGTGAATCAATGGGACGCTAAATAGATTGATATCTAGAATGGATCGTTAAAGCGATGGTGCGATGTGTGTGGGGGGTATAGCAGGCTACAGCGTGGGGGCTTTTGACAGTGTGTGTGTGCATGGGGGTTAGTATTCTAAAACATCGCAAACAAAGTTTGTTTGCTGTTCGTCTTTAGTTTAGAATGCGATCCAATGTCCCCTCATTCATTGTAGAAAAGCCGTGAGTGGAGGAGCTTTTGCGCACACACACGGGGGTTGTGTGTATGTGTGTGTGTTTGGAAATGCGGTGGGTCTCCCTCCCGTAAAGGAATTCATTGATTGAGTTTGATCTGACAAAGCATCTCTGGATGGACCGCCCGGACGCGGGGACGTGCTTCAGCACAGCCAGGGAGAAAACCAAAACACTGGCAGCCAGGCCCCACACCGTCTCTACGCTGCTAGTGGTTCCCAAAGTCAGGTCCGGGGACCCCCAGGGGTCCCCCAGTTAAATGATAGTTTGGCAATCAGAGAAGCAGTATAGCCATGGACCTGAGCTAGTTTGGAACTAATGGACCCTGCTCTGTTACTTTGAGAGTGTATGGCTCCATGTTGTGTGTACAGTACATAGTTAAATTTGCATTGATTATACAATATACATTGGGGTCCCAGGGATAGCAATGCAATTAAAAGGGTGTCCCCGTAGACTAGGTGTGATATGAAAAGGTTTGGGAGCCACATACTGCTCTACTCTATGCTGCTCCTGCCTCCTGCCCTGCACAATAGTTCAGTCTGACAGAATCATGCAACAAGTCATTATTATGAAATGTCAACACCAAAAGAGTTGAGAGTAGACATGGTGTTTCTTCTTGTTCCAACTTTAACCCTATTCTTAACAAGCGATTGCGAATAACAAGCACTTCACATTCTTGAACCCATATCATATGCTTTCCATCCATCTATTTGACTGAAGACTACAATATTTAACTACTAGACTACTTTTTCAACCATTAAAATATGAGCAGTTGACCGGTTTCTGTTTAGACCTAGTTACAATACTTTATTGTCTGTGCGTTGACATTCTGGTAATCTCAATAGAAAACCCCCTTTTAGTATGTCTAGAGGAGTAATAGCAATAGTAATAGCATAGGATTTCATGCTGACAACAGAAAAATCCAAAGTAGTGCCTCAATGATGATGGCCCTGTTTTAATTCCCAATAGCTGTCTTTATTATAACTTTGAGCCTAATGTTTTCTGAGCAGAAATGATAGTGAAGAAAGTGAACTGATCATAACTCATAACAACCTTTGGTGTTATTAAGTAATAGATACAAGCCTGGCAGACATGGCACCATTTTAAGTGGGTTAGTGAACTAGAGGTTCTTTGAGAGGCCAGCTATAGGCCAGGGTGTGACAACAGTTCCAGTGTTGAAGCTGGGCATAGGAGGACCAGCATGGACTGTTTTTTTACTTAAACTCTGAGTCTAGTTTACTGTATTTTGAAGTTTGTGGCAGTTGTCAAATTGTCATGCCCACTGTTTTCATAAAAGGACATTATGGATTGAAGCACAGGCCAGTAGACTACATATACTACAGCAATTATAAATTGCTGGTACTCTTTGGGCAGTTACGTCTGCACAGCCACACATAATCGTTGCATTTTACATGTATACATTAAATGTGTATAGGCATTTCCAAAAAAGCTCACTTGGTGGATAGTGTAGGTTTCATGCTGAACCATGTTGGTTTCTTCAAGGTATGGCTCTCAAAATGGACATTAGGTGTGTAGGAATAGATAAATAAATACAGCCGTAACAGGTCCATTTAGTTCCATTTGTATGAACTGGGAGATCTCCCAGAGATGGAAATTCCACTAAAAGGGCATTGGTAGTCTAAATGCATGTCAAACCAGGGTGTACCTTGAAATTAAAATGGTTGAGAATCACTGCTATAGAGCAAGTAAACATCACTTATCATTGGGGGTCCCTAATGAGTGTAAGTTTGGGGTCCTTCCTTGGCATGAACAAAGTTTAAGTGAACCATTGCCATGCTGACTGTAGGAATAACAGCCTGATGATGTGCTCCTCCATCAGGGTAAGGCTGTGGGTCAGAAGGCTCCTCTGTGGCTGCGCTCCAGGTTCCAGGCGCTGCTGTTCTCTCTGGGCTGCCACATCCAGAGACACTGTGGCAAGGTGCTGTTTATCGGACTACTGGTGTTCGGCGCGCTGTCTGTGGGCCTGCGCGTCGCTGCCATCGAAACGGACATCGAGCAGCTATGGGTGGAAGGTGAGTCTTCGTTTTTTTTTTAGCTTTGTCTTCGAGCTATAGCTGTGTGGTTGGCAAGAGATTATGCACGTGTGTTATTTCGTGTGTGTTCTCTCTGTCATTTGTGGAGGAAGTTGTCTTTTTGCCTTTCCACTTTTGTTACATGCACAACCAAGCCACAATGAATGATACCGGTATATCCCTCAGATATAAACAATGTCACTGGTGAGCATGAAGCCTTGAGGTTTCCATTATTGTCCCAGTTCTCAAGTTTAGCGTTTTTCTTTTTCCTTATTGCTTTTCGAGGATGTTGTTGTGTCACAGTTTGTGTTTTCTTTTTAAAGTCATGGCGTTTGAATGACAGCAGTGGGTGCATGTTAATTGGAGAGAAGCATGGTGGTCTTGTCACCTCTGATGGTGCCTTGGGAGGGCATCAGTGTCCATTGACTTAACAGGTTGACCGGATGAATGCAGAACTAATAGCTTCTCTCTTTTTAGACATGTTTTCAGGATTCTTGAGGGGTTGTTGTTGTGTTTCCCCAGGTAGATCCTCACATTGTGCTGGTTGAAGATGCTCATTAACCACTTTAAATTTGACCAGGGGCCCGGTCTGTACTTGGGCCCCCTGCTTTGCCAAATAATCACTTCTTCATGACTTGTGATGTGTTATGAAGCTATTATTGGCCTATTATGACATGTCCAGAATAGGAATGCTAGGGTAGGACTGTTGTGGTTAATAGCCTATACGTGATTGTTAGGGCATCATCAAGATCCATGTAACTCCTTGCCAATACCGGTATAATTGTAGTCTAAATTGATTTGTGTTGTGGCTGAGTTGGTGTGTGTGTGTGTGTGTGTGTGTGTGTGTGTGTGTGTGTGTGTGTGTGTGTGTGTGTGTGTGATGCGCGTGTGTAGTTCCAATTGGTTCTGTTTGAGTTTTACTGCTGTATACTTTACATGACTCCTGAGAAATACAAAAATTTCTAAGACGCCACTACAACACAACAAAGGCTCTCTGCCTGTCATTAGCGCTCTGTGTGTGTGTGTGTGTGTGTGTGTGTGTGTGTGTGTGTGTGTGTGTGTGCGTGTGTGTGTGTGTGTGTGTGTGTGTGTGTGTGTGTGTGTGCGTGCACGTGCGCGTGCGCACTCTCTCTGCTGACTGCCTGTAAGTCCACCACTGCTCACATCTCTTCCCCTCTCTGTATTTGACATCTTTCCTTCCCCGTCATCCTTTAGGTTATCTGTACATTTTCGGGAGGGCAGAGGCTGCTTTATTTGGTTTTTCACACTGGCCAAATTCCTTTTAAACCCCCCAGGCTTTCAGTGCCGGGGCTGATCCCTGCAGCAGATGGGCTCTGTGAATGGTTAGCCATCTTTGAGGGCCCTGACCCCCCCCATCCCCAGCCCCCCTTCCCCTCAGCTCCCTGTGTGGTCCCTAACTATTCTTGGATTCCATTCAACAAGAGGCAAGCAGGCAGGCAGTCCCCACCCACCCCTCTACCTACCCCTCCTCCTCCTTTCCTTACAAGAGGGAAAAAAATATATAAGTGAATGCAGCTGAAGTTTACCCACCTGTTTTGCACGCTCTGAAAGTGCCACAGCAGTTGAACGGGTGAACATAAACAGACTATAGGGGGATCTTTTATTTAAGCCCACCAAGTCACCGGACGACCGCATGGACCTGCCGATGGTGGGGTTATAGGAAATGTTTTTGTCACACACCGTGCACTTTCTTGTTGTGCGTTTTTGACCAGCTTACTGAATGAAGCTAAAACTCGATAAACAAAATACCCATTCAGGTTATTAGCTTAACCACTTGAGACATCTGTTCTTTACAGTACAACAAATAGCAAATGTAATGTAAAAGATGGTTATGGTGGGCTGGTTATGACATACGAGAGAAAGCACTTTTTTTGCCATATCCGTCCGCGCCGCTTTGCCACAGTTGCATTGGCGCTTTGGCATCGCCCAGCGGTCCGAGGGTCGGTTACCATCGCGAGCTAATTGGTTGGAGGAGCGCGCTTTATAAGGGGGGGGGGATGTTTAGATGTTTATACGTGCCAGTTGTTTTGCTTTGCTGTGGGTGGGTGGGATTGAGAGAGGCTGAACTGACGACGCCTGAAAAGGAGTGCTGTGCCTTTAAGAGGCCGTGGCCCGTGTTTCTAAAGTTTCTGCCTGCCTTGTTTCCACCAATAGCCCATTGACAAAGCTGCTGCTAGGGCCTCAATGGAGAGGAAAGTGGTCGGTAACAAGGAGCGGTTAGTTCTCACACACACACACACACACACAAGCCCCCCGCTTTTAGGCTCTGTCGTACGGCGGTGTCGCACGGCTAAACAGAATAAAATAATTAAATAGCTGATCTACAAGGTGCCGCGTTGCAGTTGTGCTTGTGGATTCGCCGTATGACATGTGCGTTGATTGAGTATATGTAAGGTGCTCAACACACACACACACACACACACACACACACACACACACACACACACACACACACACACACACACACACACACACACACACACACACACGTGCATGCATGCGGGCTCCGTCTCCCAAGGGAGGGAAGACAGGTTCTCTAATGGGACAGTTTTAGTTGAGCTCATATAGCTGAGGCCAGCAGATGATATGCATGATATATCCATCTTAAAAATGTATTTTCCACGCTGTCACTGTCTCATGTTTTTTTTTTTTTTTTTTTTACCATGCTTAGCACCCGTGAGAAGACTGCTAGTTGTTTGTATACCTTCACTGGGAGCTACTGGAGCCTAATATTACACACACCTCTGCATTGGCTTCTTAATAATGTTGTCACTGCATACAGTAGTAGTAGGTCTGATAAGGCACAAGTGTCCATGTTGTAGGTTTGGGCTGCCTGTGCAAGTGCGCATGCATGTGCATGACGTGTGCATGTGTGTACTGTGTGTGTATTGGGGCATCGAGTTGCATCATCATAAAACAAGCACACTTGTCGTCTGTGCCACCCTTGGGTGGCAGCAGCCTTGAATATCCTGCTGGGCAGCTGTCTGTGAGGTCAACCCACCTGGACGTTGTCTAATTGCTTCTTTCCCCCCTAAAAGTGGCAGTTTGCTGAGCGCAGCAACAAGCTGGGGGGTCACTCTCATTAGTGTCGGATAGTATGCCCCTAGTTTGATGTGACTGCTCTTTAGCAGTTGGTGAATTTGAAACAGTGCAGTTGTAGATCTGCTATCTTTTGAAACCTGCTTAAGCCTGTCTGTGACTCTTATAAATATACAAGTAAAGCTTAGTATGAACAAAAACAAAAGCGCTTTCTGCTGAAATAATACCTTACCATTTGATTTGACCTATAGTAGCAAGCAACAGATGTGGTTCAATTTCCTAGAAAGTGTGACTTTGGTACATGCATACAAGGTTTTCACCCGACAGCGACGATGCGTTTGATAGCCGGGCACTGGAGCATTAATTGTGGAGCAAGAGGAGAAAAAGTAGGATTACCTGCCCCCACTGCACACCTGTGCAGCTACTAGGTGTGCATGTGAGAGGTGTTGTGTGAAAACTATCTGTGTTTAGTCTGACAAGGGGATTAAGGACCATTGTTGGCTCACCGCTGAGCTACCCAGAGGAGAGCCATGACACAGAGAGACTCTGATTCATCACTGCTCTCGTGTCACCTTAAAATGTCTCTAGTCTTTTTGAGAGCTGTCCCCGCTTCTACTCTAGTCTCTGGCACACTCTGATCTCGTTTAATCACTTTATTTATTTGGAGATTAGTGGACAAAATCTGAAAATAGTACTATATTATTGCATACTATTGCACAAAAGTACTGGCTGGTTTAAAGTGGCGACAGGGTGTGAGACATGTGATCCAGCCTGTATTGTCCACAGTGAGAAAGGAGAAGGTTAATAAAACGAGGTGTAGGAGTCGCTGGTGAGAAGAGCAGGCCGTTATTGGGGGATGGGAAAGGAACTAGGTTGAAAGTTTAAGGCTGAGCTGACACTTTTATATTTTCTCTTTGGTCTCTCTGTAAAACTAGACGAGCAGATCTTTAAGCTCGAAACATAAAGCATCCGTGTTACAGATCTGCTTGTGCGACAAATGGTCATAACATTGTGTGTCATTCTTTCTCTCGTGTATCTTTTTCTTTCCTCTGATAAACTGGGAGGAATCGGAGACTTGGCACTGTGGGTGCTAGTAGAAAGTGATCACTCACACAACCATGTAACCAACCATAGCCAAAAGTATCTTATAATGTGTTTCAGTAATGTGGTGCATACTATGGCCTAGATTTTCATCACCGCTAAACCCCTTAACTGGACTTCTTTCTTGCTGTACTCTAAGCTACTGAAATGATTCCCGCTCTCTCATAAAGAAAGGCCCACACTTCTGTTTAGCATGTTTAAGACAGAAAGAGAGAGAGAGGAGAGGTGGGGGGGCGGTGGGGTACTACATGTACAAGTGGCGGTGTTTACTCTTACGTTAACTAAACTCATCCTTCTTGGCAGAGCTTGGGTGAGGCATGAAAGACGTGTACACACAGTCAAGCTGTCCAAATAACTGGTGCAGCGAGACAGGGACTATCTGGAGAGCAGGCCCACCACCACATGTCCCGTAAAGGGGCCATGTAGTGTGAGGGAGGGGGGGCTAAAAGACCATACACACACACACACACACACACACACACACACACACACACACACACACACACACACACACACACACACACACACACACACACACACACACACACACACACACACCCTAACCCTAACATAGCAGGAGTGAAGACCAATATATGCTTTGTTATATGCCAGTGTTGTCGTACAACATATAACATATAATTTGAGCTATAATACGCTGAACAGCTGATGCAATCCAAAACACCTCACCAATAAGCCAAAACTATAAAACCAGCGGGGTTCAAGTAAACACACCAAAGGCCTTTCCCGGGACTGGAGATAGAGAAAGCAAATTTCGCGTGTAAGAACAGCAAGCATGAACTGATAGATCACGATAGAGAGGGCAAGCCTCAGGCATACAGAGAGAGAGAGAGCAGGAGGAAGGTGGCTTCGTTTTCGCACAAACAAGCTAACGCACATGTGGCATTCTGGTGTTTTTTTTTTCTTTGGTGGCGGGGCTCTCTCCAAACAAACCTGTGCGCAGCGGCAGCAGGTAAATGCTATAATTCATGGGAGCGCACACAGCGGCCCAGTTCAGACAGAGAAAGGGAGCTCTATGAGGCATTATTGGAGGTGAACAGCGCGCGGCAGTGCCCCAGCTACATAAATAAACTCCCAGCGCTCAGGGCCCAGGACCTCACCGGTAGAGAGAACAAACAAGTCCAGAGTCAACCTGGGTCACTTCTAAATGTTTATTTCAACTCCCCCACGCTCTCTCTCCTTCACCCTCCTCTCCTCCTCCAATGCGAGTCTCTCGTTCCAATGGCCTCTCTCCACTCACCACCCCCCCATCCCCCGACCCCCTCTTCCAATAGATGGACCACCCCCTAACAAATAAACACACATGGAACAGCTACAGCACTCGCATGTATAAATGACACATTGCGTTAGCATGCGCGTTATTAAAAACACACGCGCGAGCACGCACCCGCGATGTTGAGAAAACATAGCTGTCTTTCTGATTTAGCTGTTGACTTTTGGGAGATACTTTGTTTGTAATACAAAAGCATTTTTCGACGTGTTTTCTTGGGTTTCCGCGAGGCGAGTTTACAGTGACATGAAACATGTTGTATAAACATTTATTTTGGATATTTTTCCAAGATTCTCTGCAAGCCAAGCGCGGAGGCCCCCGAAAGTTGGTGGAAAAAAAAGAGTTGCAAATCAAGTGCAAACTGGACAATGAAGACTGATATCTCTCAACTCTCGGCTCCTTTTTCTGTCCCCAAACGAACAGTAACCTTTGTCTGTGGTCTATGTGAAATAAAGAGACACCAGTCACCTTAGCGTTTGGATCATTTGCCTCCCTCTTTACACCACATAAAATGTAGAGGGGGATAAAGCGCTAAGAGGCAGAGAGAGAGGGAGAGAAACAACATTTTCTTGGTACTTGGGAGGAGGTGGGGGAGAGAAAAAAAAGAAGTGGTCCTTGGGCTCAATAAATTCATTTCTCGTCTGAATGAGACCAGCAACGTGGAAAAATTTTGCCTTTCAGGCAGGGATGAATGTATGTTTCAACCACACATTAAGGAGCATTAGCGGTCAGTGGAGTGTCTAATGTGACTATTTTTCACAGTGGCCAACACTGCCCATGATTAGCATAATTAGCAGAGGCAAGTCTATACATATGGAAATAGAAAGTGCCTAAATGCCAACCCTGGTGGAAATTTATGTGTGGTGGCTAACACCACTGGCACATCTGAATAGATTGTAACCGAAACAGATTTTTCATGTGTTTTTTTTCTCTTTTTGCAACTGTTGTTCTTAAGGTGTTGCCTCTTTTGCGTTGCTGTGGATGTTTATTTTTTAAGGCAATACTTCGGGATTAGTGAATCTTTTTGCGTATATGTATGGGTGTGTGCATGCGTGTATATGTGTGTGTTTTCCCCAAATTCCTGCATGATTATGTTTTTTTTTCCTCTCTTAAATTCAGTGTAATGCGCAACCTTCCTTGAATACTGATGAACACACACACACACACACACACAGTCCACAGCCTCTACATGCACGCCCCCACCACGTCCTACACACACACACACACACACACACACACACACACACACACACACACACACACACACACACACACACACACACACACACACACACACACACACACACACACACACACTCACTCACTGTATTTCTATAGGTAAAGATAGCACAACAGCAGCCTCCCTCTCCTCTCCTCTCTCCCCCTCTCCAACCCTCCCACAAACCCTCACCCCTTTGCCCGACTCGCTCCGGCATTGTCTTACGCGCTGGGAAAGTTTTGGTCCATTTGCTTTTGTTGTGAAAGAGAAAAAGTTCCCTCTTTTATTTTATTCCCCAGTTTGTTGGGGAAACATCTGAAAGAAATTGAAGGGTTGAATGACAAAGCGGGGTTTGGGGTTTGCCATTCATTCTGGGGCTTCTGCTCTCCTCTCCCATCTGCCTTGGAGGTGCCTCTGGCAAGGCGATGCCACAGGGGCCAGGCAGGCTCTGTGAACCCAAGAGGCAGGCAGGCACCGTTTGGTTCTGTGTGGTTCCCAAATCCCAGTACAGTATGACAGGAGCATTGAGACGTTATTATTACTAATCTGGGGTTTCCCCTGAGAAATGTTGGATCGTTCTCGTTTTATTCCCCCCCACCCCTGGGCGGCCCTGCTGAAGAAAAGGCTTAAATCTGTTATTTTGTTGAAGAGTGAGACCTGGTCATGGGAGGGTATGGGGATGGCGCCGGGAATCACCGAAGTCCTGTGTGCAGTGCTGTGGGTGGAGGGCGGTCAGACTTTGTGCCCATGTGCATGGCACAAGGGCGAGGGTATTTTGTTTTTGAACAATTTCATGATAGGTGAAACTAGAGGAATGTATATCCTTAGAGCTTCAGGGTACCGATACTAGGAGCCTGGCCACGGAAAACTGTTTGATGACATTTAGCCTGTCAGACCCAAAACAAAGGAATAGTTTGTTGCCATCGGATATTTTGTTGTCATCAGATAAGATCTAAAAAGTCTACAGTTCCATGCGCCTTTGCCAAACATTTATCAAACTAGCGATGCTTCTACCTTCTCTAATTGTGTGGACATCTTGGAAAACGAAGTAACGCGATGTTTAACATTAATGTATCTCTTGAGAACATGACATGAAACCAAATGGATGCATATGGATCCACTTGGTACCACTTGGAACCCTCTCTGAAACAAAACCCTGGGTGTAGAGGGTACAACAAAGTGCCACATTAACACTTTGCGCAGCAACAAGCAGCAGTGTGTCTTTGTGACAGTGTAGTGCTAGCAGACAGGGTGGCCCTCTCTGGGTGGGTACTAGCAGGTACCAGCATATTATACGCATGGATTAAAGTTCTCAGTCACCGCGACTGATTTCACCCGTTTGGATTCCATAGGAGCCTGTGAAAGCAGGTCACTTTCGGTCATTTGTTATTTTTTAAGTGGCAAGATTGATTTGAAGTGATCAAAATATAGCAATTTAGAAGCATTTTCCCTAAACATGAACGGTCTCCGAAATGCCTCGAATCTGTGATTTATTCAGCCGGTTTGACTGTTATGTATAATTATGTACGGAACAGCGGCAAAAATGGTCATACCTAAAAACATCATTACATTTTCAATCCTGAAAATCTAGAATGTTGCTTCACTCCATCCATGTGTACACGCCATCGGTCCTCCTGGTGGCGTTGGTTCTTCCAGCTCCCCCACCCACCACCCTCCCACCCCTCTTAATCCAGCTAATCTACGGCACTGCACTTTGAAGGCTGGCCTGGACTGACCCAGCATGGCCCTGGTTGGTACTGGGGTTGGACAACACAAAGTAGAATAGCCACGGTCTGGGTGAGAAGGACTTATACGACCGGACAGAATACAATAGAAGATAATGGAAGCGTGAGCCGAGTGTGTTAACCAAAAAAAAAAACATACCTTGAATGAATGTTGGCCTGGCCTGGCCTGGCCTGGCCTAGAACTGTTTGCCAGTGTAGAAGAGGAAGGAGAAAAAAAACCCAGAACGGAACAGAACAGCTCTAATCTGGAGCGTAGCACTTCAAAGGTGGCCCAGGCAAGGCTAACACTTTTGGAAGCCAGATGTGAGAAGCCACATATTTCAGTGCTGTAAAGGCTTCCTATGACTGTCAGGGCTGTTTGGTTCTGGGTGGGGGCCGGGGGCCGGGGGCGTGGCCTCCAAGTCTGGTGGAGAGGAAATGGTTTGCCATTGGAACAGACAGGGTCCAGTGGTGAGCGGGACGGGCACACACACACACACGCACGCATGTTGGCCCTGGCCCTCCAGGGTTATTGGTTTTGCCTTTGACAACGTAATATACCTGTTTTTGCCCTTGACTCTGGAACATGTTGGACGTTCAAAAACTCGTAGATGCCTTCCGTTGCTATTCTCTATTAATGTACTATCGTGGCAAAAGACTAGGCGGCCTGGATAGTAATCGTAATCCTTTGTTTGTCACCTCTATACCATCCCTCAATGGTTCTTACCTTCGTTCCCATATCTCGCCTATATATGGTTCACAGTTCACAGATACTCCATATACTTTCAATTTAATGAATTATTTCGGAGAATATTCTTTGTCTTTGCTCCTCATTCTGAAACGACTAGCCACTGGGGTGTTAAAACACTTTTTCTTCCTCTCGCAGTCTCTCACAGCATTTCCAGGAACTGTCTCTTTAAGGCTGTGTGTGTGTTTGGAGCAGACTGAAGCGAGAGAGAGATTAAAAGAGAGCGAGTGAGAGAGAGAGAGAGAGAGAGAGAGAGAGAGGGAGCGAAGATTAAAAGAAAGAGAGAAAGGGATGGTGAGAAACTTTAAGAGATTGAGAAAGAGAGAGAGAGGGAAAAACAAGCAGTGCTGTGCGAGAACTGACTGGTGTTCCATTCCATGTGGTGTTCTCAGTTCATGTGGACACGGAGTGGAGCAGAGCTCTGGTCTTGAAGGAGAAGGGTGGTTGGGGCCGGACTGGAGGGGGGGGGGGGGGGTAGCTGAGAGTGAGGGAAGGAGAGAGAGAAAAGAGAGAGAGAGAGAGAGCTTGCACGGCCGCCTGGGTGGTCCAGATGGGAGGAACGAGACACAAATAGCTATAATTTACTTCAGGAGGCCTGTAATTACAGAGCCAGAGTCTCCCCGAGCCACCCAGTTCCTGTAGGGATCAAAACCCATGCGCTGCACACAAAGTGAACATACGAAAACGTCAAAAAAGCTTTAACAGACGTCAGAGAAGGTTCTTCTCTCGCAACGATATACACCCCCCCTCCCTCTGCCCCACAACACTGAAGAAAAAAAAAAGAAATAAAGGAGGGTTCCGTTTTGTAGTCGTTCGTTTTTTGCGTGTGTGATTTCAAATCCTTGCGGTTGCGGGAATTTTAGCGGAGTAGTGGCAGTGGCAAAGGAGCTGTTTATATAAGCAGTGTATTTTACATTGAATCAAATTCCTCATGCGTGTAATGCACTTCATGGGTAAAGCCATAGCAAGCCCCCTAACAGTTTGACCAGGTGCAATGTTCTGCAGTGTTAAATACGGTAGGTGGATACGTTGTGCCGTTTAGTAAAAGAACGGAACTCATTTATTCTCTCGGTAGAACAGGTCATTTCTTCGAATGCAGCAGGCCAAAGAGACAAAATAGGAAATTACACTTCAGACAGTCGGGACATAAACTAGCGTCTCTCCCTTTGAAATGTGTGGGGTGGTGTGTGTGTGTGTGTGTGTGTGTGTGTGTGTGTGTGTGTGTGTGTGTGTGTTTGGAATGTCTTGTCTGTAGTAAGAAACGCATGTATAGCTTGTTTGCTAGCTGCTCGCAGACTTGGCATCGAATCTTCTTTCATGTTTTGAAAAAAACAAAACAAAGAGAAAAATCCTGCTTGCGGAGCCCGAGGCTCCCAGAACATCTATCAACTAGCAGCAGTAAAATTCCCTTATCATTTAGGGGTTTTTTTTTTTTTCTTTTCGTCTTCTTTCTTTCGAGTGGTATTCTGGGTTTTGTGTGCGATGCACAGACCCATAAGGAACCCCTCCCCGAAATAACTTGATATTCCCGTCGAGGCCCCCGTGCGGGTTAATTAAATTCTTGAAAAGGGAAACCCTCTGAGACTTGCAGCCGTGTCTCCGAGGCGCAAAGTTCCAACCTGATCTCACACTTCCATGGCGTGGCGGGGCTGCATAGTTTGTTTTTACTCCTCTCCCCATCAATTACAGGAGCCTGCTTCAGGCTGAGGGGGGAGGGGAGGGGAGGGGGAGGGAGAGAGAGGGGGGGGGCATGGGAGCTATACCTATTGTATGTAAGAATGGCCAGGGACAGGAACATGAAAGGTGAGTTGTGGGGTGAATTGTGTGCTGAGCCAAAGTGAGAGGGAAGACTAAGGCCTGGATAATGCACGTCTTATCGGTTGCATGCCGCCGGTGTCGCACAGCCGAAAAATGTGCTGTTTTCCACACGACCCGCTGCGATGTATAAATGAGTCCTCGGAGAATGAAGTGATCATGACAGTGGAGGAGGAAGCCCTCACCTCTCTCTCTCTCTCTCTCTCTCTCTCTGGGGCTGTCATGTATAACAGGACAGTGAACCTCTCTCTCTCTCTCTCTCTCTCTCTCTCTCTCTCTCTCTCTCTCTCTCTGTCTCTCTCTCTGGGGCTGTCATGTATAGCAGGACAGTGAGAGGGGTAGACGGGCCCTCTGTGATCCAGCGCGGCATGTTTCATGTCCGCTTGGCAGAGCCACAGATCCCCCGGCTGGCAAACTCTTTTCAGGGCAGCCTCCTGTAATTAGGGGGCTGGACTCTACCACCGCACCACAGAACCCCCCACCCCCTGCCCCACCTCCTCTCACTCCCTAACACACACACACACACACACACACACACACACACACACACACACACACACACACACACACACGCTCGTCTCTCCATCTTCTTACTCTCCTCTATTCGGCTTATTATTATTCTCTTTAATAGTTCCTTATTTCTCCCTAATGCTCTCCTTCACTCACGCTGGCATATGATCCCCCCCCCCCCCCCCTCGCTCCCAAGGCTTTGATGCCTTTCATTCCCAACTTGTGCATACCACATCAACAGCATCGGCATGCAACCGTCCCTGTCCCCCCGCACAATCTATCCCTGCCCCAATTTCGCTCTTTTTTTCCTCCTCGCTCTCACCTCCCTCATTCTACAAAGTTTGTACATGTCTCTCTCATTCTTAAACAAATGCATAATCTTTCTTTCGTCACTGTCAGCCTCTCTTTTCTTTTCTCTTCTCTTCTCTTCTCTTCTCTTCTCTTCTCTTCTCTTCTCTTCTCTTCTCTTCTCTTCTCTTCTCTTCTCTTCTCTCTCTTCTCTTCTCTTCTTCTCTCTTCTCTTCTCTTCTCTTCTCTTCTCTTCTCTTCTCTTCTCTCCTCTCCTCTCCTCTCCTCTCCTCTCCTCTCCTCTCCTCTCCTCTCCTCTCCTCTCCTCTCCTCTCCTCTCCACTGGCATCATTGGTAGTTAGTTTTGTGCTCGCTGACATTGGTGCACTCATATTAAAATAAGTGTGTGGATGGACGGCTGATTTGTTTTATATATATATATATATATATATATATATATATATATATATATATATATATATATATATATATATATATATATATATATATATATATATATATATATATATATATATATATGTATATATATATATATTAAGGCTGTTGAAAATAGTTAATTAATGGGATTAAATTAATTCTGTTGATTAATCTGATTAAAAATTTTAACGCAATTAACTCATGTGCACACTGACTCAACCCACTGAGCATTTTCTCATTCAACGAAATGTGTAGAGCACGGTTTTACAGAGACATATACACGGATTAAAGTTTTCAGTACTGGGTACTGATTTCAGTCCTCACGATTTCACAGGGGTCATTTAATTAGCTCAGTGCTTATTTGCAAAAGATCATTTTCAGTCTCAAGATTTCTTTTTACTTTAATCCCTGCATATATCCTGTGTGTCTCCCTGTAACCAGAACTAGAGTATAGCTGGAGGATCTACAAGCATTGAGGGCTTGTAGATCTCGTATTTTGATACATATTTTAAAGATAAATGGTTATTTTTTTTCACAGATTCGGTTTCTTTTTTAAAAACATGCATATTTTGGACATAGTTCGAATGGTGATTAATCATGATTAAATTAATTTTGAAGCTGTGATTAATTTGATTAAAATTTTTAATCATTCAACAGCCCTAATATATATATATATATATATATATATATATATATATATATTTTTTTTTTTTTTTTTTTTTTTTTAAGTATCCAACAGCTATTGTGCTCACCTTATAATATCAGCAGAGCGGCCCCCGTGTGAAGCGGCGGGGCTTTCTTTCGGGGGCATCATCATCATCATCATAGAGCTGGTTTCCCCTCTCTTAACGGGGCACATCTGTTCCACAGAGGGAGCCAATGGGAAGCCGTATTAGTCATTTCTCTTGGCCAGACCCTTTACTTGTGTGAAGTGCCTTCAAACTCCCAACGCTGGCGAGGCCCGAGGGCGTTGGCCGATATCTGTGTGTTCTCGTAATAAGTGTGTGTGCAGTGCACGCCCGCGGGCATTAAACACACTTTATAGGGTCCAACCTAACCTAAACCCAAGTGCTGGTGGTTGTGTACAGCACTGTTGGTGTGTATGTGTGTAGTGGTATATAAGTCTGAGAGATGGTGTGTGTGTGTGTGTGTGTGTGTGTGTGTGTGTGTGTGTGTGTGTGTGTGTGTGTGTGTGTGTGTGTGTGTGGGTGTGGGTGTGGGTGTGGGTGTGTGTGGGTGGGTGGGTGGGGGTGTATAGCTGCCAGATATTGCAAAGACGTTGTTACATGTACCAGTGAAGGGTGTGTGTGCCGGTTATGGGTCCAAGCTTTGCTCACTGCATTTTGTATTGTACAGCACCTTTAAATGTGTGTGTCCTGTTATTGTATCTTGTATATGGACATAAATAAACAATATGTTGGTGCATGATCCTCTGAAAATTCCCCCCCCCCAAAAAACTGTGTCGAAGTGTCCTTGAGCAAGATGCTGAACACCTGAACATTGCTTGTGTAGGTTTGGTGCATTGTATGGTTTCCTTGGCCGTCTATGTGAAGCGACCTTGGATAAAGAGCATTTCTCTGTGGTTATCTGTCTCCCATGCAGCTGGCAGTCGGGTGAGCCAGGAGCTGCGCTACACCAAGGAGAAGCAGGGTGAGGACTCTGTGTTCACCTCCCAGATGCTCATCCAGACGCCCAAGGAGCAAGGCGCCAACATCCTGACGCAGGACGCACTGCTGGTGCACATGGAGGCCGCGCTGGCCGCCAGCAAGGTCCAGGTGTCGCTCTTCGGAAAGTGAGTCGCTGATTTTTGGTTTTCACCCCAAAATGAGATCTGCAAGTTCGGTGGTTTTCAACCGTTTTGACACCAGGGCCCACCATTCATTGACCATTTGAAGACATTTTAGCCCCACAGACCCCAAAACTAAAGATTTCTTTTGCTTTTGTCCATCTTCTAGTTGTGTAGACTTGGGCTAATTCAGATGATAAATATTTTAACTCTTGAGAGTGTAAAAATGAAACCAATAATAATAAGATAAATCTCAGTGTTAACCGTCTGCTGAAATGTGTGTTGATCTTCTTCTGTCCAACAGATCGTGGGATCTCAATAAAATATGTTACAAATCAGGCGTCCCGATCATAGAAAACGTCATGATTGAAAGGGTGAGTTTGATTTCCCTCCTGATCTCGCTGTGATATGTGGATGTGTCGATATGTCGATGTGGATCGCTCAATAATTTCTCTCACTTTTTGTTTTCTGCGTCGCAGATGATCGACAAGCTCTTCCCCTGCATGATAATCACCCCGTTGGACTGCTTCTGGGAGGGGGCCAAGCTACAGGGAGGCTCCGCCTACTTACCGTAAGTGCACGGACCTACTTACTTGCCATAAGTGCATGTAAACGCCGGCATCAGGCGACGTGCCGGCCAGTGTACGGGTTTTGTTTGTTTGTTCGTTTCTTATGCACTACATTGTAAATGTAAATCAGTACATGTGTTAGGTGGTTAACAGGAGCGCTGTGGCTGACAGCCTCAGTCACAGTTCCTCCTGCTCTGAGGGCTGGAGGTAGAGGAGGGACATGGTTGGTGACAGTAAAACCAAAAGGGAGAAAGTGAGGGAGAGGATAGGAGAGGAGAGGAGAGGGTGTAGGCTCGTTGCAACAGCTACTGGGTGGTGTGTGGGGCTGGTAGAATGGGGGGGGGGGGGTGGAGGTAGGGGGGGTGGGGGGTGGCAGGGGAGCCCTTTGGGTCAGACAATGGTAAGCATTCTTTCAGTTTTACGAGTGAGTGTCCATCAGTGCGGGGGCCCCGGTGGACGGAGAGAGAGAGAGAGGAGGTGGAGGAGGGGACGGTGGGGGTGGCGCGGGCGATTGGGCCGGGCCGGGCGGGATGGGGGGGTGGTGGGGTATGGGGTGGAAGGGTTTTTTTGGGGCGGTGGGGGCACCCGGCTTTGTCAGCTCCCCGGCTAACACTCGGCATTCTCATGGTAATGCCCCAGGGCTCCCCGGCTCCCAAGTTGTCCAACAAATAAAATGGGCAGCATTCAAGTCTCAAGTCCCGAGAGAGAGAGAGAGAGAGAGGGAGGGAGAGGAGAGCGAGAGAGAGAGAGAGAGAGAGAGAGAGAGAGAGAGAGAGAGAGAGAGATGGAGAGGGAGGGAGGGAGAGAGAGAGAGAGAGAGAGAGAGAGAGAGATGGAGAGAGGGAGGGAGGGAGAGAGAGAGAGAGATGCTACAAGACAGTTAACAGTGGAGTTTGGGGGTATTTAGGCATTGGAGCATTCCAGCCCCCCCTCTTTTCTTCTTCTTTTGCGACTTGGTTCTTGGAGATATTGAGCCACTGAAAGAGATGTTTTTTTTTTTTTCTTTTCTTTTCTTTTCTTTTTTTTTTGCTAGTCCCCCCCCCTCCACCAGAAGTGATATTTCAATTGAGTGCTTGGGCTTATTAAAAAGAAAGAAAGCAAGAAAGCTATATTATATTCGTTTCAGAGTTGCTTGTTTTCACAGCACCACTCTGCGTATTTTGTTTTGGTGTTTGGTAGGAGTTGAGAAATGTCTTGTTATTGCCTGCATGGCGGGCCTCCCTCCCTCCCTCCGTTCAGGGAAACAAACAGGGTTCTTTTCCCCTCCACTATCTCCCCTTGTGCTTTCATCTCATGCGGAGAAAAAGGGGTGCATGTCACCCAAACCCACCCCTAAACCATAAGTATCCCTTAAATCAAGTTGAGTGTTGATAATTTTTGGGGGTGTACTTCTTGTTGTTGTTGTTTATTTGCTCCCCTCCCCCTCCAGCTTTCACAGTTGAAGGGATCTCAGGGTGGTCAGGGAGGCCAGTATCCCTCTTATACTGGCCAGCTTCCGCCTCACTTCAGCCTTGGTTTAAAATACACACACAAAAAGTGAGAGCAAGATAGAGAGAGAGAGAGAGAGAGAGAGAGAGAGAGAGAGAGAGAGAGAACTTGGGAGAACAAAGAGCAGCAATCTATGGAAAAACAAAAGGGCTCAGGCCCAGTTCACTCAAGCAAACACAGAGCTGATAAAGGAGAGTGTCTTTGCAAGAGAGAGGCTGGTATGTGGGAATAGCAGAGGAGGTCTGTCTCTTCGTGGAGGACGATTGTGTGCCCCAGAGTTGCATGGGGACGTTTTGGGACATTCTTTTTATTCCTCTCTCTCTCTCTCCCCACCCCTCCTCCTCCCTTTCATTCTTTCACTGCATGAAACTCTTTCACCGGTGCTCTCAACAAAGTCATTTTTTTTCACCTTGATTAAAAAAAAATCGCACTCTCCTCCTCAAGTCTATGAAAAAAAGGCTGTCAATAGTGTAATGAACTTTAGTTGTCTTTCTTCGACAACTCTAGGAGGTTTGGTGCTCGGTGTTATCTTATCCCACATCACAGGCTGCAGAAAACGACAGCAGGGTGAGATAATATCTGTATGTCAGCAGCGTGTATTTGATCCACTGCCACGTCCACCTCTGCCACTGGCCGGGAAAAAAAGCTTGTATGTTGTAGGTATAGGTAGGTAGCAAATGATACATTTAGCACGAGGAGAGGAAGGAGAGTGGCAGAGGCGAGGCTGTGGCCGAAAGCCTCGGGATTCGCCCTCTTTGTCCGAGCTTCCTATGAACATCTCACTACTGAACGGTGCACGATGTGCAGCCGCACAGCATGCATAATGGTAAAGGTCTGACTCAGAGTTCATGTTTTCAATGCTGTTGGTGACACAACTGTAGTTAGTAGCAGTAGTAGTGTTTCAAATCATTTTAAAAGTAAGCACCTTAATTTGAAATATCTTTGGTTGTTTTGCATGCCATCATGTTTGGTGGGGCAGTCTGGGCATTTAGGGGGGCATTACCCCCCCCATGCCCATGCCTAGATCCGCCCCTGCCTGACACTCTCCTTTTCTGTCCATTTCTCCTCGCAATACTAACCGCCTTACCCACTCTAGTGTATAGTGTATACCTTTCCTCCCTCTCTCTCTCCCCCCCTGCCTGCTTATCAAGACGTTTTGCGTGGCAGAGGTAATTGTTATGACTCCTACAACGCAGGGCGTCCAGGAATGGCGCAGTGAGCCGGCCTGCCGCCGGCCGCGCCTTATTTCCCTTTTGGCATTGTCGCGGGGCGTGAAACAGGATAATAAACGCTATTTTATCCGGCATCTGCAGCAGAGATCGCCTCGCCTCCTGCCTAGACAGCACAGACAGAACAAACGTGTGTGTGTGTGGTGTGGTGTGGTTGTTTTTTTTGCAAGAAGCTCAAAAAACAGTGGAGGTAGTAGGGGGCGTTGGGGGGAGGATGCAAGCCTGCAAACAGTGCACAAGCCGGACATGTAAATAAACAGAAAACATGGTGGATGGGTGCTGCTGCTATGTGGGAACAATGGTTCCCACATATGCAAACCATTTAACCGTCACTGATTTAACCTCAATTCCGGTTCACCAAATCAGCTGGTTAGCTCTTCAAAATATGAGCGTCACAGCTGAGAAGCTCTATGGTGGCACAGAAGCGACTAAACGTGACCTTAACCCATTCTGAGCGCACGCCCCTGTTGGGGTTTTTAAGCATTATGTTATACAGTAGTGTAATGGTGAAAATGTAGAGCATTTGAATTTACTGTATATGCTTTTACAGCATTTTTAACTGAAATATTTGCTTCTGGGGCGTCCCTGGAACGACATATTTTCCAGATGCGGGTCGGTTGGCCATGCAGTTCCATATGATTTTGGCGGTTCTTGACATGAAATATTCAGCCAAGACAAGACATAGAAACGTAGGCTTTTCTCTCTGTGTCCAGTGGCATGCCGGACATTCAGTGGATGAACCTGGACCCGGTCAAGCTGATGGAGGAGCTGAGTCAGTTCACGTCCCTGGAGGGCTTCAAGGAGATGCTGGACAAGGCGCAGGTGGGCCACGCCTACATGGACAGGCCCTGTCTGGACCCCTCGGACCCCGACTGTCCCGTCACCGCACCCAACCAGGAGCTGGGAGAGGTGGGTCTGACGCGCACACACACCTACACACACACACACACACACACACACACACACACACACACACACACACACACACACACACACACACACACACACACACACACACACATACACACACACACACACACACACACACACACACACACACCACACACACACACACACACACATCTGTACAAGATAGACAGACCTGATGATGGGAGAGCCATACCCTCTAATAGCGTCCATTGTGTGTGTCTCTTGTGTCTGTCCTCGTCCTCACAGAGTCCGGACATCTCCGGACGTCTCCAGGGTGGTTGCCATGGTTTCAGCAGGAAGTTCATGCACTGGCAGGAGGAGCTCATCCTGGGTGGACGGGTCAAGAGCAACCAGGACACTCTGCTGAGGTGTGTATATGCGTTGTGTGTGTAATGTGTAATGTGTTTGCGTACATCAGCGGTGCCCTCACTTTGCCCTCACTTTTTTGAATTGAGAGCTACTTTCAAAATGACTGGCTCAACAAGAGCTACTCATCAAAAAATCCATTTCAAGGCCCCCAAGAAACAGATGTTTAAATATAATTTAACTTTTTTAACTTTTTTAACTTTTTTAACGCTCTCAAGAGTTACAGATCTATACATTTTAGGGGACCATCATGTGATCTACCTGCATGGCTTGTGTGATCAACTGGTAGATCACCATCTACCTTTTGGGCAGTCCTGGCGTACATCAATCTAGACTCGGCTATGATTTTTTGGGGATGTAGTTTTAGGCTAGTCCAGTGGTCCGACGATGGGTGGGCCGCGTGCGGACAGGAAAAGGTTGGGAATGCTGTGGTAGCACGGCGTTGGACGGCCGGAAAGAGGGGGTAATGATGGATGGATGCAGGAGGGCAGGAGGGCAGGTCAGTGGCAAGCAGGGAGGCCGCAGAGCCAGCCAGTCAGCAGCTGTGGAACCTAACTAAGTTACATGTACTACAGTACAATTCTGAGGAGTAATTCACATTTTCTGTATTTGTACTGTAAAACTATTTGCGAGCTTTAGTTGCCACCCGTTGCTTTGTAGATTTTGATTGTTATTACAACACATACGATAACTTTTCAACTTCTCAACTTAAAGTAGGAACCTTTTTTTCCCAGCACTGCCAGTCAGTCAGCCTGTGGAATCCGCGTAACCCCTAATAACCCGGCAGACACATGCTAGGAATGCCTCGTACCGACCCAGAGGAGGGGGATCAGTTTCCTCCTTGACCCCCGGACCAGGATAGGCCAATTAAAGATGATTGACAGCCATATAAAGCCCCTCCCTCCCTCCAACGCCACACATTTGTTGTTGAGGAGGAGGAGGAGAGTAGCAGAGGGGGAAAATAGGCGAGCATGTGGCCGTATTTCTGAAAATAACTGCAAAAAAAGCAGGAGCAGAAATAAATCTACAACACAGACACGTGCCGGAGTATTTCAGTTGAGGATTTGGGGGGACAATGTCTGAGAAGTTGTGACTGAAATCCACTTTTCACCGAAGCTAATAAAACCCGCTCTGGAGTTTTAGGCTTTTCTCAGCGCAGCTTCGGTGAGATTTGACGCCGGCGGGCGACACTATACCTGCACCCCCCCCCTCGGAGGGAAGAGTGTCTCGTAGTCCCTCTCAAACCCACACACCTTCACTCGGAGACGCTGATGTATGATGATCCGTTCCAACATTTTCGAAGAGCAGATTGCGTGCCAAGCTGACCCGGGGACAGTCCTCCAGACTTAGATAACACCTGCTTTTGTAGCGCTGGCTGGCTGCGGGCAGACAGGCCGTTCGGACAGTGAAACAAACGGGCTGAGGTCCCAGACGACGGCCAGACTTGACTTTGAGTAGCTGTAGCAGACGCAGCACATGAACAAGGCCAGGGAAGACAGAGAGACGGAGAAGCACACACTGTGTGTGTGTGTGTGTGTGTGTGTCTGTCAAAACAGGCACCTGCTTTTAGCCACTCAGGGAAAGACATTTAATTTAAAAGGTTTACGCCAGGAAGACAAGAGGTTCTTGACAATCAGATGGAGAGAAAGAGAGAGAGAGATGGGCCTTGGCACTTGTGTAAACCAATGTTTCAGGAAGAAACTTGACTCTCACTAGCGTGTTCCCCCGATGCTAACTAACATGATGTGTGTGTGCGTGTTTTTGTGTGTGTGCAGTGCTGAAGCTCTCCAGACCATGTTCCTGCTGATGAGTCCCAAGCAGCTCTATGAGCACTTTAAGGATGACTACGAGATCCACGACATCAACTGGAACCAAGACAAAGCCACTGCCATCCTGCAGTCCTGGCAGAGGAAGTTTGTGGAGGTATGTTCCCATGCACACACACACACAGCTATGCACGCACACGTTCAAACACAGAAAACTCAACGTTTTGGGGAGGATATCTGGTTGTAGAGAGGAGAACCGGACAGGATGGGGGAGTCTGAAAAGGAGGAGGTATTTCCATGTCCTCATGGAGACTTGTTTTACTTTTGGAGACGTGCACGCACGCACGCACGCACGCACACATACATACACACACACACACACACACACACACACACACACACACGCTCACTTACCCCACAATGTCTGAATTCCATCAATCCTCATCTGCCTTGTAAAGGGAATCGCAGGGCAGTTCAGGGCAGCGTGTGTGTGTGTGTTCGTGGTGCACGCTCGTACGTGCGTGTATGTATGTGCGTGTGGTGCAGGTCAGCGGTCCCTTTCTGTC
>CM076976.1:18711411-18713911 GCA_039105355.1 Benthosema pterotum
AGGTACCTTCTTTTTACTTTTTTAAAAGATCTCTCTGTCCTCTCCTCTCCTCAGCCTCTCCTTAGCTTAACCTGTGTGTGTGTTTGTGTTTTTTTTTTCTTCTCAGGAGCGTACGGGAGACTGTCTGCGGCGTACGGGCACCAGCGTGGCTCTGACATCCATCAATAACATGATCGCTTTCTTCATGGCCGCTCTCGTCCCCATTCCTGCCCTGCGAGCGTTCTCCCTGCAGGTAGGGGCACACACACACACACACACACACCACACACACACACACACACACACACACACACACACACACACACACACACACACACACACACACACACCGACGAGACGCCCGCGGCTCTCTTGCGAAAATTAAAGAGACAACTTCAGAGGGGTGACATTTATTTCGAGGAGGGAAAGCCTTTGTTCCTTGTTTTATTGCGGCTGTACCTACAGAGACATGTGTGTGTGTATGCTAGTAGTCTACAGTATGTGTGCGTGCGTGTGTGAGTGTGTGTGCTAGTGTAATGTGGAATAATCAGAGCAAGGAGAGAGATGAAGAGATAGAGGCAGAGAAAAGAAGAGAGAGAGAGAAAAGAAGGAGGGAGTGTATCAGTATATCACTGCAGCGAAGCAACGTTTTTTCTGTGATCTGCGTAACTGACTGTGGGTGGTCTGACACACACACACACACACACACACACGCACACATACACACACACACACTAGTGCTCACAAACCACAACCAGTTAGAATGTCAGCTCCAGGGTTGGGGTTGGCTGGGTGGAGGAGGTGGTAGTGGTTGCTGCTCAGACTCATCCACCCACTATAGGAGCCCCTCCCTCCATCCCTCCTTCCCTCCCTTTACCTTCCTCCTTCTTCTTCTCCTTTTCTTTTATTGGCACCATCTCCTTTTGGGACCCTGCCCCCCCCTCCCCCCCTTTACAAACCATGGCTCCCTTGCTTTTCTGGGGGATGGAGGGGGGGGGCAGCTTGCTTACTGTTCCTGGCTGGTGATTTAGAGTCGAGGAGGCTTTTCTTCTGCTGTCTGGGCCACGGTCCGAGCCATTAAAACAGCAAGGGAGCTCTCTCTCTCTCTCTCGCTCTCTCTCTCTCTCTCTCGCCCCAGCTGAGAGGGAGAGACATGGGGCAGCTGTACATCTGCACAGAGCAAAATAAGGGGAGGGGGTGTTGGTGGGGCAGCGGCACTGTGACATCATCGGAACATTGTTTCACATTGCTTCTTCTTTTCTCCCACCGTCACCCCACCGCTCCAGGCGGCCATCATCGTGGTGTTTAACTTCGCCATGGTGCTGCTCATCTTCCCTGCCATCCTGAGCCTGGACCTGCACCGGCGTGAGGACAAGCGCCTGGACGTGCTGTGCTGCCTCTACAGCCCGTGTGCCGACCGCGTCATCCACCTGGCGCCGCACGAGCTCACCTCCTCCTCCTCCTCTACGTCCGACGGGAACTCCACCTCCTCCGAACGCTCACACACACCACCGCCACCGCAGCACACACCGGCCGCCGCTACAGGTAACTACGATTTAGCCGAAACAGCAGGGTGCGAATGTGTCTTGAGTCCGGTGCATCGCAGGAACGAGGACGCGTATTTCAGAAGGAGGAGAGGATACTGGGCAATGCAAGAATGTTTTATTAGGTTCTAGCGTACAAACTTTGTCTACTAGCACCTAATGAAAAGCCTTGAATCGTCCAGGCGTATTTGAAAACTTCAGTCACTACTAGCATAAAACACATTTAAATACATTTCGCGAAAGCAACACACATTATGAGCTTGTGGATTTTCAAAACACTAGCATGCATTTCAAAACTCGATGTAGGACATTCTGCCCAGTGACTATTTTCTACTTTTGGTCGCTTTAAATACATTTTGATGGCCTTTGTGACAATTGTTTGACAATACATTTTTTTTCCCTCAGCGACGACGCACCACTACGCGGGCGGCTCCAGCACCATCACCACCTCCACCCACATCACCACCACGGTGCAGGCCTTCACGCAGTGCGACGCCACGGGGCAGCACATCGTCACCATCCTGCCCCCCACCTCCCAGATCTCCACCAGCCCGCCCTCCATCGTCCTGTCCTCGCCGCCTCCTCCTCCACCTCCTCATCACCCCCACCACCCGCCACCACAAGGTAAAGGCTTTTGGCTTTTTGCTGAGGGAAGCATCTCCCCTCTAGCGTGTCTGTCAGAAGCAGCTGAGGGCTGATTTCATCCTCCTTTGTGTCTCCCCTCCCCCAGCCGTGACCCCTCCGCCCCCCACCACTCCCGGCTGCGACCCGTACGGCTCCCAGCTCTTCGCCCCGACCTCCAGCTCCACGCGGGACCTGCTGGCGCAGCTGGACGTGGACTCGTCCAAGGCGGGCCGCGAGTGCGTCTCCTCGCTGCCCTTCCTGCGCTGGAACCTGGCCGGCTTCGCGCGCGACAAGTACGCGCCGCTGCTGCTGCGTCCGGAGAGCAAGGCGGCGGTGGTGGTGCTGTTCCTGGC
>CM076976.1:18716411-18718911 GCA_039105355.1 Benthosema pterotum
GCGTGTGTGAGAGAGCGAGAGCCCTCACACTTATTTTACAAGTAAAACGCCTCAATGGGTGAGAAGCTAGGCCGTGGTTATTCCACAGCACTCCAGAATATCACCCAGAAGTCTTTTTTACAATCATTTCCTAGTGGCTGCATCAGTGCAACACAGACCAAAGGTTATTTTGAGGCAAAAGTGTCTTTTGTCACATGCACTCAACGTTGTCCAAAAATCTCACAGACAACATGATGCAAAAAAGTCCAACAGATCCTACAAACTTTGTAAGATCTAAACTAAACTTTGTAATATTGCGTTGAACAAATGTGAACCCTTTTCTCGTCGGTGTGTCTGCTGGCTCACAGGGCTTCAGGTGGCGTTCGATGCCGACTGGCAGGCTGGCAGGATAACTCAGGACAGCTACCGCAACGGCACCGAGGACGGAGTGCTGGCCTACAAGCTGCTCATCCAGACCGGCTCCAAGAAAGACCCTTTCAACTACAGCCAGGTACGCTTTGAACAGCAAATATGCACTCAGCATACAGCCCTGGTTCACTTTGACCCCCTTCTACAAAATGTCTATCCTATAAACCTCAAACCTTTTTCACTTGGAGAACTGCAGGGCCTAGAATGATATGTATTTGGCTGTCAAACTCCATCCAACAGGGACCTGCCAGAAGCAACCAGGAGATAAAAAAAAACAACAGTGTATTCAGAGAATCTGACAATAGGTGCAATTCTGAATCGCCTTGGTGTAGCCAAGTATGGTGTAAGTCCTCTCATTGGCTGCATGGCAGCAAATCAGGTGTGGGTCCGTGCTCATTGGCTGCATGGCAGCAAATCAGGTCTGCGGCCTTGGGCTAGGCCAAAAGCCTATACCACCAGGCCTGGGCCTGGGCCTACCAAATAATTATCCATAATAATTAAAACCAGACATCAAGAGCTTCAACTCATGATGAACAAAGCAGGGCAGTACAGTAACATTTTTAATTGGGGGGTTCAGGTGATTTCTGGACCTTTTGAATTGCAGATTTTAATTATTCTGGGTAATTATTTGGTAAGCCCAGGCCCAGGCCTGGTGGTATAGGCTTTTGGCCTACAACAGAGGCCCCAGAGCTGATTTGCTGCCCTGCAGCCAATGAGAAGACTTACACCATACCTGGCTACACCACAGCTTTCAGAGAATCTGACAATAGCAGTCAGACCTACAAGCTTGTATGTCTGCTATTAAGTAGCTAAGGTATAAAATAAGAAAAGTGGTTAAAAAGCTTAAGGTGGCACAGATGTGTTCCAGGTCTAAATGAGACAAAGCGGATGTTGAAAAGGTAGTTCCTTGCATCCGACTCTGCAAATCATCTCACCATCTCTCTCTCTCTCCGTTCCTCCCGTCCTATAGCTGACGTCTCGACGGCTGGTGGACGCCGAGGGTTTGATACCTCCCGAGGTGTTCTACATCTACCTGACGGTGTGGGTGAGCAACGACCCGCTGGGCTACGCCGCATCGCAGGCCAACTTCTACCCACACCCCCGAGAGTGGATCCATGACAAGTACGACACCACAGGAGAAAACCTACGCAGTGAGTCCAATCAGCTTTTTTTCCCCCCATCGCCTCAATATACTAGTCTATGGGATTGTCCCGATCTAAAAAGGGTTACAAAATCGTGGACAATTTAAACCACACAGCCTATAACCATCACCTCAACCCGACCTCATCTTCTCTCTTCTCTCCTCCATCAAACAGTTCCGCCCGCCGAGCCGCTGGAGTTCGCCCAATTCCCCTTCTACCTGAACGGCCTGCGGCAGGCGGGCGACTTCGTGGAGGCCATCGAGAGCGTGCGGGCTGTCTGCGACGAGTTTGGCCGCCGCGGCGTGCTCTCCTACCCCAACGGTTACCCCTTCCTGTTCTGGGAGCAGTACATCGGCCTGCGCCACTGGTTCCTGCTGGCCATCAGCGTGGTTCTGGCCTGCACCTTCCTGGTGTGTGCCGTGCTGCTGCTCAACCCCTGGACCGCCGGCATCATCGTAAGTTCAAGAGTGTTGTCCGTTTTGTCCCACCGCCCCGCTGTGCATTAGAGTTTGACCTCATCTGCTAAAACTGGAGCATGTTCTCCCAAGTTCTCCTACCCAACCATGCTCTATAGGGGTGTGCTGAAATATCGATATATCGATATATCGCAATACTTCCTCCCGCAATAAATAACCGATATGCCGTCGGCAGATATCGATAAATCTGTGAGGAAAAAAACGCGACGCGGAGCGTCCGTAATGGGGATAAATTCGGGAGGATTGCACTGAACAGAGCACTGAATGCTCCCTCTTCACAATCACCATCACCACAGACAAACACACGCAGCATAGGGGGTACATAGCAATATAGCAGGAGAGAGGAAAAAAGAGTTATGTTGCAGCGTCCACGCCACGGACCGCCACACACTCTCTCTCTCTCTGTCTCTCTCCGTCTGCCCCCCCCCCCCCCCACACACACACACACACACATACACACAGTTGTAATTTGAG
>CM076976.1:18726411-18758911 GCA_039105355.1 Benthosema pterotum
CTGTTATCATACAGCGGAGGAGGAGAACAAATCAGGCGTGACTGACTGTCTTGTCTGCCTTGTCTGTCTTGTCTGTCTGTGTGTCTGTCGGTCTGTCTGTGCGCCATTTGAATCCGGTCACGGTCGATAAAGGCGAACAAGAAACCAAAAATCTCTTCCCTGAAGTGTTTTATGTCACAACCGGTTAGGATGATGGGTGCATTACCTTTACAACAGATGAGAGAGAGGATGTACTGTATGTCATAAGGGTAGGGGTGCAGTCGGCGGTAAGAGCGTTATTATGAGTTGTATGAGTTGTGAGACAAAAAGTGTTGGGGTGGGGTGAATGGAATCACACCCCAAACGCTATGAGCGCGACCCTTTGGCTCGGCACATGACCCACATGGAGTTAAGTAGTGGTAGTAGTAGTCGTAATAGTACTACAAGTCCGTTTAGAGAGAGAGAGAGAGAGCTGGAGAATGATTCCAGAACACTCCTCTATCGCTGCTGCTATTATGCCTGTCCTTGTCGGCTGCTTTTCCTTCCTCTTTTCTCTTCTACATTCCACCAATCAACTCCTTTTTTTTCCTTCTCTCTCTCTCCTTTTTTTCTTTCTCAGTCTGGCTGGTAGTTATGATCTCTCTCTCTCTCCCTCTCTCTCTGCTTTCTGTTAGTGTTTAAGTGGAGTCCTCTCTAATTTTCTCGAGGAGCTCTTTCTTGTGGCCTGCCTCCACCCCTGGCCTCCCCAGAGCTCTATTGAAACGTGCGCATGCATGCACGCATGCACGCACGCACAGACACACATGCGTGCACACACACACACAGCCATATGCGCGCTTACGAAGGAGCAAGAGCCTTGCTGCAGCTGCAGCAGCAGCAGCGGAGGCATCAAAGCGTGTTTTAGTTGGAGTTGGGAAGCAAGATGCGAGCACGTACACACACTCACTCACACACACACACTACACACACACACACACACACTCCCCGTCTTTAATGCACAAACGCTGGATTCTCCCTCATGTCGTCTCCTGTATGCTCGACAGTGTGTGTACACTACCATACGTGCATGAGTATATATGTATGTACGGTATGTATGTGTGTGTTTATATACAGTATGTATGTGTGTGTATGGGCGTGGCACATACATCCTCAGTTAGAGGATCTTACTGTGGAGAAAGGAACCCCCCTCTCAACCCCAACCTCAACACACACACACACGCGCACACACACTTTCAGATACTTTTTTGGCACCTCCTATAACGACATCGGCCGTAAATTGTGAGTGTGTGCATTTGTGCGTACAGCCATAACACACGCATGTTCATTGGTGGATGTGCTTGTGAGGATTGTGATCTGACGGATCCGGCCAGGAGAGAGAGAGAGGGAGAGAGAGAGAGAGAGAGAGAGAGAGACTCTTGGCAGAGCTCCTCCAGTATAAACACACATGTAGGTGACTTGGCTTCGGTGCGCCGCTGTTAGCAGTCTCTGACACACTCCATAGGCTCACATCAGACAGACACCACGCACGCTGTAGAGCTTGTAGATCTGCTAATTATTCCTGAGATATTCTCTCTCTCCCTCTGTGTGTGTGTGTGTGTGTGTGTGTGTGTCTCCCTGTCTCGCTCTCTCCCCCTGCCCCTTAGGGGGATGGTGGGTTGGGGCGGAGGGGAGGGACTGAGGGTTGCAGGGTTGGATTCAGAGGAGGTGTTTTTGACGCTGAGGATCTGCTCGCCTTAATGTAAACACATAGTTTCAGGAAGCGGGTCGCCACGTACTGATAGATTTGGCCTCCCCAAGGTGCGTGCACGCCATGTGTGCAATGTGCGCCCAGTGTGTATGTGTGTGTGTGTGTGTGATAGATGAGGGCTCCCTATGGAAAGCCAAGGGCCGCCAAAAAACCTTGCAGGAAGCTGACCTGGATGCCAGTGCGGCACGCACAAGAAGAGAAAACTTTTTTTTTTCTTTTAATAAGTGAAGCGTAGCCTCATGGTCTCTATAGAAATTCCTTTTTCTTTTGGCTTGTGGAATGAGCTGCTGACTCTGATGAGGATCTTTCTGTCATTATATCTGATACCAATTTCAGTCACACAGTTGGGTGTATGTTGTTTAGACCATAAAGAATGTGAAGGACTGGACTAACCTCTCCCTCTCTCTCTCTCCTCAGGTATTTCTTTGCGGTACTGACCATCCTGACGGTGCTGGGCATGCTGAACGGTCTGGTCCTGCTGCCCGTGCTGCTGTCCCTCATGGGCCCTCCGGCCGAGGAGGCGTCCGGCTCGGAGGACCACGGCCTGCCCGTCACGGCGTCGTCTCCTGAACCACCGTCGCTGCCGCCGCCCATGGCCCACCACGACTACAGCTACTACTCGCGCTCGCCGCGCCAGCAGGCCTTCTCCGAGTCGTCGGACTCCGAGTATTACTCGGAGACCACCACCACGTCCGGGGTCGGCGTCGGAGGAGGAGCGGAGGACGACTTCAGGTACTGCGACCGGAGCGTGCCGTCGTACCCGCCCCCCGGAACCTCGTCCCACATCCTGCTGGAGGCCAGCAAGAACCCCAGCTTCCCCAAGCTCACGGTAAGACCACCCGGCTGTAGTATTCTACAATTAATTATCTTGTGTAACTCACAAAAGGGAGTCAAACTGTTCATTAAAATCAAGGTGATTAAATGAATAGTGATACAGCCATAGTTCATCTACCACAGTAGCGATGCACCATGGCCGTCTCTAATCCATCTCTACTCTCTCCCCATGCGTGTCCAGGTGGTGAAGCCGTTCTCGGAGGGCTCCGCAGGCACAGCCAGAGACCTCCTGAACGAGACGTCTCATCGTCCCGCCGGCTCCCAGATCATCTGCTGGGACGGACACAACAAGCGCGAGCCGCAGCAGCAGCCGCAGGGCTTCAGGAAGCCCCCGGCGCCGCAGCCGCCTTTACCCGGAGACAGAGCTCACTTTCCCGGGAGGACTAGTCAATGTGGGCCCAGGCTTCAGGCCGGCAGAGGGCCTCAGGCCAGCAGGACTAAAGGGCCCGCCTCGTCGGCACTGGCCCCGCCCCCCACTGGGGGGGCCATGACTATGGCGGTGACGGCCACGGCGTCCGTCACGGTGGCCGTTCACCCCAGTTTACCCGGGGCGGCCTACCACGAGGGCTACATGCACGAGGGCTTCGACGAGGACAGCGACTCGGACTTTTTCGAGGACACTAAGAGGACTTATTGCGGTGGCAAAACGAACCCCATGTCTCCTCATAGTAAAGACTCTGTTGTGGAGCTACAAGACCTGGAGACTGTACAGAGCCAGACCAAACTGCAGCTCAGCAAGGCACAAGGTAAGGACTGGACACTTCCTCTGGGGACGGCAAATAGCAAGACGTCAAATAACAAGATGCCTGAATTTACAAACTGAAAATGCGTGATTCAAGCTTGATTTACTACTTTCATACAAATAGTAGAATGAGACAGTACATCAACTGAGTTGAGAAAGTAAAGTAAAGTTAGTTGCATTTATTTGTTATTATGGGGCATGCAATTATAACAGAAGGACAATTCTAATTATTAATTTGCGTAAATATACATCAAATGGAAATGGATGTAATCTAAATTAGATTCAGCTTATGTTCAGTGTATTGAAAGTCCAGGCTATAACCCTGTAAGTTCAAAACTTGAAACTTTTCGTCATTAGACTAAAAAAAAAATAAACCAGCATCTGCTGCTTTTGTGCGATGCTCTCATTATGATCAAGTGGGTGTTTCATTTACCAAAGAAATGCACGACATCCAACTAACTGTCTCTTCTTTCCGTTCTGTCTCTGTTTGCAGGTGGGTTGAGGATCCAGTCAGCCAAAGATTGCTAGAACTTCTCTGGCGAGCCCTGCCTCTCTCTCTCTCCTCACTTCACGTGGGGCTCGCTCGACCCGGCTGACCCACCACCACCCCACCCACCCCCAACACGCCCCCCCACCCACCCACCTTTCTTGAGCACCTTGAAGCCTGAACACTTTGTCGGCTGAACTCTTACAACCTGTACATAAAGACCTCACAAACAGAACCCAGAGGATTTATTAAGGACGACAAAACGGACTCCTTTTTAAGAATTATATAAATCTATGAGTATATATTTTATTACTAAAAAACAAAAAAGAGGGAAACTTATTTAAAAAAGAGTACTGTATAACTTGGGTATATTCTTGTGTAAAAAAAAAAAGAAGTTTGAGATGTTTTTAAGATTATTTCTTTGCAGAGGGCAGTTGTTGTTGTTTTAATTAACATGCCCCCCTCCCGGTGTATAGAATAAGAATTGTGTCTATATGTAAAAAAAAAATACAAATTAAGATATGGTGCGCAAGATGTTAATAAGATATTAGACTATTGAACATACTGTACACGGTCAGTGTTTGAATATTCTTTAATATTCTTTTTGTTTTGTTCTTTCGCTGCTACACTTCAAAATGTCTTCAAGTAATTTGCCTTAAAGAGAAATGCAGTACCCCTCCATGCTCTCACATGGTCATGTCATACATTCATACATACAACTTCAACCTGCCATTTATACAAGCTATTACACTGCCAGTGAGAGTTTATTCTGCGCTGCTCCAACATCACTTTGCATTGTTGCATTGTCAAAATAATAATTAATAACACCATTTTGCACTGTACAAACACAAACACACATACACACACATACACACACACCATGCGAGCAGAGGGAAATGCAGCAACTGCTGTTTATTTCTGAATAGTAGTAGTAACCATTGTGCCTTCGTTGTAACTCGTTAGTTTTGTACCTTTTTTTTTACCACAGCATTCATAACAGTATTATGTTTATACTTGGGGTGTAAATATGCTATTAGCATTTGCTATTTTTTTGTTTTGTTTTTGTCTCGGTTCAATCGTTTGCATCTTTTTTTTTTTTTTCATGCGTGACGTTGTTTAAAACAGCCATGGTAAACCGTTGTCTCGTCATAAGGAAATGTATGTCTCTTGTGTGTGTGTGTGTGTGTGTGTGTGTGTGTGTGTGTGTGTGTGTGTGTGTGTGTGTGTGTGTGTGTGTGTGTGTGTGTGTGTGTGTGTGTGTGTGTGTGTGTGTGTGTGTACACGTCCCCGACAGAGTACGTGCCACTGATCCATGTTTTGTCTAAGGTGTCATCTGCAGTCGACTCATTTTTGTATATTATTACTTGAAGGAGCTATTATGATACTTTTTGTTAACGTTCTCACAGTTATTGTAAGCTCTAAATTGGGTGAGGTCGAGGTTTGTCACGGTTATTTGACAAATTGGCCATTCACCCAAGTCTATTTCGAAAGGGAATTAAAAAAAATCCAATGCAAAGGGATATAAATATTTGTTTTTGTTGTTGTTGTTTTTTTGTTTTTGTTTGTTTCATTTTCTCTTTGCTGGCTGCTTTAGGTATGCATTACCTTGTTCGCGTCATTCATGGCGCTGTGCTAGTATTGAATACTTTACCCATCATACACTTCAAATTCTTGACTTGTACGACGGTGTATAAATCCAGGCTTAACGCAGTAACTTGGTCTCATCTTCAGAGTCATATCCTAAGCCTCAGCGTCTTCTTCCTTTACGTACTTATCTTGTTTTGTTTTGTCATTGGTCACGTCACTGCCCAGGTTAAAATTGCAGGGAAATACCTTCTATTTTCTTTTCTTTTCTTCTTTTATTTTTTACTTTATACTGTATTATTCTGTTTCTTCTTTTCTTAAAAGTGGCAGCTTGGGTTTCTTTTGTAAATATGAAAAAAAAAATTATGAAAGAAAAATTAAGTAGCTACTTCTATACCATCTTGAAGAATAAAAGAAAACGGTGTGCAAAATCACCAGCACCATCCACGGTTTCACCAGAGACAGTTCAGGAGGAGACAGGAGAGCTAATGGGGGGAGGGGGGGGGTCTCCTGCATGGATTTGTAGTTTTATTTCAACAACAAAAAATGTTAATGTCTTGCCATATAAATTATTTATATAAAATTTTTATTTTTGTAGTTTGTACAGATGTTAGTCGCTAGACAGAAGTTCTATTTTTAAAGAGTAAATATATTATATATATATAAATATATTCTATTGGTTGCCAAGTTTTTTGTTTTGTTTTTGCTTTGTTTTGAATTCTGAGGAGAGGAGTGTGTGTTGGGAGTTGCAGAGGGGGATTGTGGGAACTGGAGGAACGGGAGGGATAACAGAAGAGGGAGGTCTTTATTTGAGCTTTCTCATTTAGTTTGGCTTTTTTTCTGGAGAGAAGGGTGCACTTGGACCATGAAGGAGAAGGTGTGTAGGAACTGACTGAACCACCTTGTTTAATGTTTATAAAGTTTCCTTTAGGCCCTTCCTTCTTCATGTTTTTTTTTTGTTGTTGTTGAAGTGTTGTCGATGTCTAAAACACTGTGACTTGTGAAAACTATGCTCAAGAAAAAAATAAACCCTTGTGTGACTGTTATGTTCCCTCACCTGCTATAGAAATTTGACTAACAAAATAAATCCAATGGAGAAAGAAAAAAAGAATTTGCCTGTTTCTGTGACCTTTATTTGGTTTTGTGTAGGACCTTATATATGTGTGTGTGTGTGTGTGTGTGTGTGTGTGTGTGTGTGTGTGTGTGTGTGTGTGTGTGTGTGTGTGTGTGTGTGTGTGTGTGTGTGTGTTTGTGCAACGATATTGAGCTTTCGTTATTGTTATTTATGCACAATAAGTAAAGATACAGAATATTTTGGTGGCAGCGGACAAGGGGCCCATAATTTCTATGATGATGATAAACATGACAATTGTTAATTTAACAAACATGGAAAAGTTGTTGAATCACAGTACAGTACTTAGCCATAGCTTAGCTTCCACAATGTCCAACCCCATTGCTCAGTGCGTGCACCAAGCACACTCAGGCCTATATTTTCGTCACCGCTAAACAACTTATCCCTTAACTTCTTTGCCCTTTTAAACTATTTAAAAGAAAACATTTTCAATAGTTAAAATGGCCAGTCTACAAGCTCACAACGTGTCAATAGATTGGCATGTTTAACTATTCTAAAAAGTTTATCAAAATAGTAAAAAAAAAAAAAGGATAAGGGGTTTGGGATAAGGGGTTTAGCGGTGAAAATGGAGCCCTCAGTGTGCAAACGCACTGCATTTACTGTGCCAATGAAAGCACACTCTCAGAAAAAAGCTCCTAAAAGAAAAATCATTAACATGGTGAAACACAACTTGATGATGTCTCTTTTATTATGCCCACGCAACCTCTCCAAGGTATATTAATGACAGTAAAATGTTGAAAATGGGTGGAATTCCCCCTGAAATGTAGTGTGTGATGTTGTAGAGGTAGTACAGTGTTGTATTGGGACTTTTAGAAGTGGGGGGTGCCTCTTAAAGGGGAATTCCACCCATTTTCATTTCTTTTCTGAGAGTGTACAAATGTGAACCATTCCATTTGTACACTCTAAGAAAAAAGGAAAGTCATTAACATGGTGAAACACATCTTGATGATGTCATCAAAATGTATTTTACGATGCTAATGATTTTTTTTCTAGGAAACATAGAATGGGGGAACTTTTATTTACCATGTCCATGTAACATCTCTAAGGTAAAATATTGAAAATGAGTGGGATTCCCCTTTAAGACACGTGCATGCACACTTGCATTTGCGGGCACCTGCGTAACACACACAGACACGCTATTAAAACAAGTATGGCATATTGAGAAAGATTGTTTACAATGCCTAATTGTATCCATAAAAGTACGGTAAATGACAAGACAAAAACATGGTCCTACTTTTGCCCCAAAAATATTTTAGATGTGAGAAGTGGTCCCCCCTCCACTACACCCCTGGTAGTAGACTAAACTCAACCAAAGAAAACAGAGAGAAACAATGAAAGGTGTTGTCATCTGCCAGAGACAGAGCAGAATCACAGGCACCCACTTTTTAATACCGTAGAGCCCCTCCATGGGGGCATGGACAGGTGCTGCCAATGTACCTACTGTATTGGAAACACACAAAACAGGCCCCTGCAGACAATGTAACCACTAAACCTATAATCTCCACAGATTTCTGTAACAATACTTGTATAGATCTTGTATGGGGCCCCTGCATGGGTTTCCACAACATATTTTCACATGGCGTCTAGGTCAAATACATATTAATTTGGAAATCATGGAAGAGATTTTGAGACCCGATAATGCATTACATTCTTTCACACTGAGTGGTGAGAGGACCGAAAAGAGCAAATGATACAAACTTTTAACCCATCGCCAGTGTTTTTACACACCCAATACATCTCCCTGGAACCTTTGATTTGTCATATTTAATGATACACACACACGCACCCAGATGGTTTGCATTTAAGCAAATATGGCTAAAATCCCGAAATCTTTACATCTGATGTCTACACTTCTTTATATTAGTGTTGTGTCCAGCGACTTAGTTTCACATGCAAGACATGCATGTTACATACATATAGGAACATACTGTACCTCCAGTGTCAACCCTGGCCTTCATTCAGAGGCAGAGGACCTGATATTACCACACCATGAGTATCACTTCCATTAATGGCTGTCCTAACTATACTATATGTGCAACTATATATTCTCTTTCAAAATCTGAAGTGTTGGTTTCATAAAAAATTTCCATAGTCATGTTATGAGCTACTTCCTGTCAAGAAATTTGTTGCTGGAGTTTGGAAGCACTCGTTTTTAATGAAGCAGCCTCCTGCTGCCCCTTGAATTAGATGCAAATATAAAACAGGTGGTACGCCTGGCTGTTGAGTGGTATCCAACAAACACAACCAAACTGTTCAGAATTCCTTTAAGTAACATGTCAACATCAGTTTTTTTTTAATTAATTAAAGCAAAACTACAAGGATATCAATAATTCAAGCATTTTGTTGTCAATAGAGAAAGTCTAGTAGCTTATCACACGCTCCTTTACTTATCACACGCTCCTTCACTCTCAACAAATGTCTCAAAGGGTATTTTTGTATCATTCAAAAAAAGAGTGTTTTGCTGTGTCCCTAGATTCCCTACTCGGGTTTTGAAGTGTTCTTTTGTTTTTTAGACTCAAAATGTTATTATGGTCGGCTTGGGACTAAACAACTCTGCGCTGAGACTACACACTGACTAAACCAACACCTATATACAATACTCCTTCACATTGAATATATCCTAGTGTTTTTGAGTTCTTTTCTGTTTGAGCCTTGAGTTTAATCTAGAACTCAATGTCAGACTGGGACGGCGGGACCTGAATATGGCTTGTCTGAGCATCAGACCACAACATCAACCTTTATCAAACTTTGCAACCATCTAATTAGCGGCTGTGGCTCAGGAGGTAAAGCAGGTCGGCGGTTTGAATCCCGGCTCCTCCTGTCATCATGTCAAAGTGTCCTTGGGCAAGACACTGAACCCCACCTTGCCTCCAGTGGTTGCCACCAGTGGTGTGTGAATGTGGGAAGTGAGGACACTGGCGCTGACTGTTCGCGGCTTCATTTTGCCAGTTATCTCCTAAATTGTAGACAAAAAACTTGAAAATTCTTGTTTTTTGGGGTCAGAAAGATTAAACTCAACATCCAAGATGGTCCATGGCTGAAATGCTAAATAAATAGTATGTGGGCCCTGGTATGAAAAAGGTTGAACGTAATGCATAGAAAAGTGGTATAAAATGCAATCTATTATTCTTAATTAAATATAGGATTACAGTACTGATGTAGATTTCATCAGTGCATAGATGCCTGTGAGGCCCTGACAAGATGGGCCTATGTGTTATTTGGTTTGCACTCTATTTGACTGCAGTCTAATTTGTGCAACGTAAAACCTCAATGTTATTGCTTTAGTAACATGTCCCAATATTAGTGAAAGGTTGCAAGCTAGGTCAACTATAGTTCATGTCTTGTTTCCCCTATGTATGCATTCTGAAGATATGCATTATGCAAGCGTACTATCCTTGATGCAGATTGAAGCAGGAAACTTGACCCAGACATACACTTCGTGGTTGCGAGGAACTGGAAAGCAGAAGACCTGACGATTACGATCTTCTTCCTCTATCTACTATGAAGAAAGGACAGTTCACGAACTTGCATCATTGCAATGTTACTGACTTGCAAAATTGTAATATTCTCGGAACTTATGTCGTGTTGCCACTTGTGACATCGTGACCACAAGCTTGGCTAAGCCCTTTTGTAATGTATATATACCCCTGTCTTTGTGAATAAATCCTTAGAGGAGATTGTGAACTCAACAAGACTCTTGTCGGTTCATGACCTGTTCTCAGTGTCGACACTTCTATCTCTGTACTCAGTGAGGCAGTCAAGTTTCCTTTATGGGTAGCTTCTTACTTACACACACACTTAAGGGGTACCTGACCAGACCAGACAACGGCAGACGACTCTGTGAATTTCCAACAATTTGGTGGCAGCGGTGGGATGAGCAATTAAAGGTAAGTCAACTCATTAATTATCAATTTCATAATTTTTAGTTGACTTCCTTTGCTCTATCCTAAAAATAAAATTTAGTTTAATGTGTTGGAACCAGAGTCCTGTAAAGTCTGCCATTTATGATTAGAATATAATTGTGTATGACCACAGGTACCTCCCGTCTGGCCAACAGGAGGGAAAAAGGGCAGCTGTCTACAAAAATGTAACTGAGTCGCGCTCAGTGTAGCAGAAGGTTAGAGTCCCCAGCTACTATAAGGTGGGGTATCCAGTCCCCCCACTTGCAGAAGGTTAAAGTCCCAGCAAGTATTTTGTTGCAGAAGGTTAAAGTCCCCAGCAACTACGCCGCGGTATAAAAGTAAGTGGAAGTGCCCAGCGTAGCAGAAGGTTAGAGTCCCCAGCTACTATAGTGTTGCAGAAGGTTAAAGTCCCCAGCAACTGCACCGCGGTATAAAAGTAAGTGGAAGTGCCCAGCGTAGCAGAAGGTTAGAGTCCCCAGCTACTATAGTGTTGCAGAAGGTTAAAGTCCCCAGCAACTGCACCGCGGTATAAAAGTAAGTGAAAGTGCCCAGCGTAGCAAAAGGTTAGAGTCCCCAGCTACTATAGTGTTGCAGAAGGTTAAAGTCCCAGCAACTATACCGCGGTATAAAAATAAATAGAAGCGCCCGGCGTAGTATAAAGTAACAAGATTACTTATGGTTATATATATATATATATATATATATATATATATATATATATATATATATATATATATATATATATATATATATATATATATATATATAGAAGGTGGTCTCACACAAATTAGCGTATTACTGGTCTGGCGTAGTGATATGGCATGTGTGTGCGAGTATTAAGGAGCCTGATTGACTCTCACTCATTTAAGTCTTCTCTTACTATCCTTCACCCTTGTACACAATTTTAACTTGTTTTACTCTCTATTGTGTTGACCATGTAAGTTGGAAAAATGCCATGGTTTAAGAAATCCAAAATTATTATAGAAAATAAGGGTTCAGTGGTGGTCATTCCTTTTAAAAACGCTAATGAGTGCCCAGACAAGGCTTTTAAGTGCTCCACCACACCGGCCTATGGAGGTTGCAGAGAACATTTCTGCCCCTAAAAGAAAGTTATGGAGATAAAGGTTGCAATAGACAAGGGCACAAATGAAGTAGATGAATTGCAATATTACTCAGAACCCAATGTGGGTGCCTTGGCTTATCAGCTTAATTTTCTAAGAATTAACACAATTATATGTTGAAACCATTGGAGTTAATTTAAAATGAATCAAATTAGCAAGGATGCCCCGCCACCAGAGAAAATGTTGGGGCAGCCATCCGATACGCTAAAAGGTTGGCAACATTCCACAATTTTATGGGAATGGAAAAAATATATATATATATATTTGGAGCACATGTTTTAAAACACAGCAGCAGCAAATTGGGAGTCACATGCAGACATTAAGACATGGGCAGAACCGGGGACTGTTGAAGTGGGAAAATATAAGTGGCCCGATGACATGAAGCAGTTCCTGGCAAATTAAAAAAATATATATATATTGCAAAGAAACATTCTGATATTATGAGAAAGCATGGAAGTAAGATTCAAAGCTTCCTTTGGTTGGTCCAACCAATCAGTGGATTTTATTTCTAATGCTATGTATGACAATGACAAATATGTTACTAGGCTGCAGTGACCTGAAGAAACTTTTTGCTTATTTCACCAAACCTCTCGAGGAAGTTAAGCAGCCTGTTAGACTCAAAAAAAAAAAAAAAAAAAAAAAAAAAAAAAATCATATGGCGCATTTGATTCGGCTGTATTTTATTAACCTTTGATAATTCAGTGATCACTGGCAGAGAATGTCCTGCCTGCACTGTCTCCGCTCACCAGCTTTCACGATTGTGTCAGTGCTCAGAGCCCCATATGGATTGCATTTTGCAAGCCGTATCCTTTTGACATGAGAATGTGACGGCATAAGCCCAATTATTCAGTCCCTATTGGAGCAATTTTCACATCAAGTGTTAATTGTGCACCACTAGTCCCAGAGTAAGAAATATATATATATATATATATATATATATATATATATATATATATATATATATACAGTAAATATTATTTCTACAACTGCAGGTCATACATTTTATTCACTGGGAGTTTTATGTTCTGTGGACCAGGATATGTGGTCCATTCTCACATTTGAGATTTGGGGGAGGCGGTATTGCTTCCCGGGATTGGCTCAAGGCCTAACCCCGCAGCCATTGCTCGCATTGTGCTCAGCACCTTGCACACCACGTGAGGATTGTCGACCCATCTCCTACCGTGGCGACTTACTCAAGAGGGCTCCAGAGAGAAAGTCAGAAGTGAGAAAGGCTCATGCCAACGACTTAAAACTGTTGACTGTCAAGTACTTGGGCTTTGTACTGTCAAAAAGACAGAGAACTCTTACTGATCACGTGTCAATGATCAGACAGCTCCCCACACTGCGAATACAAGCCCTAATGTGCTCATTTTTAGGAGAATGGCATTTTTTGTCATCACTGGAGACTGGACAATGGACATGCTGCTATGATGGGGTCCTATGGAAATGCACACTGATAGGAGACCCTGAGAACTGAACTCATGACTTTTTCTGTTCCAGTCCAGCTCTGGATCTACAACACTGCCTGTCATTCGCACAACAGCTAAACAGCTAAACGGGCACGGTGGCTGCTGGGGTCACATGAACCATGGCCTATGGTCAAGACCGGTGGCATTTCTGCCGACCTCTTTTTCTCCAATGGAGATTGGTCCGCTCACTTTCTACATGTTGTTACTGCCCTGATAATCAAGGCTACAGACAACTGCACATTTTAAAATAACACAATCCTACACCAACACACTTAAGTGTCACAAAACATTAGTCCGGAGGAGTTCTCATTATGAGGCGTTCTAAAAAGAACACTCTAAGTTGGTTATAGTGTATATAATGAAGCTTAAATAAGTCCAAAAAAACTCCTATTGACAATTGCTTGTGAGTCTTGCTCCAAACCTGCGGGCAGTATCTATAAGTGTGTTTGTGCCACCGTCATAAAAAAAAAAAAAAAAAAAAAAAAAAAGTCTGACACTCTCGAAAAAGTTATATAAATTTCCTTACAGTAGTACCCAAAACTAGATTAATGGCTCTGACCTGTGTAGCTGAACTGTCCTAACATCAAATTCTCAGTGTGTGGGCCTATAACTAATGCTATCCGTCCTTATGCCAAAATCTACAGATTTGTTATCACAGACTATTGTTAAGGACCAGTGTTGGGTAGTGGATTTTAGATTACATATTATTGTAATATTACTACTTTTGCTCCAAAAAGTAAAGTAACGAGATTACTCTGCAAAAATGGGTAATAAGTAATGCATTATTTTGCAAGTAACGCCAAGTTACTTGTTTAAAATGAGCTTATTGTTGCATAAAAAAAAAAAAAAAAATCGACAGGTACTGTAACTACAGAGATGTGCACTAGATTGTAGATCCAGTTTGCTCAAAACAGCAATACAGCAAAACTCATTTTGTCTGGTAGATGCACGCACATATTGTGTACATCTATAGATTAATAATCAAGGAAGGTAATGACCCACCATCCAAAAATGAGACTGTCACCCTTCGTGGTGGTATTGGGCAGAATTTTTCCAACTCTATGGTTTTGTCAATTTCCGCCGAAAAAGTCAAGGTCCATGTCTGACAGGGGACATGGACGCAAATGTCTGATTACACTAAAGTTATGATTTATATTAATAATTAAACCATGTATAAAGTGATGTTTTTGTGCTCTCCATTTTCCCTCTAGTAAGGTACCCACCAATTCCTTCAGCAAGAGACCATTACAGTAACCAGAACATCTGTATTAACTGAATAAGAGCTCCATGCCACCCGCCTAAAGAGGCACTGGGAAGTATAATACCATGACCTTTGAGCTCACATAATTTCTTATAAAAGTGGTGCACCGTAACTGGGCCTTCAAGGCCACGGCGAGATAGTGAGTTTTCTATATAGTGTCTGATCGAGGGGCGCCCCGACTAAAGAGCTGATATAATGCAAATCTCGGTTTGCAGTATAACAGGTCGCATCTGCTTTTAATCATGTTCATTTGCTGTTCATATTCCTATTGTGAAAGGGATGCACTCGGTCCCATTTTGTAATCAATGAATATGTCTAGGTCCCACAGAAGTGACTTCTACAGCCTTTGATTGGACTCTAAAGGTGGTTGAACTTAAACTGGTTGCCTCAGTGGTGACGCCGACATGTCTGAGAGGCTGTATGGTCCTTTTGACCGTTTCATAACAGTTTTTCCATGGTCTTGGGGTGGTAGCCCTTACCAAAAAGCAGTATATAAAAGTATACTATAAGTATGCTTAGTTTATACTTAAAATGAAAAAGCATACTTTAAGTTTACTTTTTATATACTCGACAGATATATACTTAAGACTAGTATGCTTTAAGTTTACTTTTTTATATACTCAACAGATATACTTAAGATTAGTATGTTTAAGTTTACTTTTTTATATGCTCAAGAGATATATACTTAAGACTAGTATACTTAAGTACTATTGTAGAGAAGAGTCACCTAGTCAGCACCCTCCCCCTCCCCCTTCTGCTCATGGATGGAATCCCTGCCCAATTGTCAATCACCAATCACTGCTGTCCCCACTCACAACTCATTAGTGGCTTGGTATATAAGACTGCCTCTCCTCTCACTTCCTGTTTGACCAAAGCAGCAACAACAGCCCAAGAACAACCAGCTGAGAGCCCTCTGCTCTGGAGCCTCAGCAAGCTGCGGTTATGAGTCACTGAAGTGAGTTCAATTCAAGCTTCTGGTTTCACATGTTGGACTTTATCTGGGGGTGAGGGATATAAGGACTATGATTTGTTTGCCTTGGAGGTTACAGCATAGATTAGCTATTTGTTAACTTCTAGGAGATGCAATTATTATAGCTTTATGGAATATGCATGTGGTGTAATCACTGTTGAATTGTTTGTTTGATATGATTGATTGTTAATTATGTGTTTCTATCTATTGTAGAAAAAACCATAACCGTCCAGCCTGCCACCTCCTTGCTCAATTCCCACTGCTCGTCTGTGCAAAGGAAATAAAGGCTTGAACGGAATCCAACTTTGTCCTACATTCTTACTGATGTACCATGTCGATGTAAATAGTCCATGAGCCAGGCTCGACCTATCCCTACCTAACAACTATTAAGCCTATACTTTCCCCCCCCACACATTAGCTTCTTTGTTTTATGTTATACATGTTATACACCATGTTCAAGTTTTATAATAAAAAGTCTGAGAGTTTAATAGCTTAGAGTAAATAGTATGTGTTGATTTACATGATTTCCATCTACCTTGAAAAAAACATGTACAGAAACAGAAACATTTTTACTTGACTTTATTGACCAGGGTTTAGTCTCGTTCATATCTATTTGGCAACGGTGATATGAAAAAAAACTTTAGTTTTGTGGTCTGTGGTGCTGAAACGTCATCAAATGTTGGTCCGTGGCTCAAATGCTGAAAATTGTAATTGTAACTGCAATGAAAAAGGTTGAAAATCTCTGGTGCCGATGATGACCCATGTTGACCCATGTTGTATTTATTTTAAGTTTAATACAGTGAAATGTGCCATGTTAATGCTGTCTTGGTGTTTCTTGATTTTAGTGTAAACGCAGTATGTTAACTTTCAAGCGTACTTTAAGTATAGTCAAATGTTTGTCAAGTATAAACATAGTATATAAATAGTAAACTGATGATTATATGAATAGTATACTAGAAGTAAACTGAAATGCACTAAAAGTATGCTATAAGTAAAGTGCTAAGTAAACCTGGAAGTATATGAATAGCATACTTGAGTATAGAAAGTAGTTTACTAAAGATATACTTAAAGTGTACTAAAATGAACTAAATAAGTGGGTTAGAAGTATATAACTAGTAAACTAGCAGTATATAGATGAGTATACTTTTAAGTATATGAATAGTATACATAAGTATAACAACAAGTAAACTAGTAGTTTACTTTAGATATACTTTAAATGTACTAGAAGTGCAGAACTAGTATATTGATAGTATGCTCAAGTAAACTTTAAGTTGTTCCAATTTAGTGCGTAGAAGTATTAAGTAGTATACTTTAGAGTATACTTTATAGTGTACTACAAGTACATTGTTATTAGTATACTTGCTATGCTTATACTTATACTTAAGTATACTTAAAATATTAACTTGAAGTATACTATTTTTTGCTAAGGGAGACAGGGCCCTAAAATATGCATTGTTATGCAGATCTACCACGCTATGACTGCGGGACGACTGTTTTCTTTTGAAAACGTCTAGGTCTATAGCTAACAACTCATGAGATATGAAATGAACAGCATCTGAAAAGAAGAATGACAGTTCTACTCCTTGCCATTGCGTTCACTTCACCCGCCCGACCCTCGCGGTGTTATTTCTAGACAGTACTGTGTTTCTGAATATTCTGGGGATGTTTTGTTGTGGGTACGGAGGCTAATGTTATATTGACCAGTGTGGCCCGCGCTTGTTTGCTCGGCAGGCTTTGCTGTGCTAGTTTTTGTTATTCATTATGCATTCTCATCCTTGGATGTGTGCGGGTGTGCACGGATGCATGCGTTTTTGAGGGTGTGTGAGTGCGCTGAGCAGCGCACATTTATGGGTGTTTATGTGTGTGTTAACTCATTCTCAGGCAGCAAGAGGGCCATACAACACAGAAAGAGGGCTGACAAAATTGTTCTATGCACCTTACCCTAAACTCGGGTGTAAAACTAACATTTCCTCCCCAGGTCAGCCCACCATCAATTCACAGGTCATAAGAGATCCATCAGCAATATCTAAAAATGTTGTAGAACGTAAGAACTAGCCTCTAACCATCATTTCTAACTTTTCTCCCAAGAATGATTTGTCTGATTGTTCCGTCTGTGTTACATAGCTGTGATGTTAACCCCAGTTCATTTTACAGAGGCTGATTAGATATGTGGTTTTGTTCATGTTTATAAGGGGTTTGGTTAAATTGGCATCTATGCTTAAGTTGTCGCCTTTCTGATTGAAAGGCGAAAGAGGGCAAGTGAGCTGATGTAGATTTCATCAGCGCATAGATGCCTGTCAGAGCCTAACAGGCAGGCATACGTGCAGTTTGGGTTTGCACTCTATCACCCCTCAGGTCAATTTCTCAATAAGTAAAACCGCAATGCTGTTCCGTGGAATAACATGTTTTTAAGAAATGTAGCAAGGTCAATTTGGGTCCAGTTGGTATTTTTCCATGCATGTATGATGAAGATATACTTTGTGCAAGGCGTACGATGTTTCCTACAGTTTAAGTTTCCTGTTCTTATCACATTTGACAGACTGCACATGAACCTTGCATATGTAGGATGATTGTATCTCACATTTGTATGTTTCCAGAAAATTCGCCGTCATGTTTTCGATTAATCTAAGGCTCTAAGAGGGCACACAAAGCGATAACAATGGAGAACAAACATACATATAGGCCTACCTGAATTATTTTATTGATGTATTACTTACAGTAGAGTCTAACACACTGTTTTTTGCATTGATATCATGTTTTATTATAGTGTTTTGCTGGATTTATGGGACAATGTTTGTTTGCATTAACAATTTTCATCATACTCTGTTGCAGGTTTAAAAAAAATAATAATAATTCATTCCTTGCAGTTTGTTTCTATGTAGTCCTGAGATTATTATGCACTACACTACAGGTTAGCATACTTTCTCCTGGGGAAGTATGCTGGGGACGACTAGCTTTTACCTTTTATGTCGTACAGACATTAATAATAATACTAATGATAATAACAATAACTACAATGAATGTAATTTTCCAATTGCAAAGTGAGGTTGCCTAGATGATGTATTAGTAAATATTATTGAATCACATTTTATTCCATTTTGCTTACATCATTCATGATGTAAATCATTCATCAAATTTAGGTATCTAAATTCTTGTACACACATTCTCAGCAAATACATATAATACCCCTCAATGACCTACCAATTTTGAAACATGCTTAGTTATGCCATCTAGAAGGTTGTTTTTCATTTCATTGGTTGAATAATTCAAAAGAAATATTAGTGGTTTCTTTAAATAAATAAAGATAACAATAGTGGGGTTCACACGGAAACCCCACTAATAATACACAGCAAAACATAAATAAAAGGCATTTACATTTATATATTTAGCTTTTGATTTCCATTGAGCTACTCATATTTCTTCACCTGGTGCCATTTATAATTATCACTTGGCACAATTTAGAAAACATGTTAAACTTATTATGAATTATGGGATTCTGTGAGGTAGACAAGTTTGTTGTTATACTAACATTCAAGATGCACAGGGGCTCTTTGGATACAGGGGCCCTATGTGTAACCAGATGCTATATTTTCTTTACTTTACACTACCCTTTCTTTATAGGATTTGCAAGTCTGCTATCTTTTATGCATGATGTATTCTGCCTCATGTGAAGATGATTCCCTACCACTGTAAAAACGTGGTAATTTTTCTGTGGCTCAACCATGTATAACTTTGTTACTTTCTTTTTGAATTTTCATAGGTTTCATATTTTTAGCTTTAGGAAGATTGACCAAATGTGTTATGACATTATAGAATTAGTGTGAATTTCTTGATAGCCTGAAGCTTGCTTGTGCAAAGAAAACTGATAAAATGTGTTCACATGTGTGTTAGGGAGGGGATTGGGCTCCCCAAACCTAGCACACAACAGGGGACAGTGGGGTCGTGAGGCTCCGAGGACACGTTAAAAATAAACACTATAGTGCAGGGGAGATGGACGGACTGAAGGCCCCCGTGTCTGATGAAGGGTGAATTAACACTCTACTGTGGTATCCCCTAGTCGGCGTGGTTGTCGCATGTATCTGTGGGGCAACTACGTGGTACGTGGATGACAGTCCACACCTAAGCAGAGGCTGTGCTAGACGGCTCTGTGAACAGGCAAGGCTGGTGAATACGGTCAAAGTTTCGATAGCCCATAGCCAAGTGGGGTCGGGATCAGACCGTCGGTTTCCTCCTGGGTGACCAACACTCACTACGGGGTTCGGAGATCGCTATCGACTGGGTCACCGGCCGGTCGGGTCGCAGAGGGCATTAAGACCATGCGGTGCCTATGACTCGCCATGCGGTTGCAGTGCCTAAGAGAGGGCTGGCCGATGGGGGTGCATGACAGGACTGATGGCCGCCGCGCCTGGCTCAATGTACAGTCAGGCCACTGTAAGCCAAAAGTGAATGCACTAGTAGGCGAGCAGTGTTCTCTGTGATCGGTTGGTTCTGAAAAGGAGCCGCCGGGAAGCAGGGAGACTTAAGATCTTCTCACCAGGGTAGCCTGGGGTTTGGACCTCAAGTGGAAAGGGGTCTAGCCCAGGACTGCGCCCTGTGAAGGGAGGTCCGAAGGACTTAAGTGAACATTTCCTCTTCTTCCCAAAATGGTTTAGTCAAATTGGCATCTATGCTTAATTGTCGCCTTTCGGAGTGAAAGGCGAAAGAGGGCAAGCTGATGTAGATTTCATCAGTGCATAGATGCCTGTGAGGCCCTGACAAGATGGGCCTATGTGTTATTTGGTTTGCACTCTATTTGACTGCAGTCTAATTTGTGCAACGTAAAACCTCAATGTTATTGCTTTAGTAACATGTCCCAATATTAGTGAAAGGTTGCAAGCTAGGTCAACTATAGTTCATGTCTTGTTTCCCCTATGTATGCATTCTGAAGATATGCATTATGCAAGCGTACTATCCTTGATGCAGATTGAAGCAGGAAACTTGACCCAGACATACACTTCGTGGTTGCGAGGAACTGGAAAGCAGAAGACCTGACGATTACGATCTTCTTCCTCTATCTACTATGAAGAAAGGACAGTTCACGAACTCGCATCATTGCAATGTTACTGACTTGCAAAATTGTAATATTCTCGGAACTTATGTCGTGTTGCCACTTGTGACATCGTGACCACAAGCTTGGCTAAGCCCTTTTGTAATGTATATATACCCCTGTCTTTGTGAATAAATCCTTAGAGGAGATTGTGAACTCAACAAGACTCTTGTCGGTTCATGACCTGTTCTCAGTGTCGACACTTCTATCTCTGTACTCAGTGAGGCAGTCAAGTTTCCTTTATGGGTAGCTTCTTACTTGCACACACACTTAAGGGGTACCTGACCAGACCAGACAACGGCAGACGACTCTGTGAATTTCCAACAAGTACGCATTTCCATTCAGCCAAACACATGTAAGTTTTGGTCTTTTGAAATCATGTATTTGCCACGTCACACTGAGGAGCAGCTATAACCTCGACGACCGTCTTAACTTTACCTGCATGGGAACGATTCACTGATATGGAGAGACTCTCTGTGATCACTGGCTTCCTGGAGCAATGTTGTGACTTGTCTGTCTGAATCCCTACTACCACACACACACACACACACACACACACACACAGACACACACACACACACACACACACACACACACACACACACACACACACACACACACACACACACACACACACACACACAGGCCCACCTGTACAGATGAAAGGCAGACACCGTTGAATTCCATCGCTTCCCACACAAGAGTTCTCCCCCATTTGTCAGCCAGAGTACAGTGGCCCATGTCTGAATCTGATACCTCAGCCTTATTGTCCTGCTGTGAGCACACACACACACACACACACACACACACACACACACACACACACACACACACACACACACACACACACACACACACACACTAGACATAAAAACACCACGTGTTAAAGAAGCATTCAGTGATTTGGATGGGGAAAAGGCCACCCCAGTAAATACAGATGCACACACTCACCCTACAGTGGGGAAACACACAGCAGGCCAACAGCATGTACACCAAGGCCCATCCTGCTTGATCCTCCTCTTTCCCGATTGGATGAGGATTTGTCTCCCAAAGCCCAAAATAAAAACTTTTTTTTACTGCTGTGTTTTACTGGGGATGGGGAAGAACGCCTTATATAGTAAGCACACTTTATAGTAGGGAGCATTATCACTACAGAAGAAAAGAATAAGTTGAATCAGTTGAAATCACTGACTCTACCTTTAATTTAACTTATGAATGAATCTAAAGACTGGAATGGAGTAACTTATAAACTGTCTGGAGTGTTCACCCTGGGGTGTTCACATGAGCCTGAGTAGACCATAAAAGTGGAAAGAGAAATATCCCTTTAAATTATTTGTAGGTCACCTGCCCTCTTGATTGGAAGGGTCCATGCAGAGGAGAAGGAGGGGTGTTTGTTTTCTGTTATATTCTAAGCTATGTAAAATGGCACCTGAAATATTTATTGGGTCTTATTTATTGAAAATAGGTTTGAAAGGTGAGCTCCAGGGGCCTTGGTTTGCCTATTGTTTGAGTTATTGCCCATTACTGTGGGTGTGTTTGGTTCGGCCCACCTGTTTAAGAGCAGGCATTCTGGAGGTGAGCAGATGTTCAGTTTGACTTGAGGCCTGAATACAATCCTGAACTGTTTCTGTTTCCTATTTTTCGGATGTTGTTTTGACCAGTTACCGGTATGTTATTTATTTTTTGTATTTGTTACCATCTTGCACTGGCAATTTGAACTTTTAGAGTATGTAATATAATAACCCAGAATGTATTTGTAATGTATTGGCTAATTCAACTATAATGTATTGGCTAATTCAACTATACTAGAGCTCCCCCTGTCGACAGTGTGTTGATGGTACTGTTCAGTGTTACTGCACATGCGCAAGAATACTGTGTATGCTCCCGCCTGATTCATTCAGTAAACTACCCGGCATCTAGACTCAAGCTTGTGTCCGTCTCTCTCTATATTAATACAAGTTTATACTGCGAACCCAATATACTACAGTGGCGACGAGGTGGATGGGATTTTCTAGAGCAAGGAGGATCCCTGTGGCAAGTTTGAAGAACAAAACAAAACGTAGACTGTGGGAAATAACCGGAGGAGACGACACGTTGATACAATGGCTGCATTAATAGGCACTATCGGAGAATTCAAAGAAGGACAGGAAGATTTTGAGTCTTATTTGGAAAGATTGGACATGTGGATGACCGCAAACAGTGTGGAGGATGACAAAAAGGTCAGTGTGTTCTTGTCAGTGATTGGAGCTGATGCCTACAGACTTTTGAAAAATCTACTCAGCCCAGACAAACCCAGTGCAAAAACGTACAAGGAGCTGTGTGACGCACTAGGGAACCACTACAAACCAAAACCACTCATTATTGTGGAACGATTCAGGTTCCAAAAGAGAAACCAACATGACGGCGAGTCTAATGCTGATTATATGGTTGCACTGAAGCAGCTATCTACAACCTGTGATTTTGGTGCACATCTTGATGATGCACTACGTGACCGTTTTGTTTCTGGATTAAAGTCGGAAGAAGTACAAAGGAGACTGTTATCCATGGCAGGGCTTACGTTCAAAATGGCTTGTGACACTGCTTTGGCCATGGAGACGGCAGCGCGCAATGCGCAAGAATTTTCGGGACACATGAAAGACACAGGAACAGTAAACAAAGTTCACATGGAACAGACTAAGACTGGATGGAAATCACGGAGCAACAGCGCCCAACAGAGTTCTAAACCAGCAACGAAAAATGACGCTGGCCGAGAACAGCCGTGTTACAGATGTGGGGGTAAGCATTCCGCACATGTATGCAGATTCAAGCAGGAAAAGTGTCACAATTGTACAAAAATTGGCCACATAGCACGTATGTGTAGGAGTAAAAAGACGCACTATGTGGAGCAGGAAGCACCTGAAAATGATGATGATGACGATGAAGACGCAGTGCTAGGAGTGTGCTCTGTGTTTACGGCATCTAGTAACAAGCGTGGCATAAACGTGCATGTGACAGTGGAAGGAAAGGGTCTGGATATGCTGCTAGACACTGGAGCAGATGCAACATTAGTGTCTGAGGTTTTCTATGAAGAGTGCCTGTCTCACCTACCCCTTGAAAAGTGCCGCCAGAGACTGTCTACTTTTACTGGGGAACGAATTCCCACACTAGGGCAAGTGAATGTGAATGCAAAATATGAGCAGCAGAGCGCAACGTTACCTCTTGTGATTGTGAAGGGGGACCGACCAGCGCTTTTGGGCCGTGACTGGTTGGACAGAATCAGTCTGAACTGGAGAGAAATATTCTCTGTCAAGGCAGCAGGTGGTGCTAGTGCACCAGATGTGGAGGCTGTGCTACAGAAGCACAAAGCGGTGTTCGAAGATGGACCCAGCATCATTAAAGAGTTCAAAGCCTCCATTCGAGTGAAGTCAGATGCACAGCCCATCTGTAAAAAGGCCAGGCCTGTGCCTTATTCCCTCAGGGAACCCGTGGAAAAGGAGCTGAACAGATTGGAAGCGATGGGCATAATTTCCAAAACTGACAGAAGTGAATGGGCATCGCCAATTGTCATAGTCCCAAAAGCAGACAAGTCCATACGGATATGTGGCGATTACAAAGTTACCATAAACCAGAGTGTGGAGGAGGAAACCTACCCACTGCCAAATACAGAGGATCTGTTCGCAACATTGGCTGGAGGAAAACTATTCACCAAGTTAGATTTGTCACATGCCTATCAGCAACTGCAACTGGATAAAGATTCCGAAAAATACCTCACCGTAAACACTCACCGTGGGCTATATGTCTACCACCGCCTCTCTTATGGAGTGTCCAGTGCACCATCCATCTTCCAGGGAGTGATGGATCAAATACTGCAGGGCCTTGACCATGTGACCTGTTTTCTTGATGACATTCTAATTACAGCAGGGTCACGAGCAGAACACTTGGAAAAGCTGGAGGAGGTCCTGAGTCGTCTGGAGAAGTATGGTGTTCGAGTGAAACGGTCCAAGTGCAAGTTCATGGAAAGCAGAGTGGAGTACCTAGGCCACACAGTAGACAGTGAAGGGCTCCACCCCACCGACGAGAAAGTGGAGGCGATAGTGAATGCTCCAAGCCCCACAAATGTGTCCGAGCTACGCTCATTTCTCGGGCTCCTAAATTACTATGGACGTTTCCTGAAGGGGCTGTCCACCCTGTTACAGCCCCTGCACGCGCTACTCAAAAAAGAGAGTTCTTGGAAATGGACACCGGAATGCGAGGAAGCGTTCACAAAGACTAAGAGACTATTGCTAGAAAGCAAGGTTGTGGTACACTACGACACCAAGAAGCCAGTGAGGCTGGCCTGTGACGCATCCCCTTACGGGGTGGGTGCAGTGATCTCCCATATCATGGAAAATGGTGAAGAAAAGCCAATTGCCTTTGCGTCACGCACCTTATCAGATGCAGAGAGCAAGTATGCCCAAATAGAGAAAGAGGCTCTATCCATCATTTTCGGAGTGAGGAAGTTCCATAAATATCTCTACGGAAGGAAGTTCACCCTCACTACTGACCACAAGCCGCTTTTGGCAATCCTGGGGCCGAAGTCTGCGATTCCCACTTTGGCTGCACTGAGAATGCAAAGATGGGCACTCATACTCATGGCCTACAACTACGACATTGAATATCGCAAATCAGCAGACCATGCAAATGCGGATGCCTTGTCCAGACTGCCAAGGCCAGACAAAGACAAGACCGCTGAAGAAAACAGCATCTTCTACTTTTCAATAATGGATGACCTGCCAGTACATGCCAGAGACATAGCGCACAGCACACGGAAGGATAAAGTACTGAGCAAAGTCAGAGAGTTCACTTTAAATGGGTGGCCCAACAGCATTGATGATGAGACTCTCAGACCATTCTTTGTCCGGAGAAATGAATTGTCTGAAGAGCAAGGATGCGTGCTGTGGGGCATGAGGGTCATCGTGCCATCCATACATAGATCGAAACTGCTCAGTGACCTACACACCGGACATCCAGGTATCTGCCGCATGAAAGCACTGGCCAGGTCGTATGTGTGGTGGCCCCACTTAGATGGCGACATTGAAGCTACCGTACAGAGCTGTGGGGCGTGCCAATCAGTGAGGAAGCTGCCAGCAGCAGCTCCGCTGCACTCGTGGAGGTGGCCGGAACGCGTTTGGCAGAGAGTGCACATAGACTTTTGTGAGAAAGACAAACAGTTCTTCTTAGTGCTGGTGGACAGTCACTCCAAATGGCTAGAGGTCAGGCCCATGAAAACGACTACATCGGCAAAGACTATTGATGTGCTACGCAACCTGTTTGCATCTCAAGGCCTACCAGAGGAGGTGGTAAGCGACAACGGGCCCCAGTTCACTTCCTGTGAGTTCAAACAGTTCCTGAGGAGCAACGGTATCAAGCAAACACTTGTGCCAGCTTATCATCCTGCATCGAACGGCGCCGCAGAAAAGTCGGTGCAGACGGTCAAGGCCGCACTCCTAAAACAAGTTCTCGGAGAAGAGTCTCCGCAATTGACCTTGCAACACAGGCTGGCAAATTTCCTGTTGATGTACAGGAGCACGCCCCATGCAGTGACCGGGGTTTCGCCAGCAGAGCTGTTCTTAAAACGCCAACTGAGGACCAGGTTCAGCCTGCTTAAACCGAGCCTGGCGAGAACAGTTGAGGAAAAACAGCTCCGTCAGAAGTTTTACCATGACAAGACTACGGCTGGACTGAGACACCTGTCCCCGGGTGATTTGGTTCGTGTGAGAAACTTTCGCGAGGGGAAGGAAAAGTGGTTGAGAGCCACAGTAGTGAAGCGTCTTGGACCAGTCACGTACCTGATCAACGATGGGTCCCGAGAGCGCTCCGTCCACATCGATCACCTCTTACACTCCAAGGAAGCTGACCTGCAGCACATCAACTCCAGCGACTGCACAACCCACCACAGAGACTTCAGTGAGCCGCTCACCAACCCAGTCTCTACTCTGCCTCAGCTGGACTTTGAGTCTTTTCCTGGGCTGACTCACACACCGCCGACGGCTCCTGGGACACCGACGAGGACCACGGCCAGCAGCAGCACCAGCACCAGCTCTACTCAGCCGCCGCAGAGCCCCGTCGAGCCGAGCACTCCGCAGCCGAGCCCAGTCGAGCCCAGCACTCCGGTGATGCGCCGCTACCCGGACCGGGTGCGCATGAAGCCACGCAAGTACTATGATTAGTTAGGGACCCAAGTCAAGGGCAGAATAATCCCTTATTGGCTTGGGGTACCAGGGTGTGAGCAGTCTACCTCCCCCTTACAGTTAGAAGAAACAAAGACTTTTCCTAATTCATTTTGTTCTTGTTGAAAAAAAAAAAACTGGACGTTATTACTTTATTGGCATGGACACTTGCCTAATTATTGATTTGGCTGTTTTTGTTATTGTTTTGTTTTGACACCAGCATGAACAGTTTTAGTGAGGACAGTTGTTATGATAATGTTACTGTTGTTCAAGTTTACTGCTAAAAAAAAAAAGAAACTTTTAGGGAGTTTTCATTTAAAGGGGAGGACTGTAATGTATTGGCTAATTCAACTATACTAGAGCTCCCCCTGTCGACAGTGTGTTGATGGTACTGTTCAGTGTTACTGCACATGCGCAAGAATACTGTGTATGCTCCCGCCTGATTCATTCAGTAAACTACCCGGCATCTAGACTCAAGCTTGTGTCCGTCTCTCTCTATATTAATACAAGTTTATACTCCGAACCCAATATACTACAGTATTGATGGACCTCTTTGTTTAAAACAGCATTGCTGATTCATGCAACTTCGAACACTTCCCTGTACATGCGGGCACCTACTTGTGCATCATGCATTGTTTCAACATCAAAGCGGATACCAATGCTGGTGCATGATGACATCAATATATAGTAAGTAACCTCAGGTATCAGAACGCTGGTGGAAGAAATACAGGGACACCCCCAGGCAGGAAATGGTAGAGTTTGGGTGAAATTACATGGTGGACTTCTTTCCATTCCCAACATCACAAAGCACACGCACACACATTGGGCTCCATTTTCGTTAGCGCTAAACCCCTTATCCCTTAACTTCTATGCCTTTGTAAACTATTAAAAGAAAAACATTTTTCAGTAGTTCAAATGGCCAGTCTACAAGCTCACAACGTGTTAATAGATTGACATGTTGAAATATTCCAAAAAGTTTTCCAAAATAGTAAAAACGAAATAAGAGATTTGGGTTTAGCATGTAACAAAAATGGAGCCCAATAATTGTGTCTGTTTGGAAGGTGGTTGATTGTCTCTTCTGATTGGCAACTGGACCAGGAAATGTATTTTCTGCTTATTAGTGCTGGAGAGACACTCGATGCTGTTACTGAACAAATGATCTATAATAAACAAACAAAAGCTTGTTTTCCTTAACTCAAACGGATGCCTTCTGGTCTGCTCTATTGGATGGTCTTTAATCCGTCTAGTCTTTGGAGAGGCCAGACTTCTATCATGTGCTTGTGGTAGGCTACTTATCCATTTGTGAAGGCTGGCCAATTAGCAGAGGCCACGGTCCAGTCCTGAATCTATTGAGTGTGTTCTTACAAAATTGGTCGTCGTCTATAGATTGGATTTAAGTGTTGTAGGCGTCTGCTAGCCCCTGCCTCAGCCCCCCCGCCCCCGTTTTAGCCTTTGATCTTCACGTGGGGGGTCCTTTATTCATCATCCGGTCCCAATCGCAGTTGAAAGGAACTTACCACTTTGACGTTCACCTGCGACCGGTATTTCCACACGTGTTGCAAATTAATCCACCTCAGCCATAATTGAGAAAGTCACAAGTCGCTGTGTGAACTTCCAAAGAGTTCTGATGCCGTAAAGTTTTTTTTTATATAATTCTCCTACATCCACCCACTTATTTCCAAACTACTCCCCCGGATGTCTACTGTCAATGTAACAGCCTCTTACGTGGACACCTGTGATAACCAGTCACCGACAGGACGGGCGACGGGGCGAGACATCCGGTCCACAGATATGGCCGAGGCTAGTGAACAGCATGTGGATGTAGGAGAAGTATCTGGGGAAAATGATTAGCATCAGAACTGCTAATCATCAGAACTCTTTGGAAGTTCGTACAGCCATCGTACAGCCATAGGCGGATTATGAAATTAAGGGCCCCTGGGCCACACCAGCCAAAGGGCCCCCCTACACCAGAGGACCTTTCTGCCTGGCGCGGCAGCATGATGTTTAGGACATTTTGGGCTATTTTAGAGACACAAATTTAGTAAATCCATTGTTAATAAGGACCGTGTGCACCATTATTACCACTTTTACCGCTTTTTTGGGTGGGCCCTGAGCTTGTACCTATTAGCGATCACGCGGACATTCAAGCTCATGGGCCCCCCTAGCTCAGGGGCCCCTGGGCCTGGGCCCAACGTGCCCGTTGGATAATCCTTCCCTGCGTATACAGCGACTTGAATGTCAAAGTGCTGAGTTTGCTCTCAACGTTGATGATTATGATGAACTGGCTAGCAACTATCAAAGACATCCTGTACAGAGTACCATTACTGTAGTGCTATTTGATAGTTGCGAGAGTGGCTATAGGTGTCCGTCTGGATTGGTAGATGGGGAGAATCTTTTAAGGACCACTTTTCAAACCTCTTCATAGTATTGGTTCTCACTAATGTTCATGATAAAATGCCACCATTATTCCTCCTCCCAGTCTGTGTCTCATAGGAGGGCTGTGGGCCGTTCAGAAACCCGTCCAGTGACATAATCGATGAGGAATCCAAGAAACTGCAGGGTTTCTATTTCACTGTTTCAAACTGGGTATAAGAAAAATGTGGGATTTTATCATGAACATTTGTTAGGTCAGATTATGTGAAGAAACATTGAAAAGTTATGAAGTGGTCCTTTAACTTTTTGAAGCAACTGCTGCTCACTGGTTGTGTGGTTTTGGTTCTCAACTTCCCATGGTTTGGTTTTAGCTGCGTGTCTTGTGTGTGTGTGGGATGACCCATGTGTTTATCACTTTAATCATGGACTGTATGGTGTCCCTATGTGTTGGACCTGTCATTAATTTACTGGGGCAGCGCCAGAACATTAGTGGGTGGGGCTGCAGCCTGCAGTGACCAGACGTCCTGGTTTTGGCCGGGAAATACAAACCTCTCTAAATCACCACTGGTTATGAGTGCAAATTCAAGTTGCTTGGTGAAGCACTGAGGTAAGGGCTAAATTAACTATCCCGCTATTTCCGCTGTTTTTGAAACAGGACTTAAGTGATTTAACCACTTGAACTAGACTGGATCCAAACCCATAGACGCGGCACACTCTCTTAGTGCACTGCATCTCTTGCTCTGGTGTTGTATTGTAAACCTATAATTTATATTCGTACCAAATGTATTATCCAAGGAGAGTTGGAGTTGGTGGTTGGTCTAAAGAAAAACTTCAACAATGTCGGGCTCAAGCTTCAGGAAGCTCAGCTCAAGTCTGATTATCAATTTTACACTTGAACCGTCCTAGTGAAGTCTAATGGACCTCAGTTGGCTTGGTACTTGTAACACTTTTTTTCTGTCCACATTAAGGGCTCCATTTTCATTACATGCTAAACCCCTTATCCCAAACCCCTTATCCCTTTTTTACTATTTTTAAAAACTTTTGGGAATAGTAGCAATAGCAGTGATGAAAATCTAGGCCCAAACTCTTCACCAAAAACAGCCGATCAACAAGCACTCAGTTCATTGGTTTCAATAATCATGTTATATAGATAATCAAATATTTCACTTTTGTAGATATTGTAAATACCAGTATTTGTCTTTATTGTACCGCAATCATGTTTGGAAATTCATTTTTGTAAAATCATTTGTAGATTCTACATGGCTCTTATTCATAAACAATGTTCTTATGTTCTTATGTTTTTTTTCTTATGTTTTTTTATTGAGCACTACAAGACATTTCTTGAAGTAATTAAGCGTGATGCTTGCAGTTCCCAGTTGAGTTGAGTTTGTATACATGTGCTATACATGTATACGAACTGTATTTTGTCCTTTCGTATTGATATTATTATGCTAAATGTCAAAATGCAGCATCGCAGCAATTATGCGCTGGCTATTATAATATAGGAGATCAAGCACACGGCTGCACAGTTGCACATATCATGCTATTGTAAGTTTCTGAACGTTTTGGAAAGAATCATCAGATTTGTCAGATTGGCTTGGGCTCCATGCAGCCAAATAGACTACATTTTGGGAGTCTGGGTCTGATTTGGGTTTATTGACACAAATGACAGCAGCTGCCGTCAGACCTCACCAACTTATGAGAGTGTGTGTGTGTGTGTGTGTGTGTGTGTGTGTGTGCGCGCGCGCGCGTGCACGTGTGCGCGTGCATGTGTGTGCACGCACTGGAGCAACAAAAAACCTAACTCATGGTGTGTGTATGTCTCTACATGCACATGCACATATGCACACTGCATATGCACATGCAAGCACACACACGTGCGCACGCACACACACACACGCAAACAAACACACACATGCACGCGTGTGCCGCTTGGGTGGCCTAGAGGATGAGCGCTCATTGTTGTTGGAATTCAATAGGGCTGATTAGTAAAGAAAAGCGTGTGTGTGTGTGTGTGTGTGTGTGTGTGTGTGTGTGTGTGTGTGTGTGTGTGTGTGTGTGTGTGTGTGTGTGTGTGTGTGTGCGTGCGTGCGTGCATGCGCGTGTGCGTGCATGTATTTGTGTGTGCGTGCGCTGGCTGCCTACATGCACTGGCATGCAAGCCTGCACAGGCCAGGGTGGGTTGGGGGCTGATGTATGTGTACTTTCTTTTGCACCAAGCTCAGCTAAGAGAAGAATGGGGGAATTAGCTGCAAAGCCAGCAAGGAGGCAGGCATACATACTGCAGGATGACATACCACACAAATCTGGGGAGCTGGGATTGTTTCCGAGGGTCGGCCCCCCTCGCAGCGCGGCCTGACGGAGCGCTGCAGTGCTTTGTGTGCCGCTGCGATCTCTCTCTCTCCCACAGCCACGAGGCAGTGACTTTTCTTTTTCAGGAAAAAAAGAAAAAGAAAGAAAAAAAAAGTCAATCGCTTGATGTTCCATCGTTTTATGTGAAGCGGCAATATTCCCTATGAATTGAGACATCTGCTTTGCAGCTAGCGCCGCGAGATGTGAACTTGGCCCTTAAGGATGTTTAAGCACTACAAGACATTTCTTGAAGTAATTAAGCGCGATGCTTGCAGTTCCCAGTTGAGTTGAGTTTGTCGGAGAGAGAGAGAGAGAGAGAGAGAGAGAGAGAGAGAGAGAGAGAGAGAGAGAGAGCACGACTGCGTCAAGGCCCAAAGAAGAAAAAGAGGGATGTGGAAATGACATGAGCGCGCATCGCCGTGTGTACGGCTTTGTTCTGGACAACTCTATGGGACAAAGACCCATATTACATTGAAGTTGTGTTGTATAGAGTTTTGCAAAACATTTGGGAAACTAAGACATGTCTAGTAGATGCCTGGCAGAAAGCTTGTGTGACTAACCTCTTGTAAATTGTAAATTACCACCCCTTCTTGATAATACTTTACTATAGCATCAAGGGATGTCGGATCTGCAAGCACAAGCTTGTAGATCTGCTACCTTTGCTATGTGACCTATAGCCTAGGCTCAAAGGCGGGACTTCCGATTTGTTAACTTCCTGTGGCAGTTCCCATTTTTCAGCCAATCACGGCGTGGTGCTCCCGAAAATGTATATCCCGCGGAAACATTGCATTTCTCCCTTTATGCTGCAAAGCTTTTGTAAAGGTTTAAAAGATGGAATCGTGTGCACTTTGCACACTTCTATAACGGCTATGTTTGTTGAAACCATTATTTCTGAAAATAAGAGTGAGCAATTCAAGTCGCGAGTGAGGACTGATCAGAGTTGCTTCGCTGGGGACTGTAAATACAGTATCTTCCGCAACTATCTTGGGCAACTTTAAAGCAAACTCCACATGGCCAAACATTTAATATAACTACTAGTGTCAACCCCTTACCCGTGTGTCTGAGCTGTGGTTAGGCTGGCAATTTGCAAATACCAATATGACCTGATAATGACAAATAAGTGTTGATGCTGATACTTTTCCGATACCCATACAGTATTTGCCGATACCGATCTGACCAATAAAGGGCCGATCCCATACTTTTTCCGATACCGATAAAGTATGGGGACATCAAAACTGCCAGCAGATAGGTCTGGAATAGCTCAATTGTACGC
>CM076976.1:18761411-18908911 GCA_039105355.1 Benthosema pterotum
GCCTAGTGTTTAGAAGTGGTTTGTTTGGTTCAAACAATAACAGTTTGAAACGCCAGACACAGTCATGGACTTTTGGGGGGTTGCTGCACAACGTCGCAACGCCATGACACTCTCTCTCTCCTCTGGTGTTTGTTGCGTTCCTACTTCATACGTCTGTTCGTCAACAACGTCGTCGTCATCACGGCGTTGGCTGAATGTGTTTTCCATTCGTGCAACGACTCCATTTTGGAAGGAGGGAGGGAGGGGGAACAACATACAGCCTCATACCACAACCTGGTACCCCCACTGTCTCCACGATGCAATTTGCAACCCAGACTGTGTGTGTGTGTGTGTGTGTGTGTGTGTGTGTGTGTGTGTGTGTGTGTGTGTGTGTGTGTGTGTGTGTGTGTGTGTGTGTGTGTGCAGACGTGGCGTAATGATATGGTGGCATGGCGTGGTGGGGCGCTTGCAAAGGAAGGGCTGAGGTTGGTAATTAAACAAAATGCGGGTGTGCGCACACACACACACACACACACACACACACACACACACACACACACACACGGGCTGTATGAGGGGCGCACACAATGGGGGGGGTCGCGGGGGGTGAGAAAGGGATGCTAAACACATCCAAGTGGTATAGCGTTTCACATGATGGCTGGAGACCTTATATGATCGAAAATTGTCACTTTTCAGAACGAAATTTAAAAACAACAAAAACAAAATGGCAGCAATAGCGGATCTACATGCTCAAAGTGCATTGCTGTGAGAGGCGCTTGTTTGAACTTGCCAGCCTGCAGTTGTACTATAGACAACTTTTGGGTCACACTGGAGTATTGTCAACCCATTTCATTTCAAGGCCCACTATTTATTCAGCTTTTGCACCACGGACCACCATTTCATGACCTTTAGCGTCTCACCAAAAACGAAAGCATATTTTGTTGTTGTCGGAGAAGGTCCTGTCTTCTACCACTCCATGCTTTTATCAAACATTTATCAAAATAGCAATTCATCTACATGCTAGTTGACTTAACTTCACTTAACTTCTTGAAAAATGTAATGCAGTGTAACATAGTATAGCATAAAGTATAGCACCCCCCCCCCGCGCGCGCGCCCCCAACAAAAGGAGATACGAGGTTTCATGCCGCCAGCCAGCCATAGTAAAAGGTAATGAAGGCTCATACAGTGCTGGGCCTGGCACACAGACAGCCATTTAATGTGGTGAGGAGGACTGGGGCATGCTGGGAGTTCAAGCAGAGCCTCTACACTGCGGCGCGTTAGGCGAATAAATGTGCAGGGAGATGCAGAAATAACAGTCTACGGTAGAGAGCCCTAAACCCCAAAGTGTTAACCACTTAAGATCTGATTTATTGCTTAGTTTGGCGCTTACATACTCCTGGTTGGCAGTGCATGCTTGAGGGGGAAAGATCTGATCTACCAGCTCAACAACAACGTGTCACCCACGCATATGGCGCGTCATAATAGCTTGCATATCTGATGAAATAATTGAATTCACTGATGAATTAAGTGCAATGGACCACAATGGAAAGTTGGAAACGATTCCCTTGTGGAGGACATTTTGTGTTATCCTTTTGATTGTACTAAATTTACTGTTACTGTTTACAACTTGTTAATCCTTGTTGTTTAAGCTTCGGGTCACTTAGTAGACCTACAAGCAGGTCACAACAATATGCGCCTGTGACTGTGACATATACTGTATATATGAATCAGGGCTTTCAGTAGAACATTGGCAAAATGTGTTCCATATCTAGTGTGTAATTGTCTGCCTGTGCATGGTCAGGGAGCCAGCAGTAGTGTTCCTATATTCATGGGTATCTGTAGTCCTCCACCAGCCATGTTTAGGACCTCACAGGTGATTCAATGTCTGATTAGGCTTTCAACTGGTCTGGTTAGCCTAATCAGACATTGAATCACCAAAATATGGCTGGTGGAGGACTACAGATGAGACACATGAATAGCCCAGATTAGTCTTCAAATATCAGTTTTTATTTATTTTATTTTTTTGATGATTGATAATGATAATTCTCCCTACTATAGAGTGTGCTGTGACCATATAATTCATTCCTCCCTGTATAGGGCAACCACAGTGGTCAAAACATCCTAGTTTCATTTTGGGCTTGTGCATCTCGTTACCGAGGTGGACTATTTTTTTCTCCAAATCACCCAAATCACTGAATATATCTTATATAACTATTTTCAGTATTTTAAGTATTTTCTTCAACCCTTGCATGAAAGGCGAGTCCTACCATGTTGTTCAGCCTGGGGTTTACAGTATATTGTTGAGTATACTATACACTATACAGCTCTGTGCTGGAAACATTGGGCACCCACATGTCATGGTACTGTTACCATTTTAAGCAAACATATGACTTCCCCACTCTGGTTGGCCCAATAAAAAAACCCAAGTGGGCTTGAAGGATTAATTTCAAAAGCACACTGACACATTTCTGCGCCATTTGCGGTTCATGGTTTTGATTGGTTGTTCATTTGAAGAGGTTATAATAACGTACGCTGCGGGGCCTGCAGTATCTCACTCGATCTTTAGCTTAGTTTTTATGGTTCATAAAAAAGAAACGGAATTAGTTTCAGAATAGAGCCAAAACGAGAGAATTTAAAGGCGCAGGATTAAACTGTTTTAAACAAATCTGTTTTCTTTTTCTCTTTTTTTACCGGCCTCCGCCTTATTTAATTTCTAAAGACATATTTGAAGTGGGTGGGTTATAAATTAAGTCCACGTCTATAGAACTGTTTTTCCTTTTCTCATTTCTTTTCAGTCTGTGAAAGGGCTCTGCAGAATCTGCTCCGCTTTCTATAGGAAGGAAAGAGTGTTTGAGCAGGGGGAAATAAAAAAAACAGCATGGTGAGGACTAACTGGGAAATTGTGAGCGACAGAGTGGCCCAGTGGACTAGTTACTGACCAAATGCAGAGCCGCACCACTTTAGGGTGACCAGATCCAAACTGTCCATTTGAGGGACAGCAGGGAGAGATGAAAGTGGAAAAAGGGCCCTGTACACCCTGGAAGGTGACATTTATTTATTTATTTCCCCCCGACCTAGACTGTGTGATTAAAGCTAGAAAATTCGACAACAGGTCAATTTGAGCAACTCATCTGATTGGTTGAAACATGTCACATGCAGTTACTTATACCAGCACTCAGTAACGCCTAATCAATCAATACAAAGATTTCAGCTGTGTTTTTCTCTCAGAGCGCAGCAGACTGGGTGGCTATTCTAGCTAGTTTCTTGAGACATCTGTGGTTGTATAGTGACTACATCTGTCATTGAGAAAATATTATTTCTCAGCGATTCCCAAGAGGCCAAAGCTCAAAACTCACCCGTTTTCAAGATGTTTGGGCCATTATTTCTGGAACAAGTTCAAAGCTTGATGAAAGCGCGACATTGAGGGCATTCTGAATCTAAGCGGCATGGCACGTTTTGAGTTTGTAGATCAGCTATCTTTTATACCACAGTGTATGCAATGTGGCCTTCTACAACTTCAACATTTCTCATGAGACATTTCTCATGTTATTTTAACAGACTTAAAAACACATCTGTCAGGAAAAGAGGCAATGACAGAGCTTTACAACAGAAAGCAAATCATCAAAGGACAAACGATTAGGGAATTTGAACACGGATGCCTGCCAACCACGATCATGTGGGACAGGGTCTCAATATTTGGGACACTTGAAAAGTAAGTGAAATGAGGGACTGTCCCACGCAAAGTGGTACATCTGGTCACCCTATCACCTCCACTCTCAGAGCTTGAAACACTAACCTTGAAGCTATTCTAGCACTGTAGCCCACAGGGCATGTCTACAAAGTGGCTACATGCCTAGCTATCATATTCCATCACTTTAAATGTCTACTCTCAGTGAATGGCATATTATACGCATGCATTCATTGTGGAAGTTGCTCGTTATTTCGGAGGCCATTGTAGAGGAGGCTGGCATGGTTCCACTAGGCATGGTTATGGTGCACTGGGGGAGATGGGAGTAGACCTGGTTCATGCAGGGGAAATTCTGTTTCAGCTTCACCAAGCTGACGGTTGCTTATGATGAGCACCGAGTGAGAGGTGAGGGATTAAAGATCGGCACGGCCTATTTCATTTTTTTTGGTCAGAAGGACTACCTGCATTCCACTTCATTCAATTAAATTCATTCATTCCGCTTTGTATTCTTCTCCTTTTTTATGGTGTACCACCATGAGAGCATCTCCAGTACCACCCAGTGTTACGGAGCCTCAGCACTCTGTGATCCAGCTGTTCATTGATTCTTCACAGGTGTCAATCAACGGGGGTCATGTTCCACAGGTAATTCCTAGACAATGAATCATTCAAGGGGGGCAACAAAGTTAATTTTAACAGTTCACAGCTGTTTTGCCGATTTATTGTTGTTGTTTTAACCGTGGTTAAGAGGGGAATGCTGCTTGTGTCACATACAGGTAATTTTTGCATTTTTATGGCAGGCTACTTTTTTTTATCCAAAATGCATTACATACGCCCACTTACAGTACATACCGATGATGGAGGAAACTATGTAAGGCACCAACGTTATACATCGAGAGCAATTAGGGGTTCACTGTTTGTTTTGTCTCAGTTTACGATCAAGGTTTAGGCCAGAACACATTGTGTTCCTCAACCAATTTTATCTTTCACTAAATTTCTAAATTTACTTTCCCACCACTCTTGGGATTGTGAGACATGTAGGGACCCCCACAGTAGGGTTACACACCAACAATCCGATGGCTGCTATTCTAACTCACTTCAACACACTCATTACTAACCCTGTCTCTAACTGCACAGTCTACACAAACGACATTGTATAGCGGACTGGCGGTCCATCTGGACCACTCTGTTCCCCCACAGCATGCAGAGTCCCTAACTAGACTTTTCAACAGATCTTAAACATACCGGTACTTTACAAATAATCATCTAGATGCAGGCACTTAAAAAAACATCACTATATTATCCATATATTAACCATTACCTGTATATTAACCGTGGTGTGGAAAGTAGGATATTGGCAGGATTCAGGCACTCCCAGCTTGAAACCGGGGGGACTGCCGGCCAAAGCGGGACCTCTGGTCACCATATAGCCCAAATCCACCGCTGCCATTAGCTGAAAACACCACAAGTCAGTCCACGGCACGCTACACAAAGCCAGACAGAGACAATTACAGAGATCGCTTATAATGGGGTTTGGGCCTGATCGAGCGACCAAACCACCACCATCAGACACTGCATGGAGTTCAGCTGTGCTGCTGTCCAATGGCTAACGCACAGACCACACACATGCACGCACACACAGCCAGGCACACAGATTTCATATTAACCACCATATTTGAGCTACATTGAGGGTTGCCCTGTCAAAAAGGGGCCAGGAAGGGACATTTCTGCCTGTATCCTGAGCGTGACGGCTAACAAGCCGACCTGCAGTGATGAAACCTTATGTAACTGGAAATGCATTCCAGATTTGGGCGCGCATGTGTGCATGCACGCACACTCACGCGTGCACTCACACACACACAGCTTTCACTACGACTGGGTGATAATTGCGTTGTCAATTGGGTGTGAAAACATTTTCTTTCATATATTCCTTCCTCTCCATATTCACATCGTGTTTAGTGCTATAGGGCTGCAACAATCGATTCTTTTCATGGCAGGTATAGCTTTTTTATTGATACAATTATCACAAAATGATTATATATATGCCTGGGACCCAAACTATTGAAAATAGCAGATCTTCAAGCTCTCAAATGTGTCAAATCACATGGCATTGTGTGGAGAAAAAAAGTGTAAATATAATTATTGGAGTGATTTTTAATTGATAGTGGTCCCTAAGAAGGCGGCCAATGTTTCTAAGAAGAAACAATGGCCGCCTATAGACAGAACCATAGGGCCTCCTCCCATGGTTAAACTGTTACTGTGTGGGCTCAGGGCTGTCGCACCATTTTTAGCAGGTGATGATTGCTTTAATGCAAGCAGTTCAGCTAATTTGTCCAACCATTTTAGTATTCAAATGGCTTCAGGGGAAGCCATGCGGAAACCACTGAATGTAAAATGTTCCACTGGATAATATTAACCCAGGTCCTGGTAGCACGGTTATGCATTCTATTCATTTCCAACACACTCTTCCATTTGACATCAAATATTCACTGCAATACAAACAAACATGGAGTGAGTAAGTGAGATGTGAATGATGCCGTTGTGTCCCCAGTTTTTTTGGCACCAGGGTCCCCTCGCCTTGTGTTTCCACTGAGACGGGCTCCTCAAAAACCACAGTGGTGGAACTTGTTATATACTGTATACTCAAGTATTGCACTTTATGTGATGTTGAGGTGTTTACTTCACTAAAGTATTTCATTTTTTTTTGTACTGTATAACTCTACTGAACTCTAACTATACATCTCAGGGCCAATATTGTACTTTGCATTGTGATTGCCCAGAATGTGATGCATTATACTGATGCATGATGATAACAGCACTACGCACTTCACATTTCAAGTGTGATTTTTGACAAAAGTTTTTGACAAATTCTCGACAATTGTTATGCTCATTATGGGGTGCTAGCCCCTCCTATGTACTTTGTGTGTTTGTGTGTATGAGCATGGAATGTGCTCAGCAGATTGGCTGAGCAAGGAATGTGAGAACGATGGCTTATATCACATGCTAACTTTCCAGGATGAGAAAGTCTACAGTTTTGTAAATTTATTAGAACTACACACCCCGAGTGCCAACTTGTTTGCTGCATTGCACAAAAGTACTTATGTGCAATGCAGTAAACCTGCAGCAAACCTCCCTGCTTAGACTTATTTACTTGTGACTTGAAAAGTAATATAAGCTTAACGCTTGGATTGGAATCTCCAATTGATGTCATTGACAGGCAGGATTTTGAACTAGTGTTCGTATAGCTCTGTCAATGAGACAGAGAACGTAGAAACAACAAATATAGGCCTAGTGCCTTATTATAAGGAGCATTAGTGAGGAATGTTTAAGTAACCTTGAAGATAAGTGAAAATTGGTGACGAGCTATAATTTTATAACAGGTCGTTGTGAGGAAGCAATCTGACTGGTTGAAACAGCCACGTAGCCGTGCTTCAAACTAGAGTTCTATAATGGAGAGTACTGATGACATAATTAGCATATTCGACTATTTGAATATGCTAATTGTGTAATTAACTATGTGAGTTAAAAAAAATGTACATTGCAAAATTGGATTCTACAGGTAAAACCCTGTTATTTATGCCCAAATATGCTGCATCAGATATGCTAATGATCTCATTAAGTATGCACAATATAAAAATGTACATTCAACATGGCAAAACACATAAGGATCAACTGAGAAAAGTTTGGTAAAGCCTTTCATCATTTGGTTATAGGGTTTTCCATGTTATTTTCAAAAATGTGTAATATGCTAATTATCTCATTAAGTATGCACAATACAAAAAATGTACTTTGCAGAAATTAATTCTGCAGGAAAAAATACATAAGGATCAACTGAAAAAGGTTTCGTAAAAAAGATTTTTTTTTATCATAGTTATCACGTTTTTGTTATTTTCACCCACATGTCAAATTACTTGACACATGGGTGCAATTAGCAGGAAAAAATATATAATAAAATCATAAAAGGCTTCACCAAACCTTTCTCAGTTGATCCTTGTATTTTTTTCCTGTAGAATCAATTTCTGTGATCTGCGTCAAATATGCTAATTATCTCATTAAATATGCGAGATATAAAAATGTACGTCTCAGAAATTAATTCTACAGAAAAAATACATAGGAATCAACTGAGAAAAGTTTGGCACACCCTTTTATCGTGTTCCTGTGCCCTTTTCCCTGTCTATGACTCCTACAGCTGAACAGAGACGCCTATTGGCTGAAAAGCACACGTGACGACGGCTATTGGCTGACAAGCTCATGTTTGGAACTAGCATTAACTAACATAGTTGATAGTTCCAATCGAACCACTCGCCAATTCACTTGCATTGACAGCAGAGCTCCAGTGCAGGTGCGAAGCGCAAGTCGAGAGACCAAAGTGTATCAGCTCTCAACTGTGACGCATTTCACTAGTCTGTAGCTAGTGGAGATGCGGTTTAATGACATTGATTTCTAAAGCAAAACGACGCGTTCCAAATTCAAGAGACTGTAAATGCTGCATTCGCGGTCTGAAAAGGGCAGTTGTTTTACAGATGTGTAAAAGGGCAGAGGGCTGAAGACACCTGGCTGTGCCGTCTATCAGGGGCGGATGTAACATTTCCCAATTGGGGGTTGTTGATGTTGTTGAAGTTGCAACATACACGCAGCATGCATGAAGCTATAAATGTCTGACTCAGAGAGTTTTCTGTTTTCAATGATGAAATGCTGTTGGTGTAGTGGTGCCACAAGTGTAGTTAGTAGCAGTAGTAGTGTTTCAAATCATTTTAAATATAATCACTTTCAATTGAAATATCTTTGAGATTTGGGCTGTTTTGCATGCCATCATGTTTGGTGGGGCAGTCAGGACATTTAGGGGGCATTGCCCCCTTGCCCATGCCTAGATCCGCCCCTGACTATGTGTGCACGACGTACCTTCTGCACAAGTGTGCCATGGCCTTGTGTTTCCAGAACCAGTGAAAACGGGCTCCAGTCATCCTGTCCTGCATGGCTCTGAAATGGGAGCTGGGTATCAAAGAACATGCTGTAGTGCACTGTGAGTCCAGAGCCATGGAGCCAACCCGCTGCTCAGGCTAACACTTTCCAGGAGCCTGTGTGGCTACACCTGTGTGTACCAACCTGCTGTCCTCCTGCTCATTTACCATGGAAACCTAAATAAATAAATAAACACAATTACTGCTAAAGAAACAAACAAAAAGAAAGAAAAATCTGCAGCTGGACAAACATAATGTAATGTGGTGTGGTGTGATTTGATGTGGTGTGCATGGACATGGCTGTGGTATTGGTGTACCCATCAGTGTTTGCCATACGTAGATCCCGGACCCATGCATGCGAAATTGCAAATGTATTATTTGGTTATTACCGGTATATAGTTATTAATTCAGAAGATAAAAAAGCAAAATCTGGAACAACAAAAATCCATACTTAAAGTAAGATTGACAGATTAGCACGGTCAGTCACAGCACATGTGATGCTTTTTGTTACCTTGTAGAATGTAGATCTACTGTACTATTTTCACTATTAAATAGGACTTCGCCCTTTATACAACAAGATCTTTTTTTCATGGTGTTTAGGATACACATTTTCACCAGTTTTTTTTATGAGTGTATGTTTACATATTCTTGTCATAACGCCATGTTATCTACTAAAATGCTTTGCGTATCTGTCTGCAGTTTTATCCATGGGGTGAAGTTTCATTCAGCCTGCAATTTTTAGGTGATAAGATGACCACCAAAAATATTATATCACAGCCCTGGTAAGCGACACCCAAATTACTATACTGTTTTTGGTGGTCACATTATCACATAAATCTGTAGTGTGGTTAGTGTCTTGGGTCTCTAGAGCTAAAAGGTTTGGAAACCTCTGGTGTAAGCTAAACATTTCGTTACTTGAAATTAATTCTAGTATTTTCTTCTCTATATTTGTATTGTTCACAACAGCAGTTTCATATGCCATTAGGCCCTGTAACTTGTCAAACGTTTTTTCATACTTATTGTATTGCTACTTGTATGAAAGTAAAAAAAACAAAAAAAACATACCTGAGTACTTGTTCCACCACTGGCTGCCTAGCCAACAAGTGCAGCCTGTGCAGGTCCTATTTCCAGTTAGTGTAATCTGCCTTCGTCACTTTCTGTTTGCTGTTAGACTGCTCTCTGCTGGTCATAATGTAAAATGCAACACATCTGAAGTGACATATTGAAGAGGAAAACATTTAATGTCACTGTCCACAAGTAATGTGAAATACTATGTATCTGCCTTTGCCATTGCCCACATTTTAATTACCTGCCAAAAATGTTTTTTTTTGTGCCCCCAGCCACCTTGACAGTAACTATGGGTTTCAGTGCAAACACCCACAAAAAAATCTATTTTAAAAAAATCTGGCTTTATTGTGTTGCTCTTCCACTGAACGACTTTGGGCGAGGAGAGCTTTTAAAGAGCTAAGTAATGGGCAACATAACACATCCAAACAGTTGACCACTATGCCTCTGGAGGTAAAGCCGGTTGTCCAATCATCCATGGGTCGGTGGTTCGAATCCTGGCTCCCCCTGTCTACTTGTTGACAGCTGGAAACCAGGGAGAGCATACGCTCAGGGCCAACAGAAACACCAAGACAGAGGCGTCAATTCAGAAAACAATATACTGTAGAGCTAGAGTCTTCAACCGTTTTTCTTTCTTTCTTTTCCCCCTTTTTTTCAGGCCATGGATCCCTTTAGCTGAAAGGGAGATGAAGCCTGGTCTCCCGGGCGGCTGTTAAAATTGTGTTATACCTTTCCAGGATCATGTAATTGTTTGACAGCACTATCATCAGCGTTGTGCAACAAAATTCAAGTTTTCTTTTGCTTGCTTGGTTACACATACTCGTTTCTATTAATGGATCCATACATTGGAGTCATGTTTCTGTATATTTTCAGACATTTAACTACTTACTAAAACATTTTTTTACTACTACTAAAACCTGCACGATTGCAAGTACTTCTTCTATAGCCATAGTCTGGTAGCAATCACATGTGGTTAACAATACAGTACATACATATGCCACTTGTACAGTAGTCTTGTGTTCATGTGTAATGTGTAAATGCGCAAACCATGTCTCCAGGACAGTTAGCTTTCAAACTCGGCGCGCGTATCACATGGGGTGATGTGGAGAGTGGGAGGTAGTAATAAAACTATTGGTAAACCCTGAAATTGCCATGCATGTCTGTTACTTTTTAGGTTCATACCTGTGTATGATCTGTCTCTGTCTGTCTGTCCTCCATCCATGGCATATTAGCATGGATGGCCATATTTGTATAGGCTACCACACCTTAGACAACCAAAATATGGCAAAATGTTCCAAATGTTATCATGTAAGTAGCACTAGCTTGTTTTCATGATGCAGAATCCATTCCAAGCATTAGTTTTGCACAAAAAAACACTCCTTGGTCTAAACACGTCCATAGACATCATCCCATTTTTATTGAGGCTCTGAAAACTCTCAGAACATTCATAAAATAAATATCAAATTGCCTTTTTTTCTTTTAGCCTAGATGGACCTTAATGACCAAATTAATAGAAAAACACAAATAAAAAGAAACGCATGACATGTTAAACAAGCTTTTGGGACTGTGGCTGCCCAGCTATATACTGTATGGAGATTCCTGTCATCACCATGATAGCATAGTAGATGGAAATTCCAAAAAAATATGTTATTTAAAAAAGTGTATTTTTGAGAGCGGAAATGGCCAACAGACGACGGCTTCCCGTGCGGACCCTTCAGGGGACGTAATTACAGACTCCATACAGCATGTGAAGATTGTGGAAAAGGCTCGTCGTCTAGCTTCAGAGACACAGTCCACACACAACGTGACTGACAGACATATAAATGGTTAACCACTTAAAGACCCTATACTTAGTTGACCGGAGTGCCACAAGGGTCAATACTAAGCCCCCTCCTTTTCCCCCTCCATACCAAATCTCTTCTTTGCCTGAGAATAGACAATCTTCTGTGAGCATAATATAGGCCAAACTTATCAAACAATACATTATTGTTTGATATGGTTGGCCTATACATATATGTCATTGATTAAAAATGACAAATGACATAGCAGATCAGAATAAGAATAACAGCATAATGTGCTTCTTTTTCTACAGCCTAATTTTATACCGGCTTGAATTCATGGAATGTTGACCTGCATTTACCGGACTCTCCCTGCCGGTCATAAAATATTGGCTAGGCTATAATGAATTCAAGGGTTTCATGGAGTGTGGATTTGGAATACAACCTTTTTTGGTAAACTACTCCGTTAATGACTGACTTACTTTTCTCAACTGTACCGGTATGTCATTTTGACACCATTGTGAGATGAAACGTACAGTATTAGGCTTTAAGCTCTGCCTGGCTGGTAGCAGCAGTCTGGAGCCCTTTTGGCCTTTCGTATGAATGAAGTCCCGTGTTGAAAAGTTGCCAGGCATATTTTGTCGAAAGCACGTATCTCCTTATTCTAAATTGGTTTACCCCTGCCCCTTCACCCCACCCTATTACATACTTAATGTATTCACAATGCGACAGCATACATGTTGTGGCCTTGTACATTTGCCATTTCCAAAAGATTCATGTACTTGTAAGAGAATATTTCTACATTGTGGTATTGCTACTTTGAGTGAGTAGCAAAAAAAGGTTCTTCTTTCCACGTCTGGTGTTTATAGCATGGGGCCTGACTCTGAATTGACATACATTGACTGACTGTCTACCTTTAGCAGGGAGGAGGAGGAGGAAGGGTGGAGGAACGGTTTGTCGGGAACAGGGCAGGTCCCGAGAAGTGTTGGGAAACAGAGGAAGGTAGAGAACGAGGAGAAAAAGAGAGGATGGGGGGGGGGCATACCACCCACTAAGGCAGTTGTGGAGAGGTTCTGGTGGTGTGTGTGTGGGTGGAGTGTATGTGTGTGTGTGTGTGGGGGGGGGGGGGGTGTAGGGGCATGCATGCTGCTCACAGGAAACAGTTGTGGCTCCCTCCCAAGGCCTCACACAGAGCAGCCCTAGGCCACCCAGTCACCGGCAGACGCGCGCGCACGCGCACGCACACACACACACACACACACACACACACACACACACACACACACACACACACACACACACACACACACACACACACACACACACACAGCCGACCAAACGGACCCCAGGCCAGGCCTCCCTGACACACATTTTGTTTATTTTGATCCTTTGCTTGGGGAGAGGGGGGGGGGGGGGTGTAGCTGTTCGGCAAAGCTGGTTATTAGGCCTTTGATTTGTCATGTGTCAGTGTTTGCTAGTATGGGGGAATGTGTGTACATAATTCCAGCTTGTCTATTATACGTAGTTAGGAATTTATTTTTATTTTATTCAGTTGGCTGAAGTTACAGTGGAAGACGGAAGAACAATAAGAAGATCTCTTAGTCTCTTAGAATTCACGTCAGAAGCAAGTATACTTTAAACGTATATATGTGCTTTTACTCTGCCAGATTTATGCCCCCCTAAATACCCAGTCTGCCCCCCCAAACACGATCCCATGCAAAACAACCCAAGATATTTCAAATTAAAGTAACTAACACTTGCCCGATTTGGTTCGAAACTATCATTTTGCTGGAACCACTGATTTAGCCTACAAATTGAATAATTACTGTAGCTGATTGTGACTTAAACAAAACAGGCTTCAACTGCGAAAGGAAATGTTTAAAGCACCCAAGAAGAGAGTAAACTTAAATACAAAATGTACAATATATTTTGGGGGGAAGTGACCATGACCTGAGGGCAAGTAGAACCTGACTTGCACTTGCCTGATGGGCAAGTGCCTCAGAGACCTTAGTGTCAACCCCTGCTTATATTTAAAATAAACTAACTACAGCTGTGTCACCACTAAACCAACAGCATTTCATCATTGAAAACAGAAAACTCTCTGGTAGGTGTCCGTGGCGCGAAGCGATGAAGCCGCCCCCATACCATTTTCTCTTGCCCCTCCAACATGTTCTCTTGCCCCCCCCCCCCCCCCTCCCCCCATGGAACATGTTACATCCACCCCTCGTGTACGCGCATGCACTTGCGTGTATGCAGGGCTCGCCACTATAGGGCCGTTGTAGGGCTTTTGATACTAGCAGAGATTTTCAATCTTTCTCATGTCAAGGCCCATTATTTCTTTAGCATTTGAGCCACGGACGACCATATGAAACATTTAGACATTTAGCTGACCCAAAACAAAAACCAAGGCCAAGAATTTTGTTATTGTTGGCATAGCAGGATTTTGTCCACAAACTCCATTTTTATAATTTTGTAAAATTCTTGTAAATGATGTGACACAGATGTCTAACAATAATACAACTCTTGTGAGTGTAACACACACACAACAGTTAAAGATCTATAAAGGTCCATTTGGTTACCACCTCTCCATGGGGCACACCTGGAAACCGCTCTAGAACCACTGGTGGTCATATTGAATGCTTTGGCTATTCAAAAATAGCTAAAAGCAACATTGCGTTTTTGCCACATTAACAACTGCATTTACTGCATAAATAAAATCACCCAAGTGAAGTGATGAGCACTCTCATCTACATGCATGTCATATGGGCGGGCATTTGATCAAATTTCTCCTTTCATTGACAAAGGCAAATATTGAGACGTGTGTGAGAACAAAAGCTGTATAAAGGAGGGGCTAGCATCCCTCAAAAAATCGGAGCAGTCTACTTCCATCACTGAGAAACAAAGAGGCCTCCCACATTGATCAGCAATATGGGTCAGTCTCCAGCTGTCTGTGCTTGCTGATGTCATGGAGGTTAAACTAAACTCCTAGGCACACAGCTAGGATGGGGGTGGTCTCAGTTTTGGAAAATAAACTAAATATATAAAACAGTGGCTTTCATCTCCAACGACCCCCAAACAAATAACACATTTAGCCGTGCACCACCAATTATGGTGTGCCAGGCACCCCCATGTTGCGTTGTATGCATACAATATTAGTAGCCCACCCTGAGTGTGCTATTTGTGAAACAAGCTTATTCTCTGAAACCCTTTAATTGCAGGATTTTTGTGGTAAAAGCTCTCAAAACTTACTTCTTTCCTCCCCTGATTTCCTCCCCTGATATGTATTTTTGAAGCTCATAGTTTAATGTAATAACCAATTACTGCCTCTAGATGTCAATAAAGGGTAGCTAACTGAACACTGAGTTTAAAAACAAAAGACGTTCTTCTTGACACTTGCGTCAAGCCATCAAGGATTTTACTTCCTGTTTACTTCCGCATTGGGCGTAACCGGGCGTGTCTAAGCGCTAAAGACTTCAGAATAAGATCAAGACGTCGTAATTAATCTGTGCCTGTAAATAAACTCTGAAAACATAGTGTTTATGATACGAGAGTTGAAACGGTATATATTAGAGTACTTATTTGTCCTTAAAAAAAAAGAAAGAAAGAAAATTGTCCCCGATTATTGTTTTTAACACTGCAAGCAAGGCTCTATATTTCACCTATATTTCCACACTCACACACTGGTCTGGCCTACAATAGCCAATCTACAAGCTGTAGATAAGCTGTTTTGCTATATTTGAATTGCAATCCATAAATTGAAAAGTGTGTGTGTGTGTGTGTGTGGGGGGGGGGGGGGGGGGGGGGGGGGGGGGGGGGGTGCGTGTGTGTGTGCGTGTGTGTGTGACAATATATTCATATATGGGTAATAATAATATTAATAATAATCATTAAAAATAACAGTTACTTTACTTGTTACATGGGTAAAGGTAGAAAATAGCCCACTATTAGGGTGGAATTTAGGGGGTTATGAGGGGGTTAGGCCATCAATGACTCTGCAAATGTAGATCGGCCATTAACAGCTAATTTGAATACTAGGCCTACATATAATCTGTGTATGAATGTTGGGCGTTTTTCTCAAGTTAGGGTGAATAGGTGTCACTGCATTGTGAGAACGATGCCATTTCTGGGCCCAGAGTGAGCACGGGACAAAAAACGCTGCTACGAGGCAAATGTTGGGACATATCCATGCGTGCGGGGAGATGTCCCCTACAACATGCCACTGTCCGCTAAGAAGGAGACGGGTTAAAATTCCGAGCACCGGGCCTTTTAGTGGCGGCACACATGCAAAAAGTGCCATTTCTGGACCCAGAGTGAGCACTGGACCAAAAACGCTGCTACGAGGCAAATGTTGGGACATATCCACGCGTGTGGAGAGATGTCCCTACAACATGCCACTGTCCGCTAAGAAGGAGACGGGTAAAATTCCGAGCACCGGGCCTTTTAGTGGCGGCACACATGCAAAAAGTGCCATTTCTGGACCCAGAGTGAGCACTGGACCAAAAACGCTGCTACGAGGCAAATGTTGGGACATATCCACGCGTGTGGAGAGATGTCCCCTACAACATGCCACTGTCCGCTAAGAAGGAGACGGGTAAAATTCCGAGCACTGGGCCTTTTAGTGGCGGCACACATGCAAAAAGTGCCATTTCTGGACCCAGAGTGAGCACTGGACCAAAAACGCTGCTACGAGGCAAATGTTGGGACATATCCACGCGTGTGGAGAGATGTCCCCTACAACATGCCACTATCCGCTAAGAAGGACAAGGGTAAAATTCCGAGCACCGGGCCTTTTAGTGGCGGCACACATGCAAAAAGTGCCATTTCTGGACCCAGAGTGAGCACTGGACCAAAAACGCTGCTACGAGGCAAATGTTGGGACATATCCACGCGTGTGGAGAGATGTCCCCTACAACATGCCACTATCCGCTAAGAAGGACACGGGTAAAATTCCGAGCACCGGGCCTTTTAGTGGCGGCACACATGCAAAAAGTGCCATTTCTGGACCCAGAGTGAGCACTGGACCAAAAACGCTGCTACGAGGCAAATGTTGGGACATATCCACGCGTGTGGAGAGATGTCCCCTACAACATGCCACTGTCCGCTAAGAAGGAGACGGGTAAAATTCCGAGCACGGGCCTTTTAGTGGCGGCACACATGCAAAAAGTGCCATTTCTGGACCCAGAGTGAGCACTGGACCAAAAACGCTGCTACGAGGCAAATGTTGGGACATATCCACGCGTGTGGAGAGATGTCCCCTACAACATGCCACTGTCCGCTAAGAAGGAGACGGGTAAAATTCCGAGCACCGGGCCTTTTAGTGGCGGCACACATGCAAAAAGTGCCATTTCTGGACCCAGAGTGAGCACTGGACCAAAAACGCTGCTACGAGGCAAATGTTGGGACATATCCACGCGTGTGGAGAGATGTCCCCTACAACATGCCACTGTCCGCTAAGAAGGAGACGGGTAAAATTCCGAGCACCGGGCCTTTTAGTGGCGGCACGCATGCAAAAAGTGCCATTTCTGGACCCAGAGTGAGCACGGGACAAAAAACGCTGCTACGAGGCAAATGTTGGGACATATCCACGCGTGCGGGGAGATGTCCCCTACAACATGCCACTGTCCGCTAAGAAGGAGACGGGTAAAATTCCGAGCACCGGGCCTTTTAGTGGCGGCACAAATGCAAAAAGTGCCATTTCTGGGCCCAGGTCCTGCTCATATATACGGAGTGAATCCATTAACACAACATCTAAGAATGTGCAATCACCTATCACTGTTTTCTTGGAGATATCTATAGCGATTGCTCCCCAGTGAGACTTTACGTGGACTGGCAATATTACCACATCATGGTTCCACCAATTTTTGTCTGTACTTGGTACATTTGGTAGAACAGTCATATCACCACAAAAAGAATTATTTAACTGTTGGCTCACAAAAACACTATCACAAATCCTTGCCTTTTTAGCTACATAATCTAGCAAGAGCTGATGGTACTGATCGATTGTCTTATCACACAACCATCCACCATTCTCAACGCAAGCTAAGTCAGGTGATGTACTAATTGCTTTTGAAATGGGTGTCACTTGTGTGCATTGTTTGCATCTGTCTGTGCATTTATGGTTTTGTTTTACCTCCTGAAACTGGATTTTGTCTTTAATCTGTCTTTTCTCGCATGACACAGCAAAGAAACTAGCTGTGGCCAGTACTTGTTGCATCAGCTCAAATGTATAGCCTGCAGTATCATTTGATTCATTTGACAACATATGCCATCTCTGTTCTCTACAGGTGTACAATGACACATATGGTGACTTGTCGAAAAATGCACAAATACTAGACAAAGCATACACATTCTCGTGGTACAGACTGGGCAGAGTGAACATTTTGGGTATTTTTGTGCCAGGACTTAACATGAGAAGTAAGGTTTGTGGGCTGTGAATTACCTCAGTTGATATGCTATTTTCCTGATGACATGTTTTACAGTTTAGAGATTGAGCAGGTAATATTTGTGCGACTGTGTCTATGATGCCTTTTTGTGACACATCAAGTGGCTGCACTATGATTTGTGACATGGTCTTTGTAGATATGGCCTTGTCACATTTAGTGCACATGTACCGACTAAGACTTTTAAGGGAAAGCAGGTCATCTCCAAGGAAAGGAGCCCCAAGTGTGTCTTTTACAAAGTTTTTTAATACGTTGCTTACTTCTGTAATGGTAATAGTAGATGATAATGACACTGATGTGCTGCTGGCTTGTGTGAATTTCTCACATGCGCGTCTAAATAATTCTGGGGACTGTGCTACTGCTTCTTCAAGCCGTGTGTGACATTTTTTCATAGCAGATGTCTGGTTTAGGAATGTTAGAATTGGTAATGGTATGGTTGCGCATATATTGTGATTTGTTAAAACCACAACATCTTCCACATTACCCATGTCTGCAGTACATTTCTCATAGAAGAATATATACCCAAAAGCAGTGCTTTTGGCGATGGTAGGATCTGTATAACAGTGTCATCTGCTTTAATTACAACATTGCCATGATATAAGTTTGCCCAGAAGTGTCCGGATTTGGCCACCACACCTCTATGGCAAATGATTGAACCCAACTTGTACTGAATTTTACTGCTGCAGAAGTTGTACAGACACTACAACTCTGCAACCAGGGTAATAGTGGTTGTATGAAATCTAGTGGGTCATTGTGCATTCCCAAAGATAACATTTGAGTGTTCCTTACTAATTGTTGAGTGACACCATGGATTGTTGTAGCATCAAATGTCTGGCCTGGATTTCGAAGAAATGTTTGGATGACGGATGCTAAATTTGCTGGCATTGACATCTGAAGCCTTAAAGACGGCGTTGTCTGTCTCAATATATTTTTGACCACTTGCAGATGCAATATGGATTGAATTGTTGCATTTAGCCAACAATTATTCTCTCTATTTACAAACCTGCATATATTATTGCATAGCTCTCTTTGTCTCTGCTTATATGACTTGGTTTTGGCTGGGACATGTGCTGAGCCGATTTCGTTTTGTGAGAATATCTTTGAATTTACTGATGGACGTTTTTGATAGCCACTGAGGTGTTTCGGCACTTGTTTTTTTTTGTCCCACATTTCAACCTCAGGTGGATCTAGTGCATCTGGTGCATCCGGCACATACTGTGGCTTTCTGCGGGTTACAATGTCAATGAAATCTCTGGCTGACTGTACATTTTGTAAATTTGCTGTACACATTCATCAAGTGTGTGTTTCTCATTTCGTAAAAGCAACACTTTTGTGTTTTTGAAAGTGGCCTCACAAATAGCAGTGCTTTTTTTACACTGGTTTATCTGTGCAGCATAGGCTCCAGAGTGTCTCTGCAAATCGCCCGAGAGTAGATCTGACCATATGGGAATAGTTGGGAGTAAAGTTGCAAAAAGTTTGTCTATAATATCTATCGCATAGTAAGTATTTGCGACTGTGGCAATGGTTTCTATGGATTGGTTGGCGGTATTCCTTATGTTTTCAAAATAAGCTTTGAAGGGAGATACACTTTGACAAAGAGCAGCAAAGTCACCGTCAAACAAATTGTCATATTTATTGGGTTCTATATGCACATCTTTGTTTGTATCATTAGGCAAATTCTGTGTCTCAGATGCGAACCTGGCAATACTAGAAACCACCTGGCTGGTTAGCCATTTGCTACCAAGTATAATACAGGCATCACGTACTATTGTACCTGCTTGGTCTAAGGTTTTGGCATTAACTAAAGTGCTGAACAGGTACATAGCCAACCTACGCCTCGGATCGCTGTTGCCACTGTAGTGTTGTTTGCAAATGTGACTTGCTTGTTTCATGAGATGACTCTTGCATGCCCTAATGGTACAAAAATTCAAATCGTTGCTATCTGCCACTCCGGTCACTATTCTCCAGCAGCGGGACAAGTACGTTTTCGGATCATCTCTATTGAATATATTCATACCGGCTTGTAAAAGCACTGGAGACCGGTCACTGTTCATCTGAATTGGTGTTGTGTTTTTCATAAAAAGCTCCTTCTCTTTGTGCCTTAACTCTATGAGCAGCTAAGCATCCAAACATTTCTTCGAAATCCAGGCCACACATTTGATGCTACAACAATCCATGGTGTCACTCAACAATTAGTAAGGAACACTCAAATGTTATCTTTGGGAATGCACAATGACCCACTAGATTTCATACAACCGTTTTTTGTCCCGTGCTCACTCTGGGCCCAGAAATGGCACTTTTTGCATGCGTGCCGCCACTAAAAGGCCCGGTGCTCGGAATTTTAACCGTCTCCTTCTTAGCGAACAGTGGCATGTTGTAGGGGACATCTCCCCGCACGCGTGGATATGTCCCAACATTTGCCTCGTAGCAGCGTTTTTTGTCCCGTGCTCACTCTGGGCCCAGAAATGGCACTTTTTGCATGCGTGCCGCCACTAAAAGGCCCGGTGCTCGGAATTTTAACCGTCTCCTTCTTAGCGAACAGTGGCATGTTGTAGGGGACATCTCCCCGCACGCGTGGATATGTCCCAACATTTGCCTCGTAGCAGCGTTTTTTGTCCCGTGCTCACTCTGGGCCCAGAAATGGCACTTTTTGCATGCGTGCCGCCACTAAAAGGCCCGGTGCTCGGAATTTTAACCGTCTCCTTCTTAGCGAACAGTGGCATGTTGTAGGGGACATCTCCCCGCACGCGTGGATATGTCCCAACATTTGCCTCGTAGCAGCGTTTTTTGTCCCGTGCTCACTCTGGGCCCAGAAATGGCACTTTTTGCATGCGTGCCGCCACTAAAAGGCCCGGTGCTCGGAATTTTAACCGTCTCCTTCTTAGCGAACAGTGGCATGTTGTAGGGGACATCTCCCCGCACGCGTGGATATGTCCCAACATTTGCCTCGTAGCAGCGTTTTTTGTCCCGTGCTCACTCTGGGCCCAGAAATGGCACTTTTTGCATGCGTGCCGCCACTAAAAGGCCCGGTGCTCGGAATTTTAACCGTCTCCTTCTTAGCGAACAGTGGCATGTTGTAGGGGACATCTCCCCGCACGCGTGGATATGTCCCAACATTTGCCTCGTAGCAGCGTTTTTTTGTCCCGTGCTCACTCTGGGCCCAGAAATGGCACTTTTTGCATGCGTGCCGCCACTAAAAGGCCCGGTGCTCGGAATTTTAACCGTCTCCTTCTTAGCGAACAGTGGCATGTTGTAGGGGACATCTCCCCGCACGCGTGGATATGTCCCAACATTTGCCTCGTAGCAGCGTTTTTTGTCCCGTGCTCACTCTGGGCCCAGAAATGGCACTTTTTGCATGCGTGCCGCCACTAAAAGGCCCGGTGCTCGGAATTTTAACCGTCTCCTTCTTAGCGAACAGTGGCATGTTGTAGGGGACATCTCCCCGCACGCGTGGATATGTCCCAACATTTGCCTCGTAGCAGCGTTTTTTGTCCCGTGCTCACTCTGGGCCCAGAAATGGCACTTTTTGCATGCGTGCCGCCACTAAAAGGCCCGGTGCTCGGAATTTTAACCGTCTCCTACTTAGCGAACAGTGGCATGTTGTAGGGGACATCTCCCCGCACGCGTGGATATGTCCCAACATTTGCCTCGTAGCAGCGTTTTTTGTCCCGTGCTCACTCTGGGCCCAGAAATGGCACTTTTTGCATGCGTGCCGCCACTAAAAGGCCCGGTGCTCGGAATTTTAACCGTCTCCTTCTTAGCGAACAGTGGCATGTTGTAGGGGACATCTCCCGCACGCGTGGATATGTCCCAACATTTGCCTCGTAGCAGCGTTTTTTGTCCAGTGCTCACTCTGGGTCCAGAAATGGCACTTTTTGCATGTGTGCCGCCACTAAAAGGCCTGGTGCTCGGAATTTTACCCGTGTCCTTCTTAGCGGATAGTGGCATGTTGTAGGGGACATCTCCCCGCACGCGTGGATATGTCCCAACATTTGCCTCATAGCAGGGTTTTTTGTCCAGCATCCTATTTGTAAGGCATATGCTCTCCAATTAACAGTGTTTATCTATTTAGTTAATTTTTACTGTTTTTAACTGTCATAAATGGTAATAAAATGTAATAAAAGTGCATATAAACATATTTTGTATGTTGTGTGTCATATATTCTCGTTTATATACTTGAATGTATTGTTTTACTGTGGAAATTAATATTTTTTGTTTAATTTAGCGAGTACTTTTATTCTGAAGGATGACGTCACCGGAAGTGAAATCCTTGATAAAAAATCCTTGATGGCTTGACACTGGTCTTCTTCTTGACAGCCCATATCCAAACAGAAAAGCCCTATCTGATTGCATTGAACAGCAAAGCTCACTTGGTCACTCGATTTGCCAGTGCCACTGCACCATCTACCTCTAGACACACTTAAAGGGGTATTCCACTTTCAATTAAACTTTTGGTCATTTCATGTGGTCTACTCAGTCTAATGTGTGGACAACCCAGACAGTTTATAAGCAGTGTTGGGAATATTACTTTACCTTGTTAATTAATATATTACTTATTGTTACCTTCATTTTAAAGCAATATAAACAGCAAGGCAATAGCCTAAATCTCCAACAACTTCTCCACAAAAAGACGAACGGTTTATTGAAGCTTTTCTCACAGATTATCTAAAACGTGTTGATAAAAAATATTTTTGCTCACATTGTGAAAACTGCAGGATGTCAGTCAGTAGTATGCAGGAGAACGTCTCAATCCGAGTCAATCGGTGGGGCGCATGAAGTCACTGAAATGCGGTACAATCAGCGAAATCCAAAAGCGACCTCGCCCGCGAGCGCCCGGTTTCAAAAGCGGGCGCCCGCTTTCACAAAAACGGGCGCCCGTTTCACAAAAACGGGCGCCCGTTTTCAAAAGCGGGCGCCCGTTTTCAAAAGCGGGCGCCCGTTTTCACAAACTAGGCTATGCCTAAACCTAACTCTAACCCTAAACTTAACCTCAGTAAACCTATGCCTAAACCTAACCTAACCCTAACCATAACCTTTTGAAAAGGGCGCCCGTTTGTGAAAACGGGCGCCCGCTTTTGAAAACGGGCACCCGTTTTCAAAAGCGGGCGCCCGGTTTCACAAAAACGGGCGCCCGTTTTTGTGAAAGCGGGCGCCCGCTTTTGAAACCGGGCACCCGCGGGCGAGGTCGCTTTTGGATTTCGCCCTTGCTGGAGATGCGGTACAATCGCGCACAAATCGGGACATCTGGTCCATATAATCTGGTCACTACCTTCCCCATGTTAGCAGAGGATAAAAAAAAACTGGATAAAAAAAAACTTCTATGCAATCAGGATAGGGGGGGTCCTCCAATCAAGATCGAGCAATCTAAGGCTCGTAAGTCATAACCGTAGGCTAGTGCACATTTGTCGAATGGACACTTTTTAAAAGATTATTGTAGCCGGTTACATTTGATCTCTTATAGCAGGGTTTTTCAACAGGTGGTCCGGGGACCACCAGTGGTCCTTGAGAGGATTCCAGGTGGTCCCCAGCTAAGTTGTTTAACCAGATGTAACTCTTGAGAACGTAAAAATGAAACCAAATGGACCCTGGCGGGTCCATTTGGTTTCATTTTTACACTCTCAAGAGTTAAAATATTCATCATGTGATTTAGCCCAAGTCTACACAACTAGAAGATTAATGGTCACAGACAGAAGCAAAAGAAATTGTTAGTTTTGGGGTCTGTGGGGCTAAAATGTCCTCAAACGGTGGTCCGTGGTTCAAATGCTGAATAAACGGTGGTCCCTGGTGTCAAAAAGGTTGAAAACCCCTGTCTTATAGAACTATTTGTGGAAATTTCCACAATGTCCAGTAGGTGGCGGTATACACCTTAAAGCTATTGGTTGCAACCTTACCCGCCATTAACCCCCAAGGAAGAAGAAGAAGAAGAAGAAGAAGAAGAAGAAGAAGAAGAAGAAGAAGTAGTAGTAGTAGTAGTAGTAGTAGAACATAATGTGTATGTTATAGCATTATTTAAATGCTCAAATAGATCGTTTTTCAATAAAATAAAAAAGGGTACTCTTATTTTGAAGAGATTTGCACCACCGCCTTATATTTGCTCACGTTAAATTTGTTCACAGAACGCTGGTGTGCCTAGCTCACATTTGAACAACATGGCGGAGCAACAACAACAACCGGAAAAATGTCCTATTCCAGCTCTTCCACTGACAACAATACAAGCAAAAAGAATAAAAATCGCACAAGCAAAGAAAGCTGCTGCTGCAGAGAGAAAGGCTCAGAGAAATGCTATGGCTAAGACGAGAATTTGCGTTGGGGTGGCCTTTGAACGCTGGAGAAAATTCAAAGAGGAGAAGCGTTTAAGGTCCGACGCAGAGGTAGCTGTTCTTCTACTTGACCAGTAAGTAGTAGTCCAGTAAACGAAGTGGGGGGAAATCCACTGAGGTTGGACAAAATTGCATTATTTTGTTTCTCAAGTGATTCTGACTGGAGTCTAGCTCTGGTCCAGAGCTCCACTGCTTCTGAGTCTGACTTGCACTCAGAATCAGTGGAGCCATGGACCAGAGCTAACTGGAGTCTGGAAATTAAGTCTACTATCCAGGGGAAAAAAAGTTTAGCCTGACTACCCTAGCTCCTACCGTAGGAGCTAGGGTAGTCAGGCACGGAGCGGAGAGAGTGTTACCGTAGGACTACGGTACCACTCTCTCCGCTCCGTGCCTCCGCTCCGAGAAGTGGTTCCTATGCAATACTCGTCAGAATCTCGATTCTCTCGGGCGAGGCAGACGATCGGTACCAATACAACTCGCATTTACTCACCATAGGTCCTGTGGAACAACCAACGTGCCTGAAAAGATCTATCATCTGTCCATTTTTTTTCGGGTGCATAAAATCCATCCGATGATTTCGGGAAAGTGTTTTAATCCGCGAATTCTGTCACACAGCTCTGTGATTTTTGCAATGGCGCCATTGCCTCGCCCGAGCAATTCAGACTAGGTATGTAGAGGAACCACTACTCGGAGCGGAGTCACGGAGCGGAGAGAGTGGTGCCGTAGGAGCTAGACTACCCCCAATTCACCTTAATCATGGGTGGGTGCCACTGCAGGTACCAAATGAAAAAATGTGCATATCTTCCAAACTATTGGTACTACAGAAAAAAATGTCTAATCCTATGTACAGCTCAAGGAGTTAAGATATTCTTATCTTATTCCCACACGGAAGCACACTAGGGCCTATTTAGGGTGCGTGGTTTCCACAATACACGATTCTTACCTGTTTCTGCACATGTAATCCAAAAAGTGAAGGTCCGTTTGAACTTTCAACTACGTTAATATTAAAACTCTGAATTGTAATTTGAACAGACCGCTTAAATTAGGGTGACCATATTCTCAAAGGAGAAAACCGGGACACCTTAGCGGGGGGCGGGGGGGTTTCACGAAATATTCAGATATCGAACAGGCGCTACTATCGCCTCGAACAGCTTTTGTGTTTTTCTGTGTCAATGTGGGATTTTAGGTCCCTTGCACCACCATTGCAGAGCGAGACATACGTGCCTGCTTTGCAAACAGTGCACAGTGCTTCACTTTTGTCTCGCCCCGGTCTGAATACAGGGAATTTTTTCTGTAACTCGTCTGTAAACGTGCACTTGCGCTTGGGCATGGTGGTGGAGAGTGGAGACTGACAACCACGCTGTCTAGTGTCTACTAACTGATTGACGAAGGCTGCCTGCACTGACTCTGCTCAGGGCTGACGTCATCGTGCGCAGTGTCCTAGTGCCTGTCGATTTACTGGTCCGATGAATGAAAGTAATTTCACAAAAACCAGGACATTTCCTCATTTTCTAAAAATAAACCAGGACACCCAGGACAGGACGTGAAATACGGACATGTCCTGGGAAATACGGACGTATGGTCAGCCTAAATCGCTGCTTTTGTCAGACAGTTTATGTTTTTGTCGCCATTACTGCCCCCCTGGTCAGATTCTATGCACAAACATAATGGTGACAAAGGCAATGCAACTGAGCGATTTAAGTGCTCTGTTGAGCATTAAATTTGATAAGTTGTGTACATCAGGTACGTTATTGTGTATTAACATGTTTATTATGTTGTGCATATTAGGTATGAACAACTTGAAGAGTGGGCTGCAAAGCCCTGCGAATGTGGCCGCAAGCGCCAATTGCCAGGTTCAGGTTACATTCTAACATACCGGTGAGTAGTATGAATAATATTCTACCTATCTATCTGCATTTATACATTTTCACCCAGACACTGAGCCATCTGACCGACAAGCACACGCGTGTGTGTAATTTTTTTTTACAATGTCATTTCTAAGGGAACAGAGCAGTGATGAAGACACTGATGTGTCACCCTCAGACACCCTGGAAGACAGGTACAGTATAGCTCCCCAGCTCAATGATAGTTTGTAACCAAATGGACCATTAAGGGTCTGTAGCTCTGAGAGTATACAAATGGAACCATTAACTCTCAGAGTTAAAGTATCATTGATTTTAGGGGTTCCCAGAGAATGCCATTAGATGTGGGCCTTTAGACTAATGCAGGGTAAATAGGTTGAGAATCACAAGTTTTCACTGGCTGCACTTGCTAGAAGTATGGAGGCTATGATGCTGTAGCTGTTGAAATTGTTAAGCAAACTGCCGCCCAGTTACCATGGTGGCCTGTCTATGCAGCGTGTGTCAAACAAACCTCAGGGCTTGACACTAACACTTGCCCGCTTGCCCGGGGCAAGTGAAGACTGCTACCTGGTTGTCCGATCGGGCAAGTGTGCAACTTAGTGCACTATAACACAACACAAGATAAATTTGTCTTGAAGGCAGTCATTGCACTCTGACTCTGTGTCTTTCCCTGCTTTCTAGCTATCCACAATTCAAGGCTGGATTTGGGAAACAAAACAGGGAAATTAACATACACATCAAAATGACCATTAATCTTCTACATTCTCTAGTTGTGTAGACTTGGGGCTAATTAAGAGGATGGATTTTAACTCGAGTGTAAAAATGAAACCAAATGGACCCGAAAGGGTCCATATGGTTCAAAAATGCAAAATTTACAATATATTTTTGAGGGGCAAGTGACCATGACCTGAGGGCAAGTAGAACCTGACTTGCACTTGCCCAATGGGCAAGTGCCTCGGAGACCTTAGTGTCAACCCCTGAAACCTTGTCAAATGTTTTGATGTTAATGTCTATGTAATGCAAGTCCATGCTTTCCAGGATGGATGCCATGGATTCCTGGATACCTTGGACGCCCCAGCAGGTAATCAGTCAGTCAGAATCAACTTTACAGTCCCACCATGTTTTTAATAATTCCCACTACATCTGGGAGTGTTAAAGTCGCCCAATGTCGCCTTGGGCAGAAATGGAATTAATGGAGTTACACTAGCGTTCAAAAGTTTGGGGTCACTTACCTTAGAAACGCCTGCATTTAGGAGGCAGGCATCCCACATCCAAAACCTTTGGGGTTGGACCACATTCCATGAACACTACTATATTATATACCAGGGGTTTTCAACAGGTGGTCTGGGGACCACCAGTGCTCCTTGAGATGGTTCCACGTGGCCCCCAGGCTAAATGATGGAGGGTTGGGTAACCAGATGTAACTCTTGAGAGTGTAAAAATGAAACCAAATGGACCCTTGCGGGTCCATTTGGTTTCATTTTGACGCTCTCAAGAGTTAAAATATTCATCATCTGAATTAGCACCACTTAATTAAGAAGTTTACAATGTTTTGTTGGCAAAATACAGCCTGGATTTGTGGACAAAATCAAAAGAACTCTTTAATTTTAGGTCTTTGGTGTGAAAATGTAATCAAATGGTGGATACCATTTGATTACATTACATAATGAAAACCCCCTGCCATACAGTATGGCAGGGGTTTTCAACCTTTTTGACACCAAAGACCTATGCAAAAAGGAAAACGGGTCCCGCACACCGTCAAGTACTTGCCAAAATGCTCTTTATTTCATAGTGTCAACGTTTCGGTAGACCTTCTTCAGGACAGACACCAAAGACCTAAAATTAAAGAATTACATCTGGTTACCCAACCTCCCATCATTTAGCCTGGGGACCACCTGGAACCATCTCAAGGACCACTGGTGGTCCCCGGACCACCTGTTGAAAACCCCTGGTATAAATGGTAAATGGTGCATTTATATAGCGCCTTTATCCAAGGCGCTTTACATAGATTGTGCATCACATTCACCCATTCACACACACATTCATACACTGATGGCAGTGGAAACCATGCAAGGTACCTACTAGCACACCAGGAGCAATTAGGGGTTAAGTGTCTTGCCCAGGGACACATCGACACTAACTCTGCGGGAGCCCGGGATCGAACCGGCAACCTTGTGGTTACCATCCGGGAACTCTACCTCTGAGCCACTGCCGCCCCTATATATATAAGTATATAATATACTGTAGTAGTGTTCATGGAATGCCGTCCAACTCCAAAGGTTTTGGATGTGGGATGCCTGCCTCCTAAATGCAGGCGTTTCTAAGTGACCCCAAACTTATAAAATTATTTTGCTGGGCATTCAATGTTGTTTTTAATCAATTATGAAAACTAGATCTGTAGCTCCACCAGCACAGGTCGATGTCACCAGTCACCAGTCGGTGGCGACTATGTTTTACCCCTCCAGGCAACCGTTACGTCCAGAGCTCGTGAGCGGAGCGGAGCGGCCGAGAATTCCGCTCATCGCTCTCGACGTATTTGGTCCCGCTCGCAATCCGCTCACGTGGACCCCCTCCCAAACCGCTCCCGCTCCGCTCCGCGCTCATATTCATTTGGGCAGCTCCTCGCTCCGCTCAGCCCCGCCCGCTCAGGAGCAAAATTTGACGGCTGGAAAAAAAAAGGCTGCTGCTTTTTCTTTGTCGGGTATTAGGCTACTTTCGGGTATTAGGCTACTATCAATGTCTGTGCTGTGCGCGTCTGTGCTGCTTCCTCCTCCTCCTCCTTCCCCCGCAGTCTGTCTCAAACAAACGGCTATGATTGCTTATTTGCTTATTTTTTGGAACCACGGCTCAAACACCTAAAGTTCACGACCGACGTTGAACATGTCACTGCTTTCTTGTCAAATCGCGAGCTCCAAAGCTTTAGTCTTTGGAGCGGGGCGTGCGCTCAAACTCGAAGATGTTCTTTTCTCTCTCTCTCTCTTCGCCGGCTTTTGTCAGACCCGGATATAAAGTTTCACAATTCGGGGGGGCAGGCGAAAACCTTATGCGACAACAGCGTTGCATTTAGGGCGTTTAGGGGGCATTCCCCCCCTGCGCACAGCCTTTTATCCGGCTCTGCAATTGCGACGTAAAAAAAGAAAAAAGGAAAGCAAGAACGAAGGCGACATCGGACATTCTTTCCCCTCCGCGTTATGGATTATATCTTTGATTAAATACTGCAAAAGGTACACAGTGACAGTAGCCTAAGATGATATTGATTCTCTCAGAACACATGCACACGGCTGCGTTGTGAGCCGTATGGCAACATTTTGTTGGGTACCGTGGGCGCCGCGGGCTATTTTTTTTTTTATAAATCGCCGCGGGCTAAAAAATAAAATAAAAAAAACGACAACATTTTGACACTGGGCCGCGATTCGTCAACATTCCAAATATGTGTCGATTAACATCCATTTGCCCCCCTCACAGCATAAACATTTAAGACAGGAGTTATATGTGCAGTTACACTGCTGTCTATATTAACCCAGACAGGTGCGGCGAATAATCTTATGCCGCGCTATTTCGTTTCCAAAATGCCATACGGGATAATAGGTTATTGATAATGTTACACTGTGGGGGAATTGGACATCATTGGGGGGGTCGCTGCGCTCAAATACGTTGCCGTTATGATGTGCAGTGCTTCAAAATAAATAGCGAGGTGACGCATCTAAGGCAAGATAGACAGCAAGACAGTCAGCTTACTTTTTCTTTTTTCCAATTTCCATCATGATCATCATCTCCTCCTTCCTCCCGCTGCATCGGAGAGGATTTTAAATGTCTTGATCGTGTTGCTGGCACTGTAGGCCTATAGTCGCCATCTGAACCACAACCACACGTTTATGCTGTGCTACTGAACACGTGTGCCGTTGTCGGACTGAACGGCTTGGAGCGGCCTGGAGCTCCAGAGCGCGCTCCGGCCCATTTGAAAACGCGCTCAGCGCTCACTTAAAAATCCACCCGCTCCGCGCTCCGCTCATGATCTCTGGTTACGTCACCCTTCGGTTGATGTAACAGCGGACGGACAGACATAGGGGGTGAAACATAGTCACCATGTTACGGTGGAGACAATAATCGTTATTTTCAGCCCTATTTATTATTATAATATTTCCATTTTATTATTTTATTTTTAATGAATATGTTTAGATTTCTGTTATTGCTTGCTGGACCAGAACGAGTGCAAGTTAAGCGATCAGTTTGCGGTCGTCCGTTGTCGACCGCCCTTCGAAGTATTCCTATTAGCCGATTTAGGTGATGATGGTGACGTAATTTAGAGATCTTAATAACTGTCATATCGGCACCCCCAAAACCAGGAGGAAGGACCTGTGGGGGCTGAAATGGAAGAAGTTAGCCCCTCCCCCGAGGAAGGAGGAGTTGCACAAGAGGAGGAGGACCTGCCCCTGACCGAGCCCCCTGCTCCCCGCCCCTCCTCGGACCCAAGCAGCCAAGAACACCAGCACAAGGTCAGCACAAAGATTAGTACTGACTGTTACTCTAGTTTTTTTAATTAATAAAGTGGGTGAAATTTGTTTTTTGTACATACTTACATGCTCTTGCATTATCTGTTTCTTGCCTTGCCTTTTGATGATGGTGTAGAATTTTGTGTATTTTCAATGTACATATTGTAACCAGACATATCAATAAATCTAACTTACAGGCAGTGACCTCAGGTGACACCCACAGCTGCAGTGATCGAGAGCTATCTGAAGCCGCCATCACTGTAGTTATTGGTTGTAGGGAGGAAGAAAATGTGTCATCTGATAAAGGAGATGACTCCTTTGAAGAAGGAGGAGAACTGGAAGACAACTCAGACACTGAAGAAGGAGGAGAACTGGAAGACAACTCAGACACTGACTGGAAGGATGAACAAGATGAACAAGAACAAGATGACATAAGACCCAGAGAACTCTGTACTGATTGTGGAAGTTTTATAAAATGTCTGAAGTCTCACAGATGTAAGCACAAAACCAAGCCCTTTTCTTGCACTGTGTGTGGTAAAGGATTTGCCACTGATCGTAAACTATTTCTACACAACCAGATGTTCCATATGGGAAGCCATAAGCGTGTGTGCAAGTTCTGCTTCTCAACCTTCGAAACTATACCCGAAAAACTTGCACATGAGCGGAGCCATCCACCTGCGAAAAAGCCCTACCAATGTCCTGACTGTCCAGAGGCGTTCACAACGTTCAAAGGGCGCCGTGAACACATGAGTACCAGCCATATTGTTTGTCACATATGCGGCTTCAGGTTTGATATGAGGAATAAATTGCAGAGACATTTAGTCGTGCACACAGGAGAAAAGAAGTTTGTATGTAACTTTTGTCAACGCTCCTTCAACCAGCCAGGCCACCTCAAGTCCCACATGCGTCTCCACACAGGGGAGAAACCATATAGTTGCCAGCACTGTGATAAGAGTTTTAATCACAATGTTAGCCTGAAGAGTCACATCAAGCGTCATCATGGACCTGACCAAGACCCTGACGCAGGGATAGAAGTGCAGGAATGAGTCTGAGGTTGAATTAGAAGAGTAGGAAATCTATTCTTGGTACTTGAAGGACGACTTCACCACTTTGCAACACATCTTCATATAATTGGTCTTCACTAATGTTCTTTTCTCATAGGGGGGCTACAAGCAGTTCAGAAACCTGTCTTCCAGTGACATTGTTAGGCAAATTTAAAGACGTGTGCGCACAGACGTGCACACACACACACACACACACACACACACACACACACACACACACACACACACACACACAGCCGACCAAACAGACCCCAGGCCAGGCCTCCCTGACACACATTTTGTTTATTTTGATCCTTTGCTTGGGGAGAGGGGGGAGGGGGTGTAGCTGTTCGCCAAAGCTGGTTATTAGGCCTTTGATTTGTCATGTGTCAGTGTTTGCTAGTATGGGGGAATGTGTGTACATAATTCCAGCTTGTCTATTATACGTAGTTAGGAATTTATTTTTATGTTATTTTATTCAGTTGGCTGAAGTTACAGTGGAAGACGGAAGAACAATAAGAAGATCTCTTAGTCTCTTAGAATTCACGTCAGAAGCAAGTATACTTTAAACGTATATACTGTATGTGCTTTTACTCTGCCAGATTTATGCCCCCCTAAATACCCAGTCTGCCCCCCCAAACACGATCCCATGCAACCCAAGATATTTCAAATTAAAGTGCTTATCAGGGCTTAACACTAACACTTACCCGATTTGGTTCAAAACTATCATTTTGCTGGAACCACTGATTTAGCCTACAAATTGAATATTTAGTATTTACTGTAGCTGATTGTGACTTAAACAAAAAAACAGGCTTCAACTGTGAAAGGAAATGTTTAAAGCACCCAAGAAGAGAGTAAACTTAAATACAAAATGTACAATATATTTTGGGGGGAAGTGACCATGACCTGAGGGCAAGTAGAACCTGAAGTGCCTCAGAGACCTTAGTGTCAACCCCTGCTTATATTTAAAATAAACTAACTACAGCTGTGTCACCACTAAACCAACAGCATTTCATCATTGAAAACAGAAAACTCTCTGGTAGGTGTCCGTGGCGCGAAGCGAAGCCGCCCCCATACCATTTTGTCTTGCCCCTCCAACATGTGGGCCGTTGTAGGGCTTTTGATACTAGCAGAGATTTTCAATATTTCTCATGTCAAGGCCCATCATTTCTTTAGCATTTCAGCCACAGACGACCATGAAACATTTAGACATTTAGCTGACCCAAAACAAAAACCAAGGCCAAGAATTTTGTTATTGTTGGCATAGCAGGATTTTGTCCACAAACTCCATTTTTCTAATTTTGTAAAATTCTTGTAAATGATGTGACGCAGATGTCTAACAATAATACAACTCTTGTGAGTGTAACACACACACAACGGTTAAAGATCTATAAAGGTCCATTTGGTTACCACCTCTCCATGGGGCACACCTGGAAACCGCTCTAGAACCACTGGTGGTCCCTGGAACATTAATATTGAATGCCACTGCTTTTAGCTATTCAAAAATAGCTAAAAGCAACATTGTGTTTTTGCCACATTAACAACTGCATTTACTGCATAAATAAAATCACCCAAGTGAAGTGATGAGCACTCTCATCTACATGCATGTCATACGGGCAGGCATTTGATCAAATTTCTCCTTTCATTGACAAAGGCAAATATTGAGACGTGTGAGAACAAAAGCTGTATAAAGGAGGGGCTAGCATCCCTCAAAAAATCGGAGCAGTCTACTTCCATCACTGAGAAACAAAAAGGCCTCCCACATTGATCAGCAATATGGGTCAAACTAAACTCCCAGGCACACAGCTAGGATGGGGGTGGTCTCAGTTTTGGAAAATAAACTAAAAATATAAACGACCCCCAAACAAATAACACATTTAGCCGTGCACCACCAATTATGGTGTGCCAGGCACCCCCATGTTGCGTTGTATGCATATTAGTAGCCTACCCTGAGTGTGCTATTTGTGAAACAAGCTGATTCTCTGAAACCCTTTAATTGCAGGATTTTTGTGGTAAAAGCTCTCAAAACGTACTTCTTTCCTCCCCTGATATCCATGTATTTTTGAAGCTCATAGTTTAATGTAATAACCAATTACTGCCTCTAGATGTCAATAAAGGGTAGCTAACTGAATACTGAGTGTAAAAACAAAAGACGTTCTTCTTGACAGCCCATATCCAAACAGAAAAGCCCTATCTGATTGCATTGAACAGCAAAGCTCACTTAGGCCCCAGCCACACGACTCCGGATCTTTTGCCAAACGCAGAAATATTCCTGCGTTTGGGCCGTTCTACTACACGCAAACGGCGTTTTACGTCACTCAAACGGAGTTTTCTGCAAACGGATAAATACGAAGTGAAGATATTCGAAAATATCCGGAGCAGCGGAGTCGTGTGGACACGTGAAACGAAAACGATGACGTCTCATACTTATCAGCTCATGACGTGACCAAACAACTTCCGAGGTGTCCCTATTCAGGCTGCATTGAACAGCGCGAGCGCTCAGTTTCTGACCCCTCTATGTCGTAACTCTTCTACTGGATGTTATATTAAAGTAGTCTAGTAGACTACTTTAATGTAACATCCAGTAGAAGAGTTACGACATTCCCACCTCCCGGAATCCCAGACTTTTATCAGTCCCCATAGCGCATCATGGTAGGAATTGTGGAGCGGCTGCGGACCTTTGTTGTTGTTTTTTTTAATTCACAGGAAGGGTATACCCCTCCTGTGCATTAATTAATGTGAACTGTATACAGTTCACATTTCCTCCAATATTCAATTCACTTCAATTCAATAACTCCAATAACATAGTCCCTTACTAGTAGTAAGGGACTTTGTTATTGGAGTTATTGAAATACAAATTTCACGTAACCTGGTAGTAGTAAGTTACTACTACCAGGTTACGTGAAATTTGTATTTGGGTAACCATCAGTGTTGGGACATGTGCACTACGTAACTCAATATATTACATAATATATTACCAAAATGCAGTAACTTGTAATATAAATATATTACTGAACCAAAACAATCTAATATGTTATACTTTTCTTTCTGCATTACTGCATTACTTTCAATATTACTTTCTGTCAATCTATTTCGTTGAAAATGTTATTGTGAAATTATATTGACAACTGCAGAAGTTAAATAATTACTTATTTTCTATAATTTGTCACCAAATTATTTATTCAGGAGGACATTTTTTCAAGTTGATTTCATATGGATTTCCCAGATAGCCAAGTGCGCTTTCTTTATTGTAGCTATGCCACTGGCCTACACAATATTTGATTAATAGTGACACTAAATATTTAATTATATATTTTGTACAACATTTTTCTTTTAAGTAATATGTAATAGTAATATTAATATATTACACTTGCTCAGACAGTAATATTGTAATACAATATATTGCTTTAAAATGAAGGTAATAAGCAATAAGTAATACATTAACAAGGTATAGTAATATTCCCAACACTGGTAACCATGGAAACCAGCTAACACCAGCCATTTCTGTGTTGTGCCAAATATTTCTTATCGCCACCTACTGGCTTGGCATACGTGTTGGAGCCCCAAATGTCCGTTTTGGGTTTACGTGTGGACAGCGATATCTTTGTCGTGTGGACAGGATTTTTTTTTTCAACGGGGGAGGAAAAGAACGGATATTTTCCTCGTGTGGCCGAGGCCTGAGTCACTCCATTTGCCACTGCACCATCTACCTCTAGGCACACTTAAAGATCCTCTGACACGCCCCCTGGGGAGCTAACAAATGCTAATTCAGAGGCTAACGAGGCCGTGACGTCACGCAGGAGGTGTAACTTCCCCCATAGTCAGCGCTAGCATAGCAACAGGCTAGTCGTTTTGACGTTACATATGGCTTCATACTGGGTCAAATGTCCACTTGAAAATTATTATTTTCACTCGAACATCTTAGTTACAATGGCATTGGCTTGAGGTGTTGTTGTTTACACGAACTGTTGCATAATCGCAATTTCGAACGTTGGTCCCATTATACCGGGCCACGTATGTGTGTTTCACTGAGATGGTGCTCGGCTCAGAGAGCCAGGAGCCAAGGCAGAGCACAGCTTCAGTAACAGGCTAAAATGTATATCCTCATGGATATCTCCCCAACATATCTCAACATGCAAGCCAAGGTGGAAGAGTTCTTTCCCCTGATATTCCGTTTCGACGACCAATACTACTATCAGCTATCGGACAGATAGGCTACAGCTGAGCTGTATCTGTCAGTTGAGCGGTGGTGGAGTGAAGAATCAAGCCGCCGCTTGCCCGCTGCTAGAGCAGCTACAGATCTTCCTCTCCTCTCCTCCTCCACACTTCTTTGGCGAATGACAGTTGTCGTTCCCCGCCAATGAAGTTACTAACAACGCGATCGCAACAACAATAATGTCGTAGTGTTCTCCATCTGGTGATGGAAGAGGAGAGGAGAGACGGCGCCGAAGCGCCGGGGAGGAAAACTATTTCTGCGCTATCAGACAGAGAGAAGGACGGAGACTCGAAGAGATCACATCAGAGCTGGATATAGGCACGGGCATGGGGAGGGGCAAACCACCCCAAATGCCATGACTGCCCCAACAGACACCACTAAACTAACTGCCATTTTCGGCTGCCCCCCCACAATTATGTTACACCCGGGCCTGACTTTTTTTTCAGCTGAGGGGAGGGACTTTGCGACACACACACACACACACACACACACACACACACACACACACACACACACACACACACACACACACACACACACACACACACACACACACACACACACACTCTCGCTCTCTCTCTGGGTCTGTCTCTGGGTCTGTCTCTGTGTGTGTATCGGCGCTGCAACAGGCGTTGTGTTAGAGTTGAATGCGAGCGTTGGACTCGAGTGTGATATATTTGATACAGCAATAGAAACCTCACGCCAACATCATTTGCATTCTAACTGAAATATTCGACCAAAACATCTTTTTGTTCAATGAGGTTTGCTAGGAATATGAAGCCATAAAAACGTTGAAACCACTATAGCAACAGACATGCAGTAGTAGTGGTAGTCTGGTAGGCAGGTAGGACGCCTCACTCAGTTGCCAGCTGATTGGACCGTCGGGGCAGTCGCTCGCGCTACAAAACGTTTTCGATTTGACCACGTGATGTGCTCTAAAATCGTGAGGATGTCAGAGGCCCTTTAAAGGTAGGGTAAGTGATTTCACTTTTGTCAGATATCACCCAAAAAATAGCTACTGTTGGGGGCCCCTAGTGCACCAGGCTGGTACTACACCATGAATTTCAAATCACTTCCCCTACCTCTAGGCACACTTAAAGGGGTATTATTCCACTTTCAACCCCGAAGTACCTGATTTTGGAGTGGGAATCACTTGGTACGGACTACGGACAATGTATGTTGCACAAGGATTATGGCTTTTAGCCTTTTACCAAAGACTCCGGTAGGTGGCGACATGCGCCTTTATGATGGTGCGACCCGCCAATAATTCGAGAGAAGAAGTAGTGCACATTTGAACAACATGGCGGAGCAACAACAACAACAACCGGAAAAATGTCTTATTCCAGCTCTTCCACCGACAGCATTACAAGCAAAAAGAATAAAAATCGCACAAGAAAAGAAAGCTGCTGCTGCAGAGAAAAAGGCCGCGTCTAAAGAGAAAGCCGCAGCTCAGAAAAAGGCTATGGCTAAGACGAGAATTTTCGTTGGCGTGGCCTTTGAACGCTGGAGAAAATTCAAAGAGGAGAAGCGTTTAAGGTCCGACGCAGAGGTAGCTGTTCTTCTACTTGACCAGTAAGTCGTTTCTGAGTCTGACTTGCACAGAATCAGTGGAGCCCTGGACCAGAGCTAACTGGAGTCTGGAAATTAAGTCTACTATCCAGGGAAAAAAAAGTAGCCTGACTACCCTAGCTCCTACGGCACCACTCTCTTAAGTGGTTCCTATGCAATACTCGTCAGAATCTCTCGGGCGAGGCAGACGATCGGTACCAATACAACTCGCATTTACTCACCATAGGTCCTGTGGAACAACCAACGTGCCTGAAAAGATCTCTCATCTGTCCAGTTTTTTTCGGGCACATAAAATCCATCCGATGATTTCGGGAAAGTGTTTTAATCCGCGAATTCTGTCACACAGCTCTGTGATTTTTGCAATGGCGCCATTGCCTCGCCCGAGCAATTCAGACTAGGTATGTAGAGGAACCACTACTCGGAGCGGAGAGAGTGGTGCCGTAGGAGCTAGCAGGGGTTGACACTAAGGTCTCCGAGGCACTTGCCCATCGGGCAAGTGCAAGTCAGGTTCTACTTGCCCTTGCCCAGGTTCTACTTGCCCTCAGGTCAAATGGACCCTTGCGGGTCCATTTGGTGCCCAGGCAAGTGTTAGTGTCAAGCCCTGAGCTAGACTAACCCCAATGAACCTTAATCGTGGGTGGGTGCCACTGCAGGTACCAAATGAAAAACTGTGCATATCTTCCAAACTATTGGTACTACAGAAAAAATGTCGAATCCTATGTACAGCTCAAGGATTTAAGATATTCTTATCTTATTCCCACACGGAAGCACACTAGGGCCTATTAAGGGTGCGTGGTTTCCACAATACACGATTCATACCTGTTTCTGCACATGTAATCCAAAAAGTGAAGGTCCGTCCGAACTTTCAACTACGTTAATATTAAAACTCCGAATTGTAATTTGAACAGACCGCTTAAATCGCTGCTTTTGTCAGACAGTTTATGTTTTTGTCGCCATTACTGCCCCCCTGGTCAGATTCTATGCACAAACATAATGGTGACAAAGGCAATGCAACTGAACAATCTGATCAGAGGGGGCAGTAATATGCGACAAAAACATAAAACTGTCTGACAAAAGCAGCGATTTAAGTGCTCTGTTGAGCATTAAATTTGATAAGTTGTATACATCAGGTACGTTATTGTGTATTAACATGTTTATTATGTTGTGCATATTAGGTATGAACAACTTGAAGAGTGGGCTGCAAAGCGCTGCGAATGTGGCCGCAAGCGCCAATTGACAGGTTCAGGTTACGTTCGAACATACCGGTGAGTAGTATGAATAATATTCTACCTATCTATCTGCATTTATACATTTTCACCCAGACACATCTGACCGACAAGCGCGCGCGCGCGCGCGTGTGTGTGTAATTTTTTTTACAATGTCATTTCTAAGGGAACAGAGCAGTGATGAAGACACTGATGTGTCACCCTCAGACACCCTGGAAGACAGGTACAGTATAGATCCCCAGCTCAATGATAGTTTGTAACCAAATGGACCATTAAGGGTCTGTAGCTCTGAGAGTATACAAATGGAACCATTAACTCTCAGAGTTAAAGTAACATTGATTTTAGGGGTTCCCAGAGAATGCCATTAGATGTGGGTCTTTGGACTAATGCAGGGTAAATAGGTTGAGAATCACAAGTTTTCACTGGCTGCACTTGCTAGAAGTATGGAGGCTATGATGCTGTAGCTGTTGAAATTGTTAAGCAAACTGCCGCCCAGTTACCATGGTGGCCTGTCTATGCAGCGTGTGTCAAACAAACCTCAGGGCTTGACACTAACACTTGCCCGCTTGCCCGGGGCAAGTAAAAAAATGGTGGGGCAAGTGAAGACTGCTACCTGGTTGTCCGATCGGGCAAGTGTGCAACTTAGTGCACTATAACACAACACAAGATAAATTTCTCTGACTCTGTGTCTTTCCTGCTTTCTAGCTATCCACAATTCAAGGCTGGATTTGGGAAACAAAACAGGGAAATTAACATACACATCAAAATGACCATTAATCTTCTACATTCTCTAGTTGTGTAGACTTGGGGCTAATTAAGAGGATGAATTTTAATTCTTGAGAGTGTAAAAATGAAACCAAATGGACCCGAAAGGGTCCATTTGGTTTCATTTTTACGTTCTCAAGAGTTACATCTGGTTAACCAACATCACTGTTGGTTGCAAAATTTACAATATATTTTTGAGGGGCAAGTGACCATGACCTGAGGGCAAGTAGAACCTGACTTGCACTTGCCCGATGGGCAAGTGCCTCAGAGACCTTAGTGTCAACCCCTGAAACCTTGTCAAATGTTTTGATGTTAATGTCTATGTAATGCAAGTCCATGCTTTCCAGGATGGATGCCATGGATTCCTGGATACCTTGGACGCCCCAGCAGGTAATCAGTCAGTCAGAATCAACTTTACAGTCCCACCATGTTTTTAAAGGTATCGTGGCATTATTTGTAACATCATTTTATTATCTTGGAGATGATCCTTGAAATGTGTTTAACAGGCTTTCATAGAAAAAAATACTCAATTAATGTGTTTTTGGTCCCTTTCTTTTACATTCTAATGGGGCATGGAGAAAAACACATTCTTTTGGCCACTAGGGGTCGTACTTTACTCCTTGTCAATCACTGTCATGATCCACCCACCCACCCCTCCTCTCCTCTCCAACAAACTTCCCCGCCTCCCAGATAGGGTGGCCAGGTCCAACCTGTTCATTTGAGGGAAAATAAGTGTTGCATGTGTGGGACATGTTGAGTGGGGAAAGGGGACAAAATGAGGTTAGTTAATAGGTTAGTTAATTATTAACATTGTGATTATTCTAAAATAATTCAGGGTTTCAATTCATATATAACAAAAATAGCTGATCTTGGTTGAATAGACAGGAAATACTAACTAGACCACTGACACTGTGGTTGCCTCATTTTTAGTGTCCCGAACAAATCCATAGACTTGTCTTTGAGACTAAATATTTGGTGATCAGCAGTTCAACTGTACTGCATTACAGTGGTTTTCATCCATTTTGATACCAGGGACCACTATTTATTCAGTGTTTGAGCCATGGACCACCATTTGATGACATTTTCACCCCACAGACCCACAATACCAGGCTGGATTTCAGGGCACTGGTGGTCCCCGGACCATTGGTTTAAAACTGCTGTATACTACATTGATTCTAATCTATACTCTTTATATCAGTTGTTTGTAAATAGTAGGCCTAATCAATAATATAAACAGAATCCTAGCCGATGTCGCACAAATTACGGGTTATATCAAAGTAAAATGATCGAGCAGAGACAGAGAGAGAGGGACAGAGAGGCAGGCAGAGACTGGCTGCTGTGCCAGAACTTAAAGACAGGGTATCATGCTAATATCAACTTTTTCTCATTTTAACTATGACAAAGTTGTGATAACATTCGAAAATGCAAACATATGGCTATATAAAGCCGTTTCTATGCTGTATCAGGTCGGAGGACACTCTTCTGAAAAACCCCTCCCACCAGCTCGGAAAGGCCCGAGCCAAAACAGCGCGTCACCAGTAGAACACGCTGACGTCACACCTCTAGGAACACATAGGAACACATGTTAAAAACTCCTCGGAATTCCATTATTTTAGCGTCATGTTAATGAAGTAAATAAAAATCTTTTTTGGTTAGCATGACCAGGGACCGCTATACTATGCACTCGAGATTTTTTGTAAATAATCCGCAAGCCGTTTTTGCATTATCTACGGGGAAACACGGCTGTGCACGGCTCGCATTTCTACACAGGCTTGGGGGGCGTGTCTTTCTTGAGTCACTGTATCCAACCTCCAGGCTGGTTCCAGCGGGCCACGCTCGCTAGCCTGCCCATGAAGAGATTACGTCTCTTGGGCAGGCTAGTGAGGTTTACTCGGTGTCGGTATGGGGGGGAAATAGACAGAGTTGCGATATTGAGGGGGCAGAAAATAGTCTGGTTACGTGGTTCATGTACTTGCGCGAGCCCATAGACTCTAATGTATGTATGTAGTAACTTCTTCCTGTTCTCTCCCCAGCTAGTTATCTATATAACGTAATATAGGCTATAATATAAAAAATAGCTCTTTAATGTGAGCAAGGCGGGGAGTTATAATCAGTAATATTGTTATAACCAGAATTATTTCGACCAGATGTAAACCATATGGCATAATGACGGTCGTATTGCAGTATAAATAAAGCCTCTGTATAGCCTGGCTCAGCCCTGAATCAGCACCGTAAAAATACTACCTTATTTTTTCTTTATGATTCAAGTAAATAATGAAGTGAGACGAGTGAAACAGAATGGCAGTCCGTTTCACTTCATTGAGGTATAGCCTCTGTATTCAACAATGAGAACAATCAACCATTATTATTGAGCGTCATTCGGAATCTGAATATTAGAAGAACATTAGCTCCGTCGGAACCCCACTCTCTGCTCCGTCCCTCCGCTCCCATCTCTAGTTCAACTTCTTAGATACAAGAAATAATAATCACACCGCTGCCGTGGGATCGTCCAGTAATAATACTAGTAATAATAACAGAAAATAACTTTAACGCCAAACACATGGGTTTGGTCATTGCATCCACTGCTGCTGGACTGCCGAACTGCTGATGTAGACTGCTGATGTAGCATTTTAGCTATCCCCCCATATGCCAACACACATTTTCACTAAATATCCCCGGTAATTCACATCGATAATTAAAAATAATACTCTCTATGTTGGCCCGGGGGGCTAGAATTGTCCGCGTTGCCGGGAGAAGACCAAAAACAGTTTCAAAAAGGAAAAGAATAGATGCAATGATTCAGCCCGGTTGGAAGTCAAAGCTAGTTAGCTAGCTTCCTTGGGCTAATGCAACCAGCCCCGCAATGCCTGTGCTGGATAGCATAGCATAGCATAGTAGGCTATCCTACTACTATGCTATGCTATGCTACTGTGGATAACTTTAGCCGGAAGCTCAGCTGCACAACCTGCTCGTAGAAGTTGGCCGAGCGTACCACTGTATACGTCACGCAATGGCACGTTCGGCTGTTTTCCCGAAGCAACAGCTTTTCAGGGAAGCAGGGGGGGGCGCTCAACTTCTTTCTTCAACTCTGCCTATATATTGTATTTTTTCTGAAACGACTTTTTTTCTGGACATCTTTAGGGGGTCATTGGTAGAGTTGTGCAAACTCCGTTCACTTCATGGGGCCAGTCTAATGGAGGCTCTTCTACATCAACTTCTATTGAGAATGGTGGCAGCAAATGGGGACAAGTCCTGGACCTGAAGTAGGCAGAGACAGCTTTAATGGTCGTAAAACCCTTTATTTTAGATCGTTTTGTAGTAATAGTAGCTAGGCTACAACATAAACATGACAACAGTTGGCATGTTGCTCTTGTTGAAAATATCGTAGGCCTATTTCCAACTCTAGTCTGTCACTACTCATGTTGCATGAACAGCGCCAAAGCGTTCGGTTTCTGACCCCTCAATGTCGCAACGCTGAGACTAGATTGCTCTAGGCTGCGAACGGCAGCGTGCCCCAGAGTGAAAGGTGGAAGAAAGGAATTATTTTACACAATAATCAAACCTCTCTCTCTCTCTCTCTCTCAGCAGTCGGTTAATACGACTTGGTTTTTTTTTATAAAGTCCACATTCATGTTTGCCTGGCTGGTTCGGGTATCTCGGCAGTGTCTGCAGGGACATGCAGAGAGTGTTTAGGGCAGTGCCTGTAATCCAATGAGAGGGCACTTCTAGCGAAATTGCATTCATGATCTGGTGGTCTATGTGTACACGTCCCTCAAACGGAGGAGAGAGGCGGAGAGTACAGCAGTGGAGGCTGGAGACAGCACGGCTGTGGGTGGGTGTTTACCGTGATGTACACGCAAGAATCCGGCGTCCAACCAGACGAGCCGTTTTTAAAACTAATTAGCATAACTACAAAATACGGAGAAACCACTGAATGTTCAAAGACCGACTTTTTATGGTGTAATTGTTGTCAAGAACCCCCCCAAAACACAAAAAATGAACAAAAACGTGTTTTTAATGTCACTATACCTTTAATGATTCCCACTACATCTGGGAGTGTTAAAGTCGCCCAATGTCGCCTTGGGCAGAAATGGAGTTAATGGAGTTACACTAGCGTTCAAAAGTTTGGGGTCACTTACTGTAGAAACGCCTGCATTTAGGAGGCAGGCATCCCACATCCAAAACCTTTGGAGTTGGACCACATTCCATGAACACTACTATATTATATACCAGGGGTTTTCAACAGGTGGTCTGGGGACCACCAGTGCTCCTTGAGATGGTTCCAGGTGGCCCCCAGGCTAAATGATAAAGGGTTGGGTAGCCAGATGTAACTCTTGAGAATGTCAAAATGAAACCAAATGGACCCTTGCGGGTCCATTTGGTTTCATTTTGACACTCTCAAGAGTTAAAATATTCATCATCTGAATTAGCACCACTTAATTAAGAAGTTTACAATGTTTTGTTGGCAAAATACAGCCTGGATTTGTGGACAAAATCAAAAGAACTCTTTAATTTTAGGTCTTTGGTGTGAAAATGTAATCAAATGGTGGATACCATTTGAAACATTGAAACCCCTGCCATACAGTATGGCAGGGGTTTTCAACCTTTTTGACACCAAAGACCTATGCAAAAAGGAAAACGGGTCCCGCACACCGTCAAGTACTTGCCAAAATGCTCTTTATTTCATAGTGTCAACGTTTCGGTCATGTAGACCTTCTTCAGGACAGACACCAAAGACCTAAAATTAAAGAATTACATCTGGTTACCCAACCTCCCATCATTTAGCCTGGGGACCACCTGGAGCCATCTCAAGGACCACTGGTGGTCCCCGGACCACCTGTTGAAAACCCCTGGTATATAATATAGTAGTGTTCATAGAATGCGGTCCAACTCCAAAGGTTTTGGATGTGGGATGCCTGCCTCCTAAATGCAGACGTTTCTAAGTGACCCCACTTTTGAACGCTAGTGTAAGTGTGTGTAATATATATATATATATATATATATATATAATTATTTTTCTATCAATCAAACATGCTGGGCATTCAATGTTGTTTTTAATCAATTATGAAAACTAGATCTGTAGCTCCACCAGCACAGGTCGACGTCACCAGTCGTTGGCGACTATGTTTTACCCCTGCAGGCAACTGTTACGTCACCCTTCGGTTGATGTAACAGCGGACGGACAGACATAAGGGGTGAAACATAGTCACCACGTTACGGTGGAGACAATAATCGTTATTTTCAGCCCTATTTATTATTATAATATTTCCATTTTATTATTTTATTTTTAACGAAGATGTTTAGATTTCTGTTATTGCTTGCTGGGCCGGAACGAGTGCAAGTTAAGCGATCGGTTTGCGGTCGTCCGTTGTCGACCGCCCTTCGAAGTATTCCTATTAGCCGATTTAGGTGATGATGGTGACGTAATTTAGAGATCTTAATGACTGTCATATCGGCACCCCCAAAACCAGGAGGAAGGACCTGTGGGGGCTGAAATGGAAGAAGTTTGCCCCTCCCCCGAGGAAGGAGGAGTTGCACAAGAGGAGGAGGACCTGCCCCTGACCGAGCCCCCTGCTCCCCGCCCCTCCTCGGACCCAAGCAGCCAAGAACACCAGCACAAGGTCAGCACAAAGATTAGTACTGACTGGTACTGTAGTTTTTTAAATTAATAAAGTGGGTGAAATTTGTTTTTTGTACATACTTACATACTCTTGCATTATCTGTTTCTTGCCTTGCCTTTTGATGATGGTGTAGAATTTTGTGTATTTTCAATGTACATATTGTAACCAAACATATCAATAAATCTAACTTACAGGCAGTGACCTCAGATGACACCCACAGCTGCAGTGATCAAGAGCTATCTGAAGCCGCCATCACTGTAGTTATTGGTTGTAGGGAGGAAGAAAATGTGTCATCTGATAAAGGAGATGACTCCTTTGACGAAGGAGGAGAACTGGAAGACAACTCAGACACTGACTGGGAGGATGAACAAGATGACATAAGACTCGGAGAACTCTGTACTGATTGTGGAAGGTTTATAAAATGTCTGAAGTCTCACAGATGTAAGCACAAAATCAAGCCCTTTTCTTGCACTGTGTGTGGTAAAGGATTTGCCACTGATCGTAATCGATTTCTACACAACCAGATGTTCCATATGGGAAGCCATAAGCGTGTGTGCAAGTTCTGCTTCTCAACCTTCGAAACTATACCCGAAAAACTTGCACATGAGCGGAGCCATCCACCTGCGAAAAAGCCCTACCAATGTCCTGACTGTCCAGAGGCGTTCACAACGTTCAAAGGGCGCCGTGAACACATGAGTACCAGCCATATTGTTTGTCACATATGCGGCATCAGGTTTGATATGAGAAATAAATTGCAGAGACATTTAGTCGTGCACACAGGAGAAAAGAAGTTTGTATGTAACTTTTGTCAACGCTCCTTCAACCAGCCAGGCCACCTCAAGTCCCACATGCGTCTCCACACAGGGGAGAAACCATATAGTTGCCAGCACTGTGATAAGAGTTTTAATCACAATGTTAGCCTGAAGAGTCACATCAAGTGTCATCATGGACCTGACCAAGACCCTGACGCAGGGATAGAAGTGCAGGAATGAGTCTGAGGTTGAATTAGAAGAAGTAAAAGAGTAGGAAATCTATTCTTGGTACTTGAAGGACGACTTCACCACTTTGCAACACATCTTCATATAATTGGTCTTCACTAATGTTCTTTTCTCATAGGAGGGCTACAAGCAATTCAGAAACCTGTCTTCCAGTGACATTGTTAGGCAAATTTAAACATCGACAAAATGTTTTGATTTGTATTATCTCGAGGGTGATGGTTCCATAGCATGGTAACTTCTCAGAAATAAAGGTAAAAAAAGACCACGCACATCCAAAAAAGACCCAATTTGGGTAGGGTGCTAGATTAAACAATGGAACATGACTATGTGGAAGAAAGAAAATCTGCACACCATTTGATGCTCCCGAATAATGCTTTACTTATTGGTGACGTTTCGGGCCGGAGCCCTTCCTCAGACCTTTGAGGCCCGAAACGTCACCAATAAGTAAAGCATTATTCGGGAGCATCAAATGGTGTGCAGATTTTCTTTCTTCCACAACTTCTCAGAAATAGAAAGCCTGCAGCTTCTACTAGCTTGGATTCCAATAGGTTTCTGAACCTGTCTTCTGCTATTTTATCATGAACATTAGTGATGACCAATTGTGTTAAGATCTGTTGAAAAGTCATTGTTATGAATAAACATACACTAGTCCCGAGTTTTAAGCTAGACCGTGTCCCTGTATATTGAACATCAGTTTGTAAATGTGTTTATCAAACATGATAAATAGCTGTGTGCGTGTGTGCAATAAAAAAGACTATGCACACATTGCACAGTAATCCTATGCTTTTTTTCACAGCTCAGGATTTTATCAAATTTAAGCCCATTCTGCAGATGCTCCGGTGGCTGTGAGAGGTACTGGGAAGTAGGAACCAAAGGCCCGCTCTGGGTTGATCTGCAGTGTGTACAGAGAGAATGGGCTGTCAGGTTTTTCTGTGTGCCTGGGCAGCCTGGGGTTGAAGACCATGGAAAGTTTGAATGTTTTAGTACAGTTACTACATCAGACCTCACTCTCCACCACCTATATAACACAGCTTGTAGTAGACATTCTGCTTCCTTTCTGAACTCAAGATTGACATTTGCTAGATCAGAATGGAGAGCATTCTGCCTGGCTTGGGTTTAGACAATATAGCAGGGGTGTTTTAAATAACTTGAGAGCTACTTTCAAAATGACAAACTCAACCAGATCTAACTATGACAAATACATAGCCTATTATCCAATTGTGAAAAACATTTAACTAGGTACCTGAGGTATACAACCATTACTCTGTAATGCTACTCATGTCGTGGTCTACCTTTTGGGCACCCCTGAGAATGTCACATATTGCCATGTTTAATCAATTCTAAAGTTTTGTTTCATGCTATGACAATGACAGTTATTGCACAGTGATTGCAAGTAATGGTTTATAAGACTAATCCATAATTTCCCTTTACACACAATCACCCTGAAGTGCTAGTTAAAATAGTCAAACTGTCGCATGTCCTGAATATACTATTAGTAACTAGTAGTATGTTAGTAGTACTAGTGTGTTAGAACAAATGTACTGTATATTAATTAGAAATCTGCATATTACAAACACGTTTTACATTCTCATATGATTTATTATACACATAAATTATATTTACGAATACATTATATAAAAGTACATCATTATTTTACAATTGAGGTATTTAAAAGTAAATCATTGTTTAAAACAGTTTCAAAGCATACACTTCAAAACAATTAAAAACATCTTCAACATTTTTATCATCTGTTGTGCTCCATGCGCTCTGCTGCTGTGAGCCAAATGTTCCAAAAGTCTACAGACTTTTGGGACATTTGTAGTGTGTGAGTAAAGATGGGGCCTGACACTTGTTTCGCTGGCTGTTCCAGCCCCTTTCCAACCTACCCTATCGTGGGGTGTACAAGCTCCGTCCACTGGAGTTCATGCACTTCAACTGCTCCCGCTATACCTCCATCTCGGCCTCTTTGTGTAGCTGGTTGGTTTCTTTAGACCCTGGCCTGAGCACCCAGCTGTTGTGTTGGAGGTCTACCACATCCTGAAACAAGAAGCGGACCCTGGGGGGTCTTTCCCTCCTCGATGATCTGCTCTATCCGGTCGATGCACGTCTTGGCCATTAGTTGGGGGCCTTAGGGAGATTTTAGGCTCAGGTTAAAAAAAAATAAAATGAGCACTCCAATAGATTTATAATTGTCAAAACAGATGAAATAGACAACCAGTTTACATTTGGAGCTCATTTGTTTCAAATGAGAGAAAACCTTCTACAAGTGGCGGCCATATTGGATTGGACACTATGGCGAGTTGGCGACCCCAAAGGTCATCGTTGCGGGCGCTCTAGCCAAATCATTTGAGTATGCCCTGAGCTACACTTATGCCAAATTTGGTGCTTTGTCAGAGCTGTACTAGAGCACTATAAACGAGAGTACTGACACGCTTTGATCTCGTGCTTCGCGCCCTGCACTGGAGCAAGTGGATGGGCAAGAGTGGTTGGTTTGGAACCATCATAGGTGGTTTGTTCCCACCTGAACCGTTCCTCGTCCTCTCTAGATTGCACTGTTGTCTCCCAGCATGGCTTCATGTGACTACACCATGAATACTGTGTGCAGACAGGTAAGCGTTATTTCATGAAATGCTCCCTGTGGTCCGCATTTCCAACAATTGACAGAGTTGGTTCTGTAAGAACCTTGCTGACAAATTGTTACTGTACCTGGCAAATTCAGACTGTTAATTTAATCTTCTCCAGATGAATTCTTTGAGTAAATTCTACACTAAATGCCAGGATGTGTAAGAAATTACTGGAATGCAGTTTATTTGGGATAGTGAACTGCCTCAACGAGCCAGTTTTTGGAGTCTGACTAAACTCTCGACTTGGAATTTCCCATTCCACACAAGTCTAATTGTCAAAATATAAAAGTGTCACTTGAACATTTGACAATGTAAATGCATTTGGTCATGCATTTTTTTATGCAGGTACTGCATCATTCACCCCTAAAGTAAATATCTTTTGAGTTCGTTTTGCGATGCAAAGTATTTGTGTGGTATTTGGCCATATATTGTGCTGCGTGTTGTCAAAGTGCCTGACCTTTAACCATGCATATAAGTCATGCTCTTGAATGGGTTTTCCTTTTTTCTTCTAGGATGAAGGAGTTGAACGGTCCCAAAGCTCGGCGAACTGCCAAGGCAGAAAAACCTATGGAGAGCACCTCAGAGGAGGAGGTCAGATTGGACACAGATCCCAAATAACCTGACTTGAGTCCTGCTAGTGTCTGACATGTCTTTGTTTTCATCTGCAGAACTCTATAGAGTCTGACCCCTATGCCCTGGTGACTGAGCTAGAGCCTAGAGGACAAGGTCCAGGGAGAGATACAGGTGTGTATGCCTCTTTCTCTTGCTTAAAAAACAACCTTGTTACTCTTGTGTTACCAGCTTGCTGTTTAAGTTGTATCTGAAGACCTTTGTCTTCCAAAGATTCAGTGAAGTGTCCCAGAGAGCCAAGCAGGTTCTTGAACCGATGAGGCTCCCAGTCCCGCCGCTGAACAACACTACTAAGACTTGTGTTTTTCGATGTGGTCTCATGTGAAATGATTCATTAATGTTTAACCAACATGGTGGTATGTCCCCAAGATGGTGGTACGTCTCAATTGCCTTATTTTCCTAAAGTTATCAAAAATCTGGGAACTAAATTGTCACTAATGTGTTAATGGTGTCTAATACTGGTATGTTGAAATTTTACACCCTGAGGAGACTTCAGTAACAAACTGGTCAAAAACTTCTTGTACTTTTTAGGTTTCCCTCGTGTTGAATTTCAACATTTTAGTACATGTTGATAGACGCCATTAGAAGCGCATTGAAGAAATTACAAAGCGCTCCCAGATTGGATGGATATTTTCCAGATTGGTCAAATATCTGTGGAAAAAAAAAACCCTAACTATTGTATGAGTCTTGATATGAAATATACTGCGCTGTGTAGATACTGTCTGGAAGTCAAATATTGGACTGAGTTGGAGTACTTGTCCTTCACTAACATTTCTAGAATTGAGAAAAGTTTAATAGACACTTGGAAATTTGGGGTGAATATTAAGATTTATTTTTCTAATACTGCATAGAAACGGGGGGCTTTACACGTGTAATGCGGCTGGGGACGCGAGAGTGCGCCGCGGAACCATCAAGGGTAACGACCAGCAGAGGGGTAGGAAGGAACATTATTAATGTAACCACACGGTACGACCTCGAAAACTGCTCGTGCAGCAAAAATGCATTACTCTATGGCCTTAATGGTACAAAAGTTCAAATTGTTGCTATCTGCCACTTCTGTCCTGCGGTAGAGGACATCTCTCCGCACGCGTGGATAACATTTGCCTCGTAGCAGCGTTTTTTGTCTAGCATCCTATTTGTAAGGCATATGCACTCCAATTAACAGTATTTATCTATTTAGATCAGTGTTAATGTTTTAACTGTCATAGACGGCAATAAAATGTAATAAGAGTACACAAACATATTTTGTATATTGTGTGGCATGTTTTTAAGTTTACATACTTGGAAGTATTGTTTAATTTAGAGGGTTATTTTATTATGAAGGGCGAAGCAACCGGAAGTCTTATCCTAGCTCATGCGACTTGGCCAGAGACATAGCAGAAGAGTTGCGACATTGAGGGGCCATAAACTGAGCTCTCGAGAGCACTGTGCATGCAGCCTGAATGGGGACAAACTGGAGGTGTTTTTAGGGAGTGATTATGTGCAACATGCCAACTGTTTTAAGTATTGCACAAAAACGACGTTTCTTTAATGTTTATGTAAAAATTAAATCATTCAAGCCCATTCGATTATGATTAGAAGTCTAGACGAACCCCATGACGTGAACGGATTTTGCGTAAAGGCTGTCTATACTCGTTGGCTCTAGCTTGTCTCCGCTCCTCCCCATCCTCTCAGCATTGTTTACACTGCTCACACACAGCAGCCACAATAGACGCACGCAGTCTGACAATGATTTTGTATTTACTTTAATGTTAACGTTATTTAAAAAGCGAAGCGACAACAAAAGACGCTTATCCGTAAGATGCTGGGCATCGAAGAAAACGCTACCCCTGGAACAACAACAACAACAACAATGTCGGGCACCGTTAATAATAATAATAACAACAAGAAGGGGAAACCGAGATCGCCGAGGAAAATGCAGCGCGACGCAGAGCGTTCTAAAACCAGAGTGAATCTGGGCCAGGCATTCAGCCGCTGGAGGGCTATGAAGACCCGGCTGGACATGAGGAGCGACGAGCACCTGGGCTTCTTTCTGCTGGACAGGTCGGCTATACTTCTGGCCAATGCTCTCATGTCGCCATCCATCTGCAACCGCTTATCCGTAGTTGGGTCAACAGCCCCCCCCCCTCCTCCCCCGAAGAGCTTCCCTCTCGCCTCCAGAGCCTCATAGTTCTCGCTCAGGTTATTTACGCCAGTGTGGATCCCCCCCCCCCCCCACGAACCCCCATAAGACAAGGTGTTTACGGCATATCTCTCACTGGGCCCCCCAATTTATAATGTAAATTTAATGTTAATTTAACTCTCATAATGGTCCATTTGGTTCCAAACTATCATTTAGCTGGGGACCCCTGGGGGTCCACCCCAATTCTGGAACCTCTGGCCTAACCAAATTAGCCTGACGCTCCCATAACAGTATATCTTGTTATGGTCGGTGTATCATTCATGTCATTGCATGCTTTAACAAACAAAATCACAACATCACCACCCATAACTTGGCATACATGCCCGATGCACTGGTTGTAACCTTGCATGGTTTCTTCCACCATTGGTGTGTGAATTGGATGAATCCACAATCTATGTAAAGTGCCATGAATAAAGGCGGTATATAAATAAACCATTTAGCATATCCATATCATGATAATATAGTACCATATGGTACCTACAGACTAGATGTAATCTGTGATCCCAATACTAGCATCACTGTTCAATATATACTCCAGCCACTGTATAACTATGGCTGTTGACGTGCATAAAGAATAGGCATGCTTTTGGCTATTTTGTTTTTGTTTCACTGTTTATGTTGGCATTCCAAGTACTGTTTATGTTGACATCATCCCTTGCAGGGACGGCTCTGTCTTTGGAGTTGTGCACCAAGTTGATGATGGGACCATAAAAGTGTCAAACTCGTTTTATACTTGTTAGTGTTCTCTGTAATCATTGAACAAAAGACCGCTATTTTAATACACACAGACCTGGGATTTTAGCTTCTACTTAGTATTCAGTATCCCCCCTCTGCCCCACAGACAGAAACATCCCTGGATTAATGTCAACATAAGCAGTGGAATGTGTCTTTCTGTATATGTGTGTGTGTGTGTATATATATATATATATATATATATATATATATATATATATATATATATATATATATATATATATATATATATATATATATATATATATATGACAGTTACATACATATGGTGCCTTTAATGTGGTGTTATTTTCGTGCAGAAAAACACGCCCCTCTTGGTGTATTCATGTTTAGTTCCGCAGTTTGTTTATGTTCATTCTGAAGACCAAATGGGCTGTTTTGTTTGTGCAGGGAGGAGGATGGGGGGAAGACGTCACTTGATGCAGCTTTGAACATGCGCACACTGTTAATGATCCCTTTTGAACTTCAAAGACTGTGTGTGGAGGTGTGCGTTCATGCGCCCGTTGCTGCCTGCACTGAGCCAGAATTGATCGATTGAGCCAATAAAATTGTCCAACGCATTCTCTCATGTGCTCACTCACAGACTATACTGTTCTGAGAGAGGGAGAGAAAGAAAGTCCCTGTAATGTAAAGTGAGGGTGAGAGAGAATTAAGTAATGCATCAAAGAGACAGCACCCAAGTTTGAATTCTGTTTGAAAACACTCACCGTTTATTAATATGGGTTAGTATTTCAATTCTTTTGAACCCATACATATCAGTACTCGTAACATCCACCTTGAATAATCCCAGGAAAAGCGGTCTGGCACCATGCTTACTGGGGGTTGTATACAAAACACACCACATTGCATTTAGAAAGCTGTGGCATAAAAGTACTCCACCCCCACTCCAACAAAAGTATAACAACAATAATAATAATAAGAAGAAATAGCCTAAATGTATGTTTTGTTTACTTCAGTAAGTTGCCGACAGTGCTGACAGTGCTTGCTGAGAAAAGGAGGGCCATGACAAGGGTGAACATTGGATCAGCGTTTCATCGTTGGAGTGCGCTGATGGTGGCTCGGCGGCTGAAGAAACATTCAGACGTGGCCACTTTCCTTCTTGATTGGTAAGCAAAGGTTTGCTAATGCCTCAAAATTTGCCCTGCTTCATTTTTTGACACCAAAACGCCTGTGACCTGCCCAGTATAAAATATATAAAATATGATTAAACGTAATTGCTTTGTATAATTAAACATATTAAACAATTAAACTGTATTTCTAACACAGCATGGTTGAACACTTGATTCAATTGAGCGGTGTGTCTTTTATAATAATGTATATAATGATTGATCTGACCACTGCCTAAACGGCTACGGTGGCTCAGGAGGTAGAGCAGGTGGTACAATGATCCGCGGTTGGTGGCTTTAATCCCAGCTCATGTCTACATGTCGTGCCTTGCATGGCTTCCACCGCGGTGTGTGAATGTGTGTGTATGAATAGGTGAATGTAATGCACTGTATCTTGGATAAAGGCACTATATAAAAGCACCATTTACCATTTCATCAACGTCTAATAGCACCTGTTGCTCTCCTTGAATTTTAGGATGGAGCAGTTCGGACATCAACTTAACTATGTCAGTGGTGCTGTCAGAACGCAACACGACTCAACCCAGTCAGTGGTGCTGCGGCATTAAGGTGTTTTAAATTGCGCAGTGTGCAGCCATCAGGCACTAATGGTATGCTTATTATGTTTTGGTAGGTATGATCGAACTGGACCGTCGACCTCCAAACCCAGATTGATCGGTCCACTACCAGACCGGTAAGTGTTAACTATGATAGCTGTCTGCATTCATCCAGTATGTTTATGTCAATTTTTAATTGGGTTGCCAAGGGGAACCCCACTACTGTTATTGTGATGGCTGCAAACCTTTTTCTGTAAACTTTTTTTCCTAGAGGAACCCCAGTACTGCTAATGTGATGGCTGTAAACGTTTTTCTGTGAACCTTTTTCTAATATTTATTTTGTAAACTTCCAGCCAATGAGAAACCACTGTTCTAGATGACGTAACTAAAGCATGTTTCAAAACTGGTAGGTCATAAGGGGGTACTGTAATGTGTATATTGCTCTATTCCAGGGTTCAATGAATGAACATAGAAAACCTAGACAGTTGGAGAGCTTTAGGACTCAGAGCAGCAGTCGTATCACAAGTGGTGAGGCCAGTGCAGCATCACGTCACCATTACAACATCAGTGGGGCTAGCATCTCGGTCGCAGATTACAATTTCATCGGAGCAATCCCACTTTGCAATTGCAAAATTGCATTCATTCTAGTTTATTTTTCTTCTCCACTATGTAGTGACTCTACTGTATACCAATATACCATATACCAATTTGTAAAATAAAAAATAAATAAATATATAAACAAACTAATCTAACTTTCTCAAATGTTTTCAGGTGTTCCAAGATGGATTTAATCGGTAGTGCTGACTCTCAAATACAAGCTAAGCAGGTAATACCTTTACTCAAATCAAATTTATTCGTATAGCAAAAACAACAAAACTCTCATTTTGTGATGCACCAAAGTGCTTCACAAATCAAGTCAGCACAATGCAATATGATAAAGTAAATAATGGAACAGTGTAACAAAAACATTATTTCTGATGTCTGATTAGGCTTTCAATTGGTCTGGTTAGCCTAATCAGACTTGGAATCATCCTAAACATGGCTGGTGGAGGATCACAGATGAGGCCATATGAATTGGAAAAACAGGCAATTAGAACAAAATAATCAAGAATCTTCTATTAAAGTGTGAAAAAGAGAACCAACTAGAGATGCATTGCAGTGACAGTTCATCTGCTTTCTGATTGTTACAGGCAATCAGCGCAGGTGACGCACACAGCTGCACCAACGATCTAGAGAGCTCTGATACAGCCATCGACATCAAAGTTATTGATTTTAGTGATGAAGAAAATGTCTCACCGTATGAAGAAAAATACTTCCCTGATGAAGAAAGATACTTCCCTGATGAAGAAATGTACTCTTTCGATGGAGGGGGAGATGGGACATGCTCTAATAACACAAGGTCTGAATGAGTTCCAGATAAAACGCATCGTTGTCACGCAGAACCTCCTATCGCCATATTCAAACCTTTTGTGTGTGTGTGTGTGTGTGTGTGTTTTTTTTTTTCTTTTTGTAAATTGAGCATATACAGTATACCCGGACATATTGAGTACACCAAATCTTTATGTTAAAATGTTGAATATGGGTCCCCAGCTTGTAGAAACTGCTGGATGCGTATGTTGAGAAATTTCCATAATTGGCATAATATGTGAAACCTATGTAAGTTAGCATCCAAAAGTTTCTACATGCTGGGGGACCATGCTCAACATTTCGGCATGCTTTGGTGGTGTACTCTTCTTTGATGCATCAAAAGTAGCATAACTGCCACTTTGAATTTGAATCCTGAAAAGTAACAGTATTGGAAGGTCTCTACTCGTCAGAAGCAATATAATCATAGCTTATCTAAATTCAAAGTAATTGAAACTGAAACCCAACATCACAGTGAAACGTGGTTAGTCATATGCTTATTATATTACTCCAAACTCTACTTAGGTATGATCCAACCGGCCCATCAACCTCCAAACCCTGCTTGACTTCAGCTTCACTTTCACCAGTCAAGTGAGTGCTGTCTCGTTCAGACACAGAGCCAAACAGGAGACTAGCAAATTGCCAAATAAAACGATGTGTAGGTGAATTAAAACAATTATTTTACTAATGTAGCGACTTGTTGTTTAAAGGGTGCGATTTCAGTCACAGAGCACAGTGCCATATCAGCCACGGAGTAGTGATGAAGAAACTCTCTCAGCCTCGGAGAGCCTGGAAGAAAGGTATAAATATATAATTTCTTTTTTGTTTTAATGTTTATTTGAAAGTGAAATATCACTTTAGGACTTTATTTATAATACCCCATTCGTAGATTCATGGTATTTCCTCTTCAAAAGCTTCTGAATCTAGTTCTCACTGTGACTCTGTGTGCATGCTTAGTTATATCATTAAAATGCCATAACCACCAAAACACCACCACTGTCATCTATGCCTTATGGCTCCATATTTGGGTAAGGTTTAGCCTTGACTGCCTTTGACGTGTTTTGACATATAAATGAAATTAATAAATTGTTGCTATGGGCTGTGAGACAGGAGTGACTCAAAAATAAAATAACTACGGTAGTCTAACATTCGTGTTTTTCAGGTGTTCCATGATGGAAATGATCGGTACTGTGGACTCCCATGTGCAAGGAAATCCCCAGCAGGTAATCCTTTTACTAGTATCTAAAATTTTGAACAAGAGGATGTAACGCAACTATAGGTGCGTTTCATTCGCGATGACAGTGGAGGTGATCATTTCATGAACTTGCTGATTGTTACAGGCAGTGAGCGCAGGTGATCCACACAGCTGTCCCCGCAACGACGTGGCACCCGTTGAAGAAAATATCACACCGGATGAAGGAAATACTGCTCCTGATGAAGAAACATACTTCCCTGATGACGAAAACTTCGCTCATGATGAAGGATGGGGAGAGGGAACATGCTCTAACACACTAGGGTCTGAAGTTTCTTATTATCCTAACTTTCTATCCTAAATTTAATTTAATTGAATTTGAAACCCAACGGGCCCAGTCACCTCCAAACCCTGCTTGACTTCAGGTTTACTTTCATCAGCCCGGTGAGCCCTGTAAGAACGGTTAGGACTGCGACAAATTAGTGACTTCTTGATTGTGGCCAGATCAAGGCAATCCAAGACTGGTCAAATCTGGACCAGAATATCACCTGAATTCAACCAACACAAATCCTCTCCACTAAAGACGGACGTTCCTGGATGAGTCAGAGAGAGTCCGATTGAAGACAGACTATCACTATAACTAGACTATAACTAGACATTTACAGTACAGTAAGTTAGTCTGGACTCAATCCTACTCTTCTCTGATTCAAGGACTTCCGTCTCTAGTGGACAGGATTTGTCCTGGTCCTGACCATGCCTGCTGGGATGTACTATAAACATTATTTATTTTGAGCTATCTGTTAGGATCTCATTCAAAGGAGGAAACCAAAGAATCTTTATGTGAATTAAAACAACTATCTATTTACATTTGTTTTCAGGGAGAATCCTCAGCCACGCTACAGTGACGAAGAAACACTCTCAGCCTCAGAAAGCCTGGAGGAAAGGTATAACTAATTGTATCTTTCTAGTGCAGCAGTTCCCTACTTTGTGGGGAGTGAATGATAGCAACAAATTTGCCTCCAAGCTGGAATGATTGATCATTAAAAATTGACAGCGTGATGGGTGGCCCATGAAAGCTTTTGGAATTTCAAATTGTTCCCAGAATCAGAAAGAATTGAGAGCCGCTGATCTAGTGACATCTAGTGGCTGTATGTTGTCCATTGTTCATTGCATTCAAAATTCAAAATGGGTAAAAAAAAACCCCGAAAAACAATTTTATCTACTATTTACACTGTGAGATAAATAAAGGACGAAATACATTATATTAATCTATTTCTCAAGTCGTCGTATTTTTGAGTACAGAAACACTAGTCACTTCATATTTTTCAGGTTTTCCAAGTTGGATTCAATCGGTACTGTGGACTCCTGCATACAAGGGAAGCCCCAGCAGGTAGAGTAATACTTTTCACAAGTATTTTTAAAACAGAAGAGGGTTTATCAGCTCATCTGTTTTTTTAACCATCACAGGCCTGTGATCCGGAGGGTTCTGGTGCCGCCATCACCGCAATAATTGGCTTTAGTGACGAGGACAACGTCTCATCTGAGGCAGAAAATGACTTACCAGACGAAGGAATTGACTCCTCCGATGAAGGGGAAGTTGGAGAGGGGATGCCGGAACACAGTTCAGACAGTGACTGGACACCTAATAAAATGGTGGGACCCAGCAGCAAGAACGAAGAGAAAGAAAACGACTCTTCGGTTGAAGGCGGAGGACAAAGGCTGTTGGATGAGGGTGAACACAGCTCAGACTTGGACAGCACCTCAGTGAGAGGAAAACAAACGCCACAACAGGTAGTCACACAAGTTTTATCCTGTTTTGTTTTTACCATATATTTTGTTGCTGTTGATGTTGATTACCGCAGTTGAAATAAGCCCAGTTGAGTCTGATCCTCGTGGTGGCTGACTATTATGTCATAAAGCAGCATTAACAAGGAGTGGGATAAAATCAGCGTTCTTGCGATTGTGCTTGTGCATCCTGCGCTTTCCCATTGGAAGTGTATCACAGATACCATATACAGATGTGGGAGTAGGCCCTTTGATTTGTTGTCTGTCTTTTATTTTATTCTATTTTATTTATTTTTTTAAGTTAGGTTTAGGTACACATGTTGAGATGCTCTGCCACTGCACACATTACTGACTGATGGGTCTCTTATTTGTCTTTTCAGACCGTGCCATGGGGAGACACTCGGAGCTTCAGCAACAGTGGTGAGAACATTGGCAAGGGTCGTAAATATGTCAAAAAACTCAAAAAACTCTGTCCCGAGTGCGGAATGTTGGTCAGAGATCTGAAGCGTCATACGTGTGAGCACAAAATCAAGCCTTATTTTTGTAATCAGTGTGGTAGGAGATTTGCCACAGAGCGTCATGTAAAAATTCACAGCAGGGTCCACAAGGAGAGCTGGAAATATTTGTGCAGGTACTGCCTCGCAACCTTCAAAACAAAGCCAGACAAAATTCTACACGAGGGCAGCCATCCACCGTCACTGACACCCTATCGCTGTTCAGACTGTCCAGAGACATTTAAGAGCTTCCGAGAACGCCGTGAACACATATGGAAGAACCACGGAACGGGGCCCACCAATGCCATTTTCGTTTGTCCCACGTGCGACAGGAGATTTCTTGGCAAACACAAATTGCAGAGGCATCTAGTCGTGCACACGGGAGAAAAGCAGTTTGTATGTTGGGTTTGCCAGCGTTCCTTCAACCAGCCAGGCCACCTCAAGTCCCACATGCGTGTCCACACAGGGGAGAAACCCTACCAGTGTCAGCACTGTGATAAGAGCTTTAATCACAATGTCAGCCTGAAGAGTCACATCCAGCGTTACCATGGACAAGTGCCTGACCCAGGGATGGTTGAATTAGATAACACAACTGGAATGGAGATCAGTGGCCTTAATCAGGAGGAGGCTGAGCGAAATAATGACACGCGCAACTCTGAGGAGGATGAAGAACCGGCTGTTGCAAAGAAATTGAACAACACGCTCACAGATAAAGGAAACTCGAGGAGTACGGCGGTGATCCCCTCAGGTGACCAGTTGAAGAGGAAGTTATGTGACAGCGATGCAACAGAGGAAGGCCAGGGAAACAGAGATTCAGCCTGTGACTCAGCAGACGAGGAAGGAACGAGGGGAAGCAAGAAAATGAGAAAGACCACCTGGAGATCTAAAGGAAGACCAAAGAACTCTGAGGGAGAGGAGCATAGTAGTCGCTCTGAATTTGATGACCTTGAAAGTGAAGAGAATAGCAGTGAGTCTGATTTTAACCTTGAGGCTGAAGACCATAGCAGTGACTCTGATTTTAACCCAACAAGCGGGAAACCTAAGAAAATAGGAAAGGACAGATGGAGACGGAGAGGAAGGTCAAAGAACAATCCATTAGTCTGACTGTCTTTTAAATGACTGTTGTTGGCAGATTTTATGAAATGTCTTTGAGCTGTTGTTGGCAGATTTTATGAAGAGAATACCTTGGCTGCATGAGAGAGAGCTACTTAATTCTGAAAAGAAAAAAAAATGGTAAGGGAGATGTTTTATAAGCTAGATGTTTTATAAATTAGTTTTTTATATACTTACAGGTATACCTACAGGTTAAGTAACCGTGTGTAAAATAGTGTTAATTTTAGAATAAACTAATATTTTAGAATATTACTCACACTAGGGAAGTTAATATTTAATTGTTTATTTATCCTTAAGAAATAGTTGACAATTAGTAGAAAGTTCTATCATTGGGCGGTTGTCTGAATGTAATGCTGTCTGTGCGTGGCCAAGGAATGCACATGTGTAACCCCCTACCTTGGTAGCCAAAAAATGCTTCTCTGTTTGCATGTGACCAACAAGATTGCACATTTCAATTCATTAAAATTATTCCTCCAATTATGTTATTGCCCAGCCCTGTATCTCAAGTATATGCCTTTTGTATTCTTCTTTATATTAGAACAATCTTTGCAAAGTCTTTGATCAAAAAGGTAGGAAGCTTCCTAGTCAGCGGTATATTTATTATTGTACATACTGTAGGTGCATAACCTGTTTGAAAGTGTTTGCATTTCGTATTTGCTTCAAAGCTATGGAAAACCTATTCAGCTTTCCCTTTTCTGTGAAAGTGTCTTCTGACAATCCAGAAGCTAAATAATAGATTTGACATGCCACCAGTAAACAGTAACAGTATCTCAAGGAAGGCTTACCGTGATAAGTGTGATTGGTTTCACAAAAAGAGTAAAGGGAAAAAACTTTTCAAATGTGCTGTAGTGGCGTTGTGGGGTACACAATTTTACATTCCTGAGGTTAGGTGTTTAGCTAAAATGAAATATCTAAACACTGAGTCAAGCAATTTAAAAACATAAGTGCTTTTCAACACCCTTCATGATGTGAAGTGTAGAAAAAAGCACTTGGGACAAAACCTCTTGACTCCATTGGACTCTTAAACAGAGAACTCAACCACTTCTCCCCTTCTCATGGAAGTAGTTGACAACTCTGAGGCAGCATTGCCTTATTTTTTCTTCATAAGTGGTTTCTTCCTGACAGCAGAAATTTCTTTTTATTCAGTATATATAAAATTTGTCTCCTGCTTGTCTAGTAAGACAAAAATGGTATTTTGTTAAAGGGTGTGGTATGGACTGACACCTTAATGTCAGTCCATCTTAACAAAGAACAAGGGAATCAACACATTTTCTTTTTACAGCAAAATATGAGTAAAACACTATCCTTTAATGTCGAGTATATGTATGTCAGCATCTAAGGATGCGCCTCAGCCAATTTTTGTTATTGAGAAGGCTTAATTTTCACTGTTCAATCAAATCGGTTTGTGCCAGTTTAGAGCTCACAGTACAGATTATAATCCAATGTTTAATGTAGTGAATTCATGCATTAATCTAGTATCCTGATATTGTTGTATACACTGTAATTAGGTGATCGCCTCGAGTTGGTTTTCTGGGTCTTTGAACCAAAGGCACTGTTTGATTTGCAAATTAATAGTTTAGTGTGAGATACTGAGCTGCGAAACTATCAATAGTTAGTAGTCAGGTATTGTAGAGAAAGTGAGAACATGCAATGAGAGAAAAGCAGGTTTTGATGTATATACTATAAGGATGACAGGATAAAAATCCTCATGGCTGTAACAGAGGCATGGCCAGATGATGGCATCCCTGAACACTAGCTTGATTGCCTGGTTTCCCTTAATTAGTGAAAACTATACTGTAGAAGCAAAAGCAAGACCAACATTCATTCACACGACCCCTTATTTGGTGACCCAGCTGTCCTTGCTGATGAACACTAGGTGTCATCCTTGTGTCACAAACGGATAACCTTTGTCAATGAATGACGCTGTTTTTGAACTAGAGCTCAGCCTCACTGTCATCAGAGATGTCACCTTAACTAATATATAAACGTTTTTGATGGGAAGGATTAACAAATTAGGATCGGTTTTAGAAAAGTTTTTAACTCATAAGATGTCAGTAGCAATATTTAGCGTCAGCTATCATAGATTTGTTCTATTTTTTCTTTTTTTAAACTAAAGTTGTAAGATCACCACTTTTCAGGTTATATTATTGATCCTCACTGATATACATGATAAAATACCACTTTTTCTACTAAGTCTGTCTCTAAGGAGGGCTGTGGGCAGTTCAGAAAACACTCTTCCATGTGCACCATCGTTTTTCACTTTTTTTTAACATTTATTTTTTGAAAAAAAAAGTTTATATTTTAATGGTTTGCAGTTCACTGAAGCTGACATAGTACGGTAATAATGATAGTAATATAATATGTATGTAGGTCTTCAGATAGCCTCTTAAAGGGATAGTTCAGGGTTTTAGGCTTAAGCTTAAGCTGCATGACATACTTGCCATTAAAATAGTGGTTGCAACTGTATTAATTGATTGCCAGAGTCCCACGGTGGGAGTTCTGCTCTGGCATTAGTGAATATGAAGTAGTTCCGATCATTTTGTGGGGGTCACTGGGACCATGCAGTAAAACCTAAAGAGTAAATACAGTAAATCCAAGAACCTACGTCATTTGTACTGTTGAATTATTTCTACAATATTAGCACAACCTTTGTTCATTTTTGACCCCCCTATCAGATGGAATTAGGTTTTGGGCATAGTGATATGGACACAAAAAACATAGTTCCCTGCAATAGAGGGTTGAAAAATGAACGAAAGTGATGCCAATATGATGACATTCATTTTTGGATTCATTTAATTTTACTGTATGGCCTCAGTGACCCCCACTAAATGACCAGAACAACTTCACATTTCTCTAAAACCAGAGAAGAACTCCCACCATCAGACTCTGGCAATCAATTAGTACAGTTGTAACCACTATATTAACTGTATTTCATACAGATTAACAACAAATCTGAACTAGTGCACCAAAATGCAAGTGCACCAAATTGAAGCATTTTCATCGCAAAATTACTGACTCCTAGGACCGGCAATTTATGGATACAGCATATCTACAAGATCACACATCAGTGAGCATCCAAAAGCTACCCTATAGGAGGGTAAATCTATCAATGGGTTTGATCAGAGTACCTCAGGGCTCAGACTGGTGTATAGGCCCTAGTCTGTTTTAGCTTTGCATTTAATATCTTAAATTAAAATAGCTGATTGACAATCTCAGTGTGTTATGGATGCTGGGGTTTAGAATAAATGTGATTCTCCCAGGGTGGCTTAAGGCTATATTGATCCATGCCTCCAAGATAAAGTTTTGATCAAACTCTACCAACTGCTGGTTCATAATGTAATTAGCTCTGATACAATCACTTCCATTCTTAATTTAACTGCAATCTCATCCCTTATAGGTTAAGGCAATACAGAATGAAATGCAATCGATCAGATCTTGACTGAAAAGCATAACGCTGAAAGCTCAAAAGTAATTAATTTGTTTAGATTACATTATGCTGCGAACTCATGATTCATTATACCAGTCTGCTCTATACCTTCTAGCTTAGATTTTGTCATCATTCTCTTAATTACCGCTTCTAAACCCAGGGGCCCTGCTAGACTCAGGGGACTTAATTCTTTTGACAGTACTTAAAAGATCTAGCCTGCTAGCCCAGCTCTACCAAAGTATTTTCCCTTTGTAAAATAAATGGGTCACTGCAGGTTTCTTCCTCCAGTGTATATGTAGTATCTTTCTAGACAGTAACGGGTGATGAAATGTGGGGGAAAACAAAGTGCAAGGGTAGAATCAAACAGACTGTTGCACTTGAAACCTCAATCGTTTTATGATTTCCCCAAAACAGATATTAGACATTTGCCCAGGACCGAAACTAGAGAAAACAACAGATCAGTAAGCTCAAAACTTGTCGATTCATAGTAAGTTTGTAGATTAGCTATTTTTGCTGTTACCACAATGTATAGAATTGTGCTGTTCCTTATATCATTAGTTTCTTATACGCAAAGAAAATGTGATTTTTACATGACTTGAGAGTGACTCATAAAATTGAGTCCCCACCCACCATTTGGGAAAGTGCACTATGGTGTATTTAGATGTATTTAATTTAATATGAAAAATTAATGACTGTGATGTATAGAGACAGATGTTGAACTTAAAGTAAAATGAAGCTTGCCTTGAGACGGCATCTGTCGCTGTCTCCCTATCGCTGTTTCTCTAGTATGAAACCTTCATCTTAAGCTCTAATACTGTCAATTAATGTTCATTAATTTAATGCAATTTCACTGAGTACTTGGAACATCTCTTTTGACATGGATCATAGCTGCATCCATCACATCTGTGTGTGTGTGTGTGTGTGTGTGTGTGTGTGTGTGTGTGTGTGTGTGTGTGTGTGTGTGTGTGTGTGTGTGTGTGTGTGTGTGTGTGTGTGACAGTGAGGTGTGTGAGAGTGACAGTTTTTTTTTTCCTTTTCCTTCCTTGCTTCTTTTTTCCTTCTTTTTTCACATGTTTACCAACATTTCTTTTTATCATTTCATTAGAATTCTGCATCTGAGCTCCGTGCTTTACTACATCACTGTGGATGCAAGCAGCAGACATTTGACACGTGCATTTCGGATTTGGTGGGATTCAAAATGAACTTGATGTTCATTTCAAACTCACATACTAGGCGGCAAGCTGATGGCAACTCTTTTGATCTCTAAAAAAGAAGCTCTATCCATCCTATCCCATCTCCATCTCCATATGTCTCGCTCAGACTCTCTGCAAGCTATATAATGATGCATTCACTGCAGTCTTCCACCGGCCCTGTCATTGTCTTTCATCGATTTTCAAAGAGTCACGGCTCCCGTTGACTTTCTGGGGGAAGACGGAGAGCTGCCATTGTCATCACTCACACGCTGCCTTTGTAGCACGAGTTATTTGATGTGCCATCAGCCCCGCCGTCGCTCTGCTCTTCTCTTCATTTCTCTTTTGCTTTGCAGTCCCACTATCTCCCCTCTCTGTCTTTCTCTCACATTCTCTCTGTGGAATGACTCCCATCAATAGCACAGCCACTTGCCTCCCCTCCTATCCCGTCTAAATCACCCTGAGCTGACTGGCAAACAAACCATTGCTTGGCCCTCTCTGTCTCTGTCACAGCGTGACGGAATCATATCACGCCAGCTGGTGCTGAGCTACATATCAACAATGTCAACGAATGTTTCCTCCGTGACTTGCGAAAAAAAACAGAGTCTAAACTGATTCATCCTTTGTTTTACGATGGTGTTGTGTGAAGAATAGGCGATCTACAAGCTCTGCGACACATTGGAGCACATTTTATCAAGCACATGTCAGATCTTGGGAGTAAATGGTATGGGAATGTGTTGGCCCCTGGCAATTATGACTTGGTGAAGGCAGAAAGGTAAATGTGCTTTATTTTAAAATAGGATATGATTGTATTGAAGTGGAATGGGACAGTAGCTGTGCTAAACTATATCTAAAGACGCCCCCTTTTGAACCACAGAACTTCACAATGCATGTGAGCAGTTAATGAACTTTGCCCTGGGCCTGTGAGAAAATGTTTTCCACAGCATCAAGTTAATCTTTAAGAAGGGTTGTGCGTTTCTTTTTTCGTTTGGCCAATCAACAAGAACATGGATCCTTCCTTCCTTCAGCTAATTCCAACATTATAGCAGCATTTTGCTGCTTACATTTTCAGAATCAGAAGACATTATTGCCATGACATCCAAGTGCAGTTACAACATTGGACAAGTGCAAAAACAGGACAAGACAGTGCAAAAACAACATAGTGCAATGCATAATGAATAAATATACATATATAATAAAGTGCAGAGAGTTCAAGTGTTCAGGTTCAAGGCGCAATAAGTCAGTCTGTCTCACTCTGAGTGGGTTGGAGGGAGGATAGGAGGGGGTCAGGTGGGATACCATGCGGCAGCACTGAGGGGCCGGATAATTGTAGGGGAAAAGCTGTTTGAGTGTCTCACTGTTTGTACATCGCCATCTGGCCTAAGGGCAGGGAAGGAAAACTTAGTTCCTCGGCAAAGGTAAAGCCACACTTGTCACAAATGATATGAGTTCAATTCAACAGGCATGACTGGTGATATGCAGGCCTATTACAGGCGTGTGTAGAGATGTGTGTTTCAATGAGTGTGTAAACATAGCTGTGCACACTACATTATAATTATGTTTATCCACCTGCCACTAAATCATATATCAGTTCACATATATCAGTGATTTATTTGTGTAATGGAGTACTCTAACTGCAAATTTAGTAGCGTAAAAGTACACTGCAATTCATGAGTTTCCTCAGCCCCTATGCCTGTATGTGTTTTATTTAGTGCAATGCTATTGAAATGGGAGCATGCATATAAATTCATATCAGAGTATGAGGTGTTTTGTCCCATACTGTAGTGTATACCGAATAATGTGAGCATAAATGCCCCCAAAATAACATACATCAAAATGTGTTCATATCTTGTGGAATGGATAGAAAAGCTGAAAGGCACAGAAGGCTCCTGAAGGCTTCACAAACAATGTGTTTGAAGAATAGCAACAGCTCCACACAACTCCACAACTTTGTGTACCACAAACGAGTCTGCCTTGTGTATTTGAAGGTAAGAGTATTTGAACTAAGCCAGATATCTTAATAATTCCTGGTGCAATGTGTGGGTGGTAATAACAGAGGCAGGAGATGTGCAGACTGCAGGCTACAGTTACGTAGCTGACCAGGACCGTGTCTGTTCACCTTCTGTTTAGCCCACAAGTTCCTTCTGAAAAGTGTTGTCGATTTTTAGCAAAGAAGGTGAGAGTTGTGCTCTAAATATCGCAGTATCTGTTAAATCAACAAGAAGTAAAGTAGCCCATCCCTACTCTACCTCAGACTGTTTTCCCTCCTGAAAGTACCGCAGCATCCAGGAGCAATGACACACCAGCCTCTACTCTAGAGCAGGGGTTTTCAACCTTTTTGACCACAATACCAGGTTGGATTTGGGAAACCAAACAGGAAAATTAACATACAGATCCAGATGACCATTAGCCTAATCTTCTAGTTGTGTAAACTTGGGCTAATTAAGATGAATATTTTAACTCTTGAGAGTGTACAACAGGGAAAAACCTATGCACACCTACTGCGACAGGTGCGTAGGAGAGGGTAAAAATCCCAACATCAACGTTTCGGCCTATGCGACATTGCGACATCATCAGGCTGTATCTTTTTCCCAAAAGATACAGCCTGATGATGGCCGCATAGGCCGAAACGTTGCTGCTCCCTTAATGAATTCCACTGCAATTGAGGACAGTGTGCAGGTGTTTTTTTACTTTTAACTCTTGAGAGTGTAAAAATGAAACCAAATGGACCCGCAAGGGTCCCTTTGGTTTCATTTGGTCATTTGGTTTACGTTCTCAAGAGTTACATCTGGTTAACAAACTTACCTGGGGACCACCTGGAACCTTCTCGGGACCCCGGACCACCGGTTGAAAACCCCTGCTCTAGAGGTAGATGGGAAACCTTGTGCATAGTTCGAGCTATTCACCCCCAACAGTATTTCCCTAAAGATCGCTCAGGAGAAATCTCAAAGTTTATTTTTTGTCTGAGCATAGTTAGAAGTAGCATATTCTCTCTGTTGCACAGCTTACTTTGCTCTGCTGTGATTTTTTGACTTTCTTGATTGATTGATTTCCTTTTTTGTGTAGTGTATATTTGTACGTCTTTAAATGTTCTGATGCATTGAAGGCATGGAGGACCCTGGTGTACTGTAAACAAGTCTTTAGTGGTTTCTCTGGTTTAATCCTCATAGCAGTTTCTTTTAAAAATTAAACCCATATTGTACTTTCTTTTGAACTCTACCCATTCTGCAAACTGTGAATAAAGCTTTCAATCAATCAGGATAAAACCAAAACCCAGCATGATGTAGTCAATCACCATCTGAATGAATGTCCCTCGTCTCTGCAGGGAGGTTGATGAGCTCTCCTCATATGCTGGCAGATAAAGATATGCAAGGATGGAGAACATATCCTGATGAAAAAAAAATCACAACCGTGTGAAGTAAGTAGTGCAAAATTAATATATTTTGCAGCCTGTTACCTGTAGCGGATGGGAAGCAAACGCAGTGTGATGCACAGACACACACACGCATGCACAGACATGCCTGCCTTCTTCATCTCTCTCACTGCGTTCGCAAAATCACGTTAGCAGAAGCATAACAATTCAAGTATTTTTCACATTAGTGTTGTAATGTTAAAATGTTATGGCTGTTTGCATGTTATATACCCTTTTTATCTCTACACCGAAACTGAAAAATACATCTACACACTGTGTGCTGGTTGAACTGCTGTTTATCCCGAATGTGTCATATATTTAGTATAATATTGTGCAAGCAAAAGTAGTAAATCTCTTTGAGTGGGGTATAGTAAGAGGTGGCAGGTGTTTTGCATAGAACGTCTCAAGAGTGGCTGCTGGTTTCGATGGCATGGCAGAACGCCAAGCTGTCTACACAGCATGCATCTACAGATGGGTGACAAATTAAGGAAAGCTAGAAGAGCCCGAGAATAAATGAGTGGAGAAACGTAATTAATGCAGATGCTTCCATACAGGTGTTCTGCATCTGCATGTTCTGTCATGTTGTATTAAAAGCTGAGCAGGCCCAGTTGGAGTCAATTTTGGATCAAGATGGCAAGAGAAATGCAGAGCTCATGGTGCCTCTGGTATGGCCCAGTATCCATACGAGTTAAATTGGCCAGCGTTGGCCGATAATGTTTTTGGTGCCCAACTGCCTTGGGTATCATTGTGCATATAGGGCAGTGCTTTTTTTAAAAAAAAATAATCATAACCTGTTCAATTTCCAACCGATTTTCAAACAGTTTGGTTTGTTATAAACGTCAGATGACACTGCATACTTCTATTGGTCAGGTCATCCTGGGAAGTGAACCAGTATGGTATGTAAGTAGTGACAAGACCCTGAGACTAATAACATTTCAGAGCCACATATAATGTTCTTCTGTTAATAAAGTGGCCTATTCTACTCAAGGACAGAAGATAATAGCTTACATTTCTCTAAAGAAAAACACTCTGGATTTCGCTGTGTACCTGATCATTGGCGTGAAGGCCACTGGCAGCTGTTTGGTCCAGTTGAGGCCACTGACAGCTGTTTGGTCCAGTGGAGAGAGCTCTTGCAGTGGCTGCGACACAGGAGCAGATCTCGGAGTTGATAAGGTCTGGGCAGTCTCCAGCCAGCTAGAGTATTTAGGGCATGATGTGGGCACTGGCCAGGGCACGGTGGCTCATGCTGCATGCCAAAATCTTTTTTGGGTTGTCCCTGCTGTTCTGTCTGGAACACTACAGCCTACATTCAACCACATGAATCCTGTTTCCCTATTCTGGGGAAAACATTTCAGGTGAGAATAGCAGATGAGCCTGTAGAGCTATTTCGGTTATATACTGTATTTGGTGAAAAGAAGCGACCTGTCCTGCACAAAGCATGGTAGGGTTTAAAATTTGTGACTTCATTCCTACTGCATTTTATTTCCTTCTCTCCCAGTGATAATACTCTGCAGTCTTCATTGTTTCTCTCACAGGGTCGAAATCAAATTGCAACCACGATGTACGGTCGAAAATTAATCACGACCGTGGCCAATGGTCGTGACCGATGGCCAAAACGTTTGTGACAAATGTATGTTATTTTTCAACTCATTTGGCCACCGTGTCATGATGGGCGAGACCGTTTCATAACAGTCGCGACCATTGGCATTATGGTCAGGGGACAGGGGTTAAGGTTAGATTTAGGCATACTGAAGTAATGTTTAGATTTAGGGGTTAGGGTTACTAGGGAACGGTCGCAACCGTTGACCGATGGTCAAAGCGGCCACAACCGTTCAGCAGTCGATACCGATTTACCAATGGCCAATTGTTGTGACGTATGTTGCGGTTGCAAAGTGATCTCGCTGTCTCTCTTCTCTTAAGCACATGCAATTTCAGTCAGCAGGTGATTGGGGCGTGAAATGTGTTCATGCAGTAAAAAAAACAACACCAGAATGAGAAGACATAGAATAATGTGTACATACACATGTAGACATGTGTAAACGTTCATACATATCGTGGAAGTGAAAGTGAAACGTGAAAGTGAAAAGTGTGAAAGTTGTGTTGATAATCTATGCATGAAAACAGTTTTGAGTGTTACATCAACATTGTTCTTGTGAAGCAAATTCTTGGTTAGTTTATATACTGTACTGTATATACCCCTAGTGAAAAATTGTGCGATGAGTCAACTGCCCTCCAGTCAGTTTCCGTCAAAGAAAGCTATTTCTATTCGTCCAAACTTTGGACAAATGTCAGAGTTCTTTGGACTCCAATGGTCTCTCACAACATGCCATACCCAGAAGCAGCCAGTTTGTCACTGTGTGGACAATGCCATCTGGATTTGCTAGCCCTGGACGCTGTTGTGTGATTTCATCACACTAGTGTTGCCACACGTCCCGGATTTTCCTGATTGTCCCGGATTTTCCTGATTGTCCCGGATTTTCATGGTCTGTCCAGGAAAAAATAAAATAAATCCTGGACACTTGAATGTCCCGGATTTTTATACATGGCCAAAAGTTTTTTTTTTTTTCTTTTTTTTACATGGCCAAAACTAGAGACCGCAACTAACCTGACTTGTGTCACTCACAGTCTCAGATCAGTATGATAGTCCTATTAAATTGTAGCGTGCCTGTACGTACCAGTGTTGCCAACTTGGCACATTTGTCACTATATTTACCCCCCTACTGCCAAAATTAGTGGAAAAAACTCCTGAAACTAAATCTGTTTATCTAAAGATAACTGAGATGAGAAAAATGAAAACTGGACTGCTCCAGAAAGAGTTGGAAATGAATGGTTAAGTAGCCTAATTATTAATCTGATATATAGAAGAGTAATAAAATAATGAGAGCAGTAACATTTCAGTGTAAAAGTGTGATATATTTCTGGGTTAGATGTTTAAAGAGGTGCGTTGCTTCTGACCAAAAGGCCAATAATCGCCGCCGATAAAAGGCCGCCGGTTGGATGCTCAAAATGTCCAGGATTTTTGTCAGACACATGTGGCAAACCCTACATCACACACAGCACACACAACTTTCTACCAGTACCTAAAGCTCAGAGAGTTTGGACATAGCACAAGTAAGACAGAGAAGTATGCCCAAATACTGAGTAGAGTAGACCCAAATGTGGAGTGTGTAACACACAGACAGACATGTGTGATGCACAGACATTTCTAATTTGCTTGCATAGTAAGGGCTCACTGTGTTTGTGCTCACTGTGTATTATAATGCAACTTATTTGATGGCTCTCATTTCCTACTGTTTCACTGTACACAGACAACTACATGAGTCTATTGCATGCATCATGCAGCACATTGCAAGCTAAATGGTGATGTGTTTGTGTGTGATGTATTGTCAATGGCTCCGCAATAAAAGTGTTTGGATGCTGCTGGATTTTTATCATTGCCAAACAGGTAGCCTATATGATATGGCAGCAGTTAATCTCTCTGAACATTGATATATTTAGTTTAGTGGAGAATACACCTTGTTTGCATAGATTGGGAGCAGTCCCACAAACACAATTCAGCTTAGTCCAGTCATTCCAATGGGCCGCCTGGTCCACAAATCTCATCTCAATGTGGCATGGGATGGAACTGGAAGCAATAGCAGCCAACTTAACACCACTCCTGGGAAGAATTGCAGTCAGTATGTCCCCCCAAGGAACACCTTCAACATGTTGTTGAGCCTATGCCCAGACAAAATGATGCTGAATGGGGAAAAAGGTAAAAATTTGTAGGAGAAATGGGGGATAGGACGACTATGTTATCCCTAATGCAATTCATTGTAGAAACCACTTCACCAATGCAATTTAGGGGTCAATGAGGACCAAGACTTTCATCAGCCACTGCCAAGCCCCCCCATGGGGACTCTCCACTCTCCAGTGTTGAAGCACTGAGGCCTTACCGGTCAGAGCTGGGACTGGAACTGTGGACAGTGTTGTACCTGAAGTGTTCACAAACACATTCATATTTTGGGTGAACGAACGCGAAGAACGACATTCTGAACGCATTCATTACTGGTGAGTCAAAACTGAGCCGAAAATAGAGCAGATCTACAAGCTCTACTTTCAACACGCAGAGATGCGCTGACTGTGAGAACTGAACTGTGTGAGTCAGAACACAATAATCTTCACAAACAAAAGCTTTCACAAAATTGAAGTATTTTTTTTAGGTTTGGAATTCATTCATGTGGTTACAACCACAGACTTTATTACTCAAATGATTACAGCCCATATGGGCTGCAATCATTTTTATCAAAGAGAGAGAGAGTTGGGCACAAAAAAAAATAAAGTAGTTATTTTTTGGAACCATGAAATTTATTTCAAAATGTTGAATTATGAACTGTGTGGGAGGGAGTTAATGTACCTGTATGTAAAGTATGTATGTTATTTTTTAAGAGGAAAAGTTATAATTTTTACGGTCATTATTTCATTTATTTATTATTTTTTTTTTTTATATATATATATATATATATATATATATATATAGAGAGAGAGAGAGAGAGAGAGAGAGAGAGAGAGAGAGAGAGAGAGAGAGAGAGAGAGAGAGAGAGAGAGAGAGAGAGAGAGAGAGAGAGAGAGAGAGAGAGAATTATGAACTGAGCAGAACTAGTTTTAAAAGTGTGAACTATGAACTGAACTAGTTTTATTTAAAAAAAAAAAAAAAGTTCCCAACATTAACATTGCGCACTTTTGTATTCAGAAAATGCGTAAGTAGTCTGTTATTCCAGGGGCTTCAAAACATCACTGAGTAGTAACTTCTACCAAAACTGAATAGCAGTGGGGGGGCAGTTTGCCCTCTAACCTTTATAACCACCGCCCACTTACTATGATTAGGCCAAGATGGCTGCTGGTTAGATGTGTATATTTGTCTCCAACAAACAGTGGAACAATCCTGAGAATTACTTGACATTCAAACAGTCAACTGAAGTGTAGCATTACCAGGAGTTTGAGATTGAACTTGTGTGATTGTTTTCTGCTATTTGTGAAGTTTGAGTGATTACATACAAGAACCAAATAAGTTGCCACCACAAAACTAGCTGAGGACATGTAAAAAAAAATGTAAAAAGGTATCTGAATAATAGGTTTCAAAACAACGGATACCTAGGCACTGGCAGATACTGACTGTGGTGATCCAAAATTAACATTGGCAGTCTCAGAGTCTGTTTGCTTTCGTTTGCTGTGTCTTGGTCCATGCTGCCATTTTGTGGGTCACCTGCATCGTTTAGTCATCATCGATTATGGATGCATGGGTTTGCGTGTAATGGAGAAATGTTGAAGACACTGTCCCTTTGGCACAAGGAATTTGATTGAGGGAGAAATGACCTTTTCAGTGACACCATGGAACACCAGGTCGGCACATTGCTGCTAAAGGTAATGAAAAGCGATAATTTGATATTGAATGAATGTGCTTGCAACACACACACTGTTAATAATTTGCTTAATCAAACCCACCCCTCCACTACAATGTAGGTACGTTCTCCTCTAACACTGAAATCTCTGAAATGAATTATACTTGAATTTGCAGAAGAAGAGTAGTCTCTAGGCTGTGGTTCCAACCTAGTAGGTGTAGCCCCTTTTGAAACTATTTTCTTTCTCTTCTACCTTTTCTGAGTTGTGTATGGTAACCAAGAGTTCCTCATTATTTAAAGGTGCAATGAACCAGCAACAGTGGCCATTTTATTATGATGCCAAATATGCATTCAGCACAAACAGCATCTGCTGGATCCACTGAATCTGCAGCACTAGTTTTTTATATACCAGTATATATTTTTAAAAGTTTTGCTTAATGAAATCCTCTGCTCCTCTCTTCCTTGTTTACTCCCAAATGTACCGCACTGCGACTGGCTAGTGCCGTTTACAGCAATGTGCAGCTAGCCAGTCATGATGCAGGAGATGGTACTTTGGGGAGCAAATAAGGAAAAGCGACCTCCTACATGTGCTGGGTGCATCTTTGAAACATCTCATAAACAGTCCCAGCGATCTTGAATTAACAGTGGTAAGTCTGTCTCCCAGCAAGCCTGCTCGAACCCTACAGAAAGTGAATATATATTATATACCCACTAACTGGGGAGTCCTGGAAAGCGGCTAAAAGTGGAATGAAGACAAAAGTGTAATGAAATAAACTCTTCTGACCGAGCAATTGGCTCAAATAGGTTCTCCAGACATGCTGAAATGATCATGACAGCACACCTAGCCGTTAATCAATTTATACGTTTTGAGAATGGATTAATTCAAAATATTAGTTGTGCTGGTTAGAGAGAGTTTCCTCAAAGTGTAGCAGCAAAATAGGCTTAAGAATGGAACCAAAACAATTCAAAGAACTAATTACATTTTCCCCTTGCATTGATATCAGAATAGTATGTTGTAGATTTATGGTCCTGTATTTTAAGTTATTATAGTGGAAGTGGAAAGCCAGATAGTTTCTGTGGTGGTACATAGGGAACATGCTCTGTTTATTCAGCTGGAATCGCATCAGATTTGCACTTTCCTTGCAAGGTATTCCCTCTTTGGGCATACAGCAGGTGTTAGGTCTTTGTCCCAATAGCTGTAGATTAGCTCAGCAGGCAGTCAATATATGGGGAACAAGAACCGGTTTCAGTGCAATTACTGTAACTACTAGAGCTGTGTTATTAGTCAACCTCCCCTTATCCTCTCACTGCCTCGACTTTGCTCCACATTCAACTCTGCACTCCTTTCAACTATTCTTGCTCTTTAGCCTATAAATGAACATGTGCCATTTGGTGGTACAACTTTAGGCTTTTAATCCAATATATAATATTTTAGTAGGGTGCCAAAGCAATTTGAAGGAAAGGACCCCCAAATTGCTGTTCCCCTATTGTAAAATGATCCGTTTGTCTATTGATTGCCTATACCTCACTCTCTTTCCCTCTCTCACTTCATCCTTCCACCATCCATTATGTTATTGCTGATGGTGGGTGGAAAACTTTGACATTACTTCTTGCCAGGAATTGAACGAATGTGTGTGTAGTTATTATTTCGAGTAGCTCGGGCACCTAGCTCCACTGATTCTATGATTCTGTCTTGCAGAGTAAAATCAACGTAAACTCTAGAACTGTTTGAGTGTTTCTACTAAGGAATGAGTAGGCTTTCTAAGAACACAAGACTTTTTGTTTTGGTGAGTAGGTAAAAAGTTTATATTTCTAGTTAAGAAGAGGGCTGGTTGGGAGTCATTAAGTTGATTTTCACATAGCACCACTGCAATGCAGAATCATGTTAATGATTTTAATGTTTTGGATTTTTTCGTTTAGTTTTTCTTTGTTTCTTTGTTTCTTTTTGTATTCAGACAGCCTGGAACGTATTTTGGTCAGACAAACAGTACAGACAGATATGGGTAAAAAACAAAACAACAACAATAACTTTCAAAAGTAAAACACTGCCGTATGATGAAGTAATGCAATGTTAATTTATGATAATATACCAACACCCTGATGTTTCTGCTTAACAGCGTTGTAGTTCATCTGCCCAATTCCCTCCATCACCTCTCCCATCCGCGCTTTCAGACACCTTTCCTGGTGCATCTGTGCCTTGCAGGTTTGCTGTGTTGCGTGCTCACACACCCCCTCTTCCGCTGCACTGTTTCTCGCTCCCAACCCCACCACGCTACGGCATGCTGTAGCCAAACAAGTAATTGGTTTTGATTGAACAAAAAATAGAGACCTGCTGGCTCCAGTGGTCTAGGACACATGTGTTATTCAGATCAGGGATGCCTGTGAGTGTGTATGTACAGTATGTGCAATTGCGCCGCATCGACTGCACACACACTAGCGTCAAGTTGTTTGCATGTATACACTGTGTATACTTGAATAGCAGATCTACACACTTGCATGCACGTCACCTGATGCGAGATTGTAGATTGCATATTTCCATCTTTGTGGATGGGGAGAAAAATGGTTATTCATAAAATATGAGATATGTCCTCAGAAGTACAGTAATGTGTGTGCGTGTGTGTGTGTGTGTCTTGAACCTCACTCATGGCAGATTCTTTGCCGATACAGGGGTCATGTGAAGGAGACACGGTGGGGAGCCTGAATATGAATATGAATAAGGATTTGAGCAGCTTTCAAAGGCGCCTGCTGAACTCCCACATGCATGCCTCTGTCGGCACACATTCAAGCCTCCATGAGGTGAGAGTGAGACTACTTTCCAATGATACATAATTGGAGTAGCCCTGTAATACTAATAATGGCAATTGTAAACACACAAATTGAGTGAACTTAAAATATTCCCCAGAGGAACTTATTGGAACCCACTTTAGAATAGTAGAATAGTGTAAGCTGCAAAAACAGAGATTTCCTTCCTTATAAAGAGTCCCACAGGGCTGCAAGAATACAGAGATTAATGCACTGATAATGCAGCTCCAGAGACTATAATATATTGCCTCAACAAAAATATAAACGCAACACTTTTGTTTTTGCTCCCATTTTTCAGGGGATGGACGTAAAGCCCTAAAATTCATTCCAGATATACAATATAACCATTTCTCTCCAACACTTTTCACAAATCTGCCTAAATGTGTGATATTGAGTACTTCTGCTTTGTTAAGATAATCCATCCCACCTCACAGGTGTGCCACATTAAGATGCAGGTGTGACATCATGATTAGTGCACAGGTGTACCTCAGACTCTCCACAATAAAAAGACATCCTGATATGTGCAATTTTCTTTTGCCTTATTGGGTGTATGGGCCTCTGAACCAGTCAGTATCTGGTATGACCACCATTTGCCTCATGCAGTGCAACACATCTTCTTCGCATAGAGTTTATCAGATTGTCAATTGTGGCCTGTGGAATGTTGCTCCACTCCTCTTCAATGGCTATGTGAAGTTGCTGGATATTAGTGGGAACTGGTATGCACTGTTGAAATGGTAATACTGTGGTAATATTGTGTTATTACCATTTTTACAATGTGTACCAGTTCCCACTAATATCCAGCAACTTCACATAGCCATTGAAGAGGAGTGGACCAACATTCCACAGGCCACAATTGACAATCTGATAAACTCTATGCGAAGAAGATGTGTTGCACTGCATGAGGCAAATGGTGGTCACACCAGATACTGACTGGTTCGGAGGCCCATACAGCCAATAAGGCAAAAGAAAATTGCACATTTCAGGGTGTCTTTTTATTGTGGAGAGTCTGAGGTACACCTGTGCACTAATCATGATGTCACACCTGCATCTTAATGTGGCACACCTGTGAGGTGGGATGGATTATCTTAACAAAGCAGAAGTGCTCAATATCACACATTTAGGCAGATTTGTGAACAGTGTTTGAGAGAAATGGTTATATTGTATATCTGGAATGAATTTTAGGGCTTTAAGTCCATCCCCTGAAAAATGGGAGCAAAAACAAAAGTGTTGCGTTTATATTTTTGTTGAGTGTATATTGCCTGGTTGTGGCAACAGACTGCCGTAAATCGGCAGGTCCTTCATCCAAAGTCGTCCGTCCACATATAAGCCGATGGGGAGAAAAAATCTTTGAGTGTTAACTTAAATCAAATTCTATAAAACTCTAATCAAAGAAATCCATGGTGGCACCATTGTTAGTCGTGCAGCATAATATGACCTCCCTTTGTTGTGAATCGATCATTCTTTGTTTTGACTAGTCTTTAGCTGCATCTGCTATGAAGCCCGGTGACACCATCTGACACTTGGTCCGGATGGAAAAGATTGCGGCGGCACTGATTTAATGGTTCTGGCAGCTTGATGATGTTGTATAACAGTTATAGTGAGTAGCTCTCTAGTGGTGTTAATAAACTGCCAACATAGTATACAGTGGAGTTAATGGATTAATGTCTACCATGGTTTAAGTCAATATTAATGGCATTTTAAAAACAACATATATTCTTTAAACAAGACAAGCTATTGGCAATAGCATGTCCAAGTTGTATTGTGTTTTTTTTCCTACACATCTCTCTTCCACATTAGTAGTTCTTGAAAGATGTATAAATATGCAGATGTGTAAGCTATTGTCTACTAACATGCAGTATGGTGATCGTGACATGCTCACCATGCATGTCATAGTCAGGTGGTTTGACGAGTAGAGCTGCAATTAATGATTATTTCCATAACCGATTCATTGGACGATAATTTAATAGTAGGCACTCTTAATGCAGAGCGACTTAAGTTAAAGATGGAGTGCCATGAGTTTTTTCTACCCTAAAACATGATCATCAGGTATTATTGTTATATGAAAAGTAAGATTTTTTTCAAAAAAGTGTGCAGTGTTTGTTAAAATGTCATTGTTATGATTCCACGCAGCCAGTTCATTAAGTATGCCTGGTTTGCCTGGTGGGTGGTGATGGGTGGAGATCCACCTGAACCAAAGCCACGCCCACAGCTTTAGTTGCATAATAAAGGGGGAGGAGTTAGGGGAGGGGCTCAGCACATGATGTCACTATATTGAAGTTTTTTTCATTGGCACGCTTAACTGGAAAGGTTTAGCCCCCAGGAAGAAACCCTAAATACAAAGGGAAGACATCATTGCACATAAAAAAACACACCAAGGGGTCTATTTACATACTGTCACCTCTCAGGCATGTACAAAATTGGAAAAAATACAAAAATCACGGCATCCCCTCTTTAAGCATGAAAAAACGTAGTTAATGTAAGTCAAGTAGGTCTGAGGAGGTGCATTTCAGCCGCTTCGACCTCTATCCATCGATTGAATAGACACTTATCCGCATTTTCAGACTGCAGTGGAAGATTGGCAGTGAATATGCAGTTCTGATTCCAGTAGGAAGTGCATTCCATAGTTTTGGGTCCAGAAGGGAGAATAGTTTGGCACAAATAACTCAGGTGTACAGATGTATATGCACTTACTTTCCACCGCTGCTTAAAGCTATGAATCCTTGAGAGTAGTTGAATCCCCCAGAGGCATCATGCAGGTGAGAACATGAGTGGGCATGAGTTTGTGTGTTGCTATGAGACTCTCAGCCCCCGTACTGTACTGTACTGTATGCTGGCCTGGAATAACACGCTGCTCCCACCGTTTGCTTCAAACGGGCACCGAAGAGAACATCTCTGCTGCTCGCTTGCTGCGAAAGAACACAGATGTTGCCGGCATTAAGAGGAGCCTCCCATTTGTTGGCTCCGTACTCCCACCGTTCAGCCTGTGTGTGTGTGTGTGTGTGTGTGTGTGTGTGTGTGTGTGTGTGTGTGTGTGTGTGTGTGTGTGTGTGTGTGTGTGTGTGTGTGTGTGTGTGTGTGTGTGTGTGTGTGTGTGTGTGTGTGTGTGTGTGTGTGTGTGTGTGTGTGTGTGTGTGTGTGTGTGTGTGTGTGTGTAATTACGCCTTTAGCAGTGGCACCCTGTCGGCTGTTGTGCCAGGCAGGCACAGAGAGAGTGAGAGGACTTGAGGAGTGCACCCGTTGTGAATGAGCTGAAGTTGTGTGTAAAACTGTGTATGTGTACGCGCACATCTCTGAGACGGGTAGTATGCATTGCAAGAGAAGAAGTTACTGGGGGAAAAGCATATACAGTATATTCCACAGTTGGGATCATCATTGTCTCAGTTGTTTTGAATCGAGCCCTGGCAGTCTTAGCTGTGACCCAGAACTCGACCCCATTACTGAACGGAAGCAGTAAATCGGACCTTTCTCCTGTACTGCAACATAACCAGACTAGGCATGCGTTCCTCCTCATCCTGCATGCTAAATGCACAATTACACCTGATAACGTTCTCAGCTGTCGTCCACAGCCATGAGGAGACAGAAGATTTATATAAGAGTTCTCTGCACGGTGTGATGGGAGGCAGGTGGGGAGGACTTGGTGGGTAGCAGCAGCAGCAGGCGGTATGGGCATGGCAGTATGGGAAGAGGATGGAGAGGAGCAGGGGCAGATGTAACATTTCCCAATTGGGGGGGGCAGGAGAAAATGGCATGGGCCGTGTCACGTTTACCATTTTCGTTTACCATTTATATTAGGCAAGTAAAGCATCAATAATATGAGTTGTTGAAGTTACAACAGATACGCAGCATGCATAAAGCTAAAGGTCTGACTCAGAGAGTTTTCAATGATGAAATGCTGTTGGTTTAGTGGTGAGATGATTGTAGTTAGTTAGTAGCAGTAGTAATGTTTCAAATACTTTTAATTATAAGCACTTTAATTTGAAATATCTTTGTAATGCTATGTCCATGCTAAACTTGTAATTTGGGTTGTTTTGCATGCCATCATGTTTGGTGGGGCAGTCTGGGCATTTAGGTGGGCATTGCCCCCCCATGCCCATGCCTAGATCCGCCCCTGGAGAGGAGGCAGGGAAAGGAGAGGAAATCAAAGGCAAGCAGGTACATATGGTGAACACCGGTATGTAGATTTGTCTTTATTCAAGCTGGGATGTTGACAAGTGATAATTGCACTGGGAGTTACATGCAGTACACATGCACAATTGCGGACACACACAAACACACGCACGAACGTGCACGCGCACACACACGCGTACACATACTGGCTGGGCTTGCCAAGTACATTTGCTGTTGTCTGCAGAGCTGCTGGAACGGTTGGGTGTAAGTAGCACCCTCAAGGGCTCTAAAGTGAGAGTTGTTTAGAGACAATCTGGTTCACTTCTCTCAGGTTAATTTAGTTAATTAGACTGGATGGCAAACAGCAGCAACCCAAACACAAATGAGCTTCCTAACGGTCACGTTTTAGCCAGGAACACTTGACGAATCTGCCAGTGCTGCCTCCAGTGTTTTGAGGCACCATTGAAGCAGGGTTCAGTATGCAAATGTGTGGTGTGTTTAATACCAGAGGCTATTTTTCCCCTTATCAGCCCCATGGAGATGTTCCATGCAGAGATTCCAGTGTAATACCTACTCAATAATATTCATCTGGCCATGCCAGGCTAAATCTACAGCAGGTCTGACCTGCTGCAGATTTGGCCAGGGGTGGATCTAGGCATGGGCATGGGCTTGGGGGGGGATGCCCCCCCACACCAGCAGACAGCGCCCCCAGGCTTGAAGCTGGCCTCGCTGGTGGCCAAGTTTGGTACTGCAGGCGGGTGGAATTCATGCACGAACGCCCCGAGAGCACGCACGCTCGTTTGCTTTGTGCACGTGGACAGGGCAGTTTGTTTTTAAGTTGTTTTCTGAATAAACCAGCGGTCCTCACGTCATATACTACCTCTCAAAACATAACGGATGTATTATATGACAGATAATAAGCTCAATGCAAACCCACAAGCTTGTTTTTGATGCTTTTTGATGTTTTTTTTCCTTTCCTCGTGCGCGACGGCGCTCGTTCATGGTTCCCATAATCCCTTGCGTCGGGCGCGTTCATGGAGAAATACTTCCGCATTTGGACACCAAATTTTGGTGTCCAAATGCGGAAATAGGCGCACTTCCGGCGGTCTTCCGGGTGCTTCAAAGCGCCAATGAGCAACTTGTATTGAAATGAACAGCAAGGGGGCGGGGCTATCGCTCCTGTCCGGTCTCTGTTATTTTATTACTCTATGGGGTGCCCCCCTAAATGCCCAGACTGCCCCTCCAAATATGATGGCATGCAAAACAACCCAAGATATTCCATTGCTTATATTTAAAAGTATTTGAAACACGACCAAGGACGGCGCCAGGGGGGGGGCTAGCAGGGGCTCTAGCCCCCCCTGCTGGAGGCTTAGCCCCCCCCCCCCCCCCCCCCACCTAAGCCCCCCCCTGGCCAAAAACATGACTGTGAAGAAAAATATTCAGGGAATAAATAAAATATATGGAAGACCAAACTGACTGACTTTCATGTAAATCATTGCTATAAAATCATGATACTTGTTATTTTTGATGATGTATAATACTGATGTATAATACTGAAATAATCCATTTCTCAGAATTCTCACCACCTGTCATTTTCGCCCGCACGGTCACGTACGCAATACGCATTGCAATCCTCCAATCAACAGAGCGTCCGCCAAGTTCATAGTTCACGAACCTGTTGACTGTTTTTGGAGGGAACGGAGTAGAGCCCCGGCAAAAAAACAACAACTAACTCGGTTGCGGCACCGTTTGTTTTAAGTCCAGTATAATGGACCGGTTTGTTGTGTTTGGTAAAAAGCGACGCCTAAGAGCCGATTCAGTGGACGACTCGGCTGACGGTCACGATGGTGAAACAGCGGCCGGCGCCGCTCCCAACAATCCGCCCGGTACACACACCTGCAATGGCGGCGAGGAGGAGGACAAGTGTCGAGAGGAAAACATAAACAAGGAGCTGAATGATGAGGACATCGTGAATAATAATGTGGTATTTGAGGACACAGACTCGTCTGGGGATGAAGAAGAGGAAGTAAACTTAGACCTGCAGTCTGATTCGGGGCCAGAGAACCAACATGAAGTGACCGAAAATGAAGCCAGGGGAGCAGCGTGTGTTGTGGGGATGGTGCGACCAGGTAACCAGCCTTCTACTAGCGGCAAGGAGACACCACCTGGACCCCCATGAGCCTGTGGGTCGATTGCGGAGGAAAACCTCTCTGCCGAACTTCACCAGGGAAAACGACTCATTGAAAAGAAAAGACATAATGGAGTGGTCGTTAACAGCATCCATGATGTGCTCGTGCTTTTTAAAACCCTATGATGAAGCATTTTCGGATCTATACAAACTTTTGTGCATCGCAGTCACACTGCCTGTGAGAGGAGCTTCTCCTGCCTAAAGACCGGCTAAAGACCTATCTGCGGAATGAAGATACAACTGAAGTGATTGACCGCTTCGCTTCGCAGCCAACCACAGCAACAGGCGAATCGTTCTTCTGTGAATGGTGAGTAAACCCAACAGTATTTTCTAGTCTATGGTTTATACAGGGACGTACACTCATAAACATATTATCCCTGCAGTCTGTAAAACTGCCCCAAAACAGCGGATCTACAGGCTCGCAACGCGACACGCTATGAAGCATTGTGAGCTTGTAGATTTGCCATTTTGTCCAAAAGTGCCCAAGAGTGTGATTTCTGTCCCTAACACACTCTGCACGTCCCTGTATTTACGTGTTCACGTTTGTGTGTGTGCATGTGCGCAGTGCTGCGACTCCTTCCGTGTGTCTGTAGCTGTTTCTTAGCTCTGGTCCAGAGCTCCGCTGCTTCTGAGTCTGATGCAAGTCAGACTCAGAAGCAGCGGAGCTCTGGACCAGAGCTAGCTGTTTCTAGCCTGTGCGTCCCTGTATTTACATGTTAATGTAAAGGCCGCCGTGCCTCACTGTGTGTGTGTGTGTGTGTGTGTGTGTGTGTGTGTGTGTGTGTGTGTGTGTGTGTGTGTGTGTGTGTGTGTGTGTGTGTGTGTGTGTGTAATTACACGTTAATGTAAGGCCGCCGTGCCTCTGTGTGTGAGGGTCGCACGAGAAGTCGGGCCGCCGCGAAGACGGCCCGAATCGTGTGGAGAGGTCGGGCCGCGGCTGTGGAGAGGTCGGGCCGCGGCTGTGGAGAGGTCGGGCCGGGGCTGTGGAGAGGTCGGCCCATGTCTGTGGAATAGTTAGTTACTTAGTGAGCTAGTGTCAGCTGTTTTAGGCCCTTGTATATTATTATCCTTATTATTGTGCACTTTTTAAGGCTACAACAGAATGTAGAAGATTAATTGTCATGTTGATCTAGTGAATGTTTTGACTGCTTTGTTTCCCTGGTCCAGCAAAAGTGATGTGATTGACTGATAATTGCTGATATGTTCACACTTGGACCCGGGGTGAAATTGCTTGCTAATGGCTGATATGCATGTCTATTGATCAAATTGAACCTCCACAGCTCAGGTGAATGACCTTGATGATGATGATGATGATGGGTGTGTGTGTGTGTGTGTGTGTGTGTGTGTTATTGCTGTCGGACTTTTCAAAGGATTAAACAATTAAACAGAGGATTAAATGATTAAACAAAATTGCGTTCCATTTCCTTTCCTCAACTCTAGTCTTGCTGCGGTTTGGAAGAACACATCCACAATGTTTCAAACTGTTTTAAATATGTGTTATTGTCTAATTACTTTAACTCTGGTAAAGAGTGAAATATGTACCGGTATTTATTCAACTCTGGTAAAGAGTAAAACATTTAATTATTCAACTCTAGTTGAGAGTAAACCATGTTTTTATTCAACTCTAGTCAAGAGTAAATTATGTCATTATTCAACTCTGGTAAAGACTAAAGAGTGAATCATTTAACTCAGCACAGTGTTATTTGTCAAATCACTTTAACTCTGATATAGAGTTAAATAAAGAACTCTTGGTCTGGTGATAAATATTGAACTCTTTCCAAAGTGTTAATTTAACTCTAGACTACTGTAGACTACTGTTTCCCACAATTGGGAAATGAAAATTACGTAATTCAGATGTTTAAGTATAATTTAACATTTGGTTTCGATTGTGGTGATTGTGTTATTGTGTTACTTACTGTTTCCCACAATTGGGATTTTTCAAAAATTACGTAATTCAGATGTTTAAATATAATTTAACATTTGGTTTCGATTGGGCAATATCAAGGGTATATGGCCTGGGCAGGGCTTGATCATGGCTTGGCATGCAGTTGGTATGCATGTATATTGAACATGCATATGGCTTGATAATGGTTGATATGCAGTGATAATGGTGCCTATGCATGTCTATTGTCATGGCTTGATAATGGTTGATATGCAGTGACAATGGTGCCTATCCATGTCTATTGTCACAACAGCAAGAAATATCAAGCATAAAAGGCTTGATGCCTATGCATGTCTATTGGGCCGACCTCTCCACACCCCCTGGGCGACTTCTCCACACCACCTAGCCGACTTCTCCACACCACCTAGCCGACTTCTCCACACCACCTAGCCGACTTCTCCACACCACCTAGCCGAGATCTCCGCACTTTTGCTCGGTCCGAGTTCGCGGCGGCCTGACTTTCCGGGTCGCACGAGAAGTCGGCCCGCCGCGAAGTCGGCCCGAATCGTGTGGAGAGGTCGGGCCGCGGCTGTGGAGAGGTCGGGCCGCGGCTGTGGAGAGCTCGGGCCGGGGGAGTGGAGAGGTCGGGCCGCGGCTGTGGAGAGGTCGGGCCGGGGGAGTGGAGAGGTCGGCCCATGTCTGTGGAATAGTTAGTTACTTAGTGAGCTAGTGTCAGCTGTTTTAGGCCCTTGTATATCATTATCCTTATTATTGTGCACTTTTTAAGGCTACAACAGAATGTAGAAGATTAATTGTCATGTTGATCTAGTGAATTGACTGCTTTGTTTCCCTGGTCCAGCAAAAGTGATGTGATTGACTGATAATTGCTGAGGGTATGTTCACACTTGGACCCGAGGTGAAATTGCTTGCTAATGGCTTCAATAACTTTAAAGTAAAATTAACTCCAGACAACTCTGACATGATCAACTCTATGAAATAACTCCAACACTGAAGCCAATTTAACTCTAAAGGTGTTGAAATACACTTTGGGAGTTGAAATCAACTCTGAAATATTTAACCCTGAAATTTTAACTCTCCAATTTTTGCTGTGTACTGTTTCCCACAATTGGGAAATGAAAATTACGTAATTCAGATGTTTAAGTATAATGTAACATTATACTTGGGAGCTCAAAGTGTATAAAAGTGATTATTACATTATTCTTGTCTAAAGTTCCGTTTCCTTTCCTCAACCCTAGTCCTGCTGCAGTTTGGAAGAACACATCCACAATGTTTCAAACTGTTTTAAATATGTGTTGTTGTCTAATTACTTTAACTCTGGTAAAGAGTGAAATATGTATTTATTCAACTCTGGGAGTTCAGGCATGTGTCAACCTGTTAGCCATTGCTATAGTCAAAACAAACATTTTGTATCCTAAAGCATAGAATGTATCCTTTTAGCCACATTACTGCAATCTGAAGCTGAAGCATAGATTTACATGAATTACTTCAATAACTTTAAAGTACTCTGGTGAAATATGTATTTATTCAACTCTGGTAAAGATAAAACATTTAATTATTCAACTCTAGTTGAGAGTAAACCAGTATTATTGAACATGCATGTCTTGATAATGGTTGATATGCAGTGATAATGGTGCCTATACATGTCTATTGTCATGACTTGATAATGGTTGATATGCAGTGATAATGGTGCCTATATACATGTCTATTGTCACAACAGCAAGACATATCAAGCATAAAAGACTTGATGATGGTTGGTATATGGCCTGATAATGGTTGATATGCAGTGATAATGGTGCCTATGCATGTCTATGATATGCAGTGATAAAGGTGCCTATGCATGTCTAATGGGCCGACTTCTCCACACCCCCTGGCCGACTTCTCCACACCACCTAGCCGACTTCTCCACACCACCTAGCCGACTTCTCCACACCACCTAGCCGACTTCTCCACACCACCTAGCCGAGATCTCCGCAGTTTTGCTCGGTCCGAGTTCGCGGCGGCCCGAGATCTCCTGTCCCCCTTCTCCGTACCCCTGTGTGAGTGCAGTGCTGCAGTGACTACTTCTGTGTGTCTGTCTTATCTGTGGGATCAAGTCTTGTAGAAGTTGTTAATGGCCTGTGCAGCTAACTAGATTGGTTTTGTAAATCCACTTATGTGGTGTCCACATTTACATTATATGGTGGTAACCACGTTTTTCCGTGGGTGTGTGTGGGTGTGTCCATTTACAATTTATATCTATCTATCTATCTATCTATCTATCTATCTATCTATCTATCTATCTATCTATCTATCTATCTATCTATCTATCTATCTATCTATCTATCTATCTATCTATCTATCTATCTATCTATCTATCTATCTATCTATCTATCTATCTATCTATCTATCTATCTTCATTGTTTTGCCGAAATCCACTAGCCCCTGCTGAAAAAAACTCAGCCCCCCCATAGCTCCCCCATGCACAAATGTCTGTAGCCATCCCTGAACACGACTATACTGCTACTAACTTCAGCTGTGTCACCACTAAACCAACAGCATTTTGTCATTGAAAACAGAAAACTGTCAGACCTTTAGCTTTATGCATGCTGCATGTCTGTTGCAACTTCAACAAAAACTGATGTTATTATTGATGCTTATACAGTACTTGCCTAATAAAAGTCCTGCAACTGAAAATGGTATGGGTATGGCTTCATCGCCCGTGTCGCTTTGTGCCACGGGCGATGAAGCCGCCCTCACACCATTTTCTCCTGCCCCCACCCCAATTGGGAAATGTTACATCCGCTCCTGGATTTGGTGTGCAGATTTATGCATCATAAACCAGATAGTAATATATATCACCTTAGTCTTGATCTCTTACATTTCATTTATTCCAAATACACAGCCATACTGTACCGTAGATTGATTCTATGCACACACAGTTAGCAGATTGACCACGTCAACAATCAGCATTTAAACTTGTAGTGTGTACTCACCCAGTAATTCATTCTAAACTTGAGTTAGATATTGTCCTCTAGTTTTCTATCTGAAACGTGTTAAGCAAAATATCGCCACTTTTCCATAAGGAAAAGCTTGACTGTGGTACAAATGCTGTGTAGTAATTGATCACACCACATATTTTACATTTAGTACCAAAGGAGATTTTTATATGTTCTCTTCTGCAGTCATTCCAGGCCCTCGTCGGAGAGAATGTCCAGCTTGTGCATAAGTGAAGATATTCTGCTAAATACACATTTTTTGCTAAACTTTCAAATGAATATTAAATTAGTCCCCACAATGAACTTTCAGTCTTTCCTGGTACAATAACAACCTCTCGCCTGAAACCCATTTTATCTCCCTAAAATGTCATTCCTGGATATGTCATAATTGGAAATGAGACCACCCTCTCATTCCATCATGATTTCATACACATGGATAAAAAGCAGGGGAGGGTTTGGCGAGGTGTTTCCCATAAATTTAACTTCAAGGACCTCAATTTGATATGCATTAGCTAGGCCATAGTAAAATCATTATGGGTACATTGGTTCCATTTGCACTATACAGTTAGAGTCCTATTAATAATAGAGGGTCTATTTGTTACCTTTTGGTAACTATGGATAATGTACCTGGGGACCCCTGGAACCCTCTCAAGGAGCACTGGGTGTTTGTTCATCCAAGGGCCCCCCGGCTCTACTTCAACCCATTGTGTCCTGACCCTCGATTTGAGTTTCTGACACCAGATTATACAGTAGTTCCTGACACCAGATTACAGCTGGAGCAAGATTCTAGCTTTTGACACTAGATTCTACAGTAGTTTCCGACACTAGATTCCAGTTATTGACACTAAATTATAGTTTCTGATGATAGGATCTACTTTTGACACTAGAATTTAGTTTCTGACACTAGAATCGAGTTTTTGACACTAGATTCTATAGTCTCTGACACTAGATTCTAGTTTTTCTGAAAAATCTGTGTTCCTGTGTCCAAGGCCAAGCCAAGGACCACCAGAATTATCCATATTTGGCTGCAGATCCCCATCTGAAAACATGTTGTTCTAGGGATCCCCCAGATGCAAAAATTTGAGTTAAAAATGTTTGCTTCCAAAATAACATATTCAGAGATTTGCAGCACATTTTCACAATTTTTCAAAAATAGCAGAACAACAAGCTCATGTCGCGCCACTCGGTGGCGCGACATGAGCTTGTAGAGGTTATAGAACGTGTGTGAGGTCGGCAGTCACACATGCATGCAGTATATGCAATAAATAAGAGAGATGGAGTGTGAGTGAGGTAGTTCACCTTAAAATCGTATCCATTTGTAACTCTAGAGAAATGTGGTTCCAAAGCACTCAGGGGTTTTACTGTGCAGGGATTGATGGAGGGAGGACAAGAGGCTGTTTGAGAATAATTGAGGGGGTGGAGCGTGGAGGAGGTGAGGTGAAGGGACAAGACTGGGAGAAACGGAGACGTTGTTTGAAAGTGTAATTGAGTTCTAGGCTCTCCTCCTCCATAGAGATCAATGCTCTCTCTGGATCTCTCTCTCTCTCCCCCCTCTCTCTCTGATTCTCTTTTGCTCTCTCTGTGTCTATTCCTTTTTCTATGCTCTCTCACGTCTGTCCTGATAAATACTAAACTGACATTTAAGCCAGCAACTTGAAATTCAAACAGATCGATGTTTACTTATTTAAAAAAATAAAATAAAATTCCAGGCCAGAGGCAGGGGCAGGGGCAGAGGTTTAGTTTTCACCCGTGTGTGTTTGCATCGTATGTGTGTCTCTAATCTTGCAAATGACAACACCAAAATATTCCCTTTGCAACCTGGTACGACAACCATGTTATTTCTGCATGGCATGTTATCCTGCCAACATTCATATAACTTGTATGTGCCTTGTTCGTTTCCAGTGCTGTCCTCCGGTAGTCACAAGCAACTGTGTTTCCACTACATGTCATTTCTAGGCTTCTGATAGCCAAGATTCTGGCCAGTTTAGTGTCTTGCTTTATTCAAGGTTTTTTCAAGAGATGCGCTCCAAGACATTTTAGTGCCATTCGTGGCCACACGTTGATATTGGTTTGGTTTGGTTTGGAGCATGTTGCACCAGATTATGTGATAACATACCCTGCACAGTGTGCACCTATGAATGATGCACAGCAGATAGTTGACAGTAGCTAGACAGGAAAGAGGGAGAGAGATCGATAGTGACATGCGGCAAAGGACGTCAGGCTTGGGAGTTAAACCTGTGGCGCAGGTCAGTTTAGGAACCTCGGTACCCAGCTATACATTTGGGCATGCACCAGACACTGTTAGTAGACGCAACTGAATATATACTGTACAGTACCAGTAGATCTGCCATGCAATATGCCACTATATCTTAAAAGAATGCTATGCTTTTCTGGGGCAGTTCATATTATTAGCACTGGAAATGTATGCCAGCCTCATTGGTTCATCAACCTATAAGCCCCCTGTATACACTTGGTATATACAGTCCTTTAGGATTGCTTGGATTGAGTATAACGAGTGAGTATAACGTGTCTGCTTTCCAAAGTTTTAAATATCAGTAACTTTTATTGATATTTGGCCACTTGGGTCAACATTGACATTGGGTAGAAACTTAAATTTGTTTTGGTAGTATATTTTTCCACCTTGGATTAAATTAACTACTCCAGTGAATGCAACTCGCACACAGCAGAATTCCCAGTGAGTGCAGCCAATCAGCCTATCGGGGGTTCTTGTCCAATAGGCACGTTAGCAGCGAGGGGACAAGACAGGAAAGCATGCCCTGCATAGCAACAGTTGCTAAACTGTTGGTATTTATTGGCATTGGACAGGCCCTTTTGGTTTAGTGAAGGACTAACTGGACTAGAAATGGATAAATGAACTGTACCCGCCTTTGTGTCCGTACTCACCAGTTGAGAACCATGGCTTTACTATATACAGCAGGTCTTGACACTAACACTTGCCCGCTTGCCCGGGGCAAGTAAAAAAAAGGGTCAGGCAAGTGAAGACTGCTACCTGGTTGCCCGGTCGGCAAGTGTGCAACTTTGTGCACTATAACACAACACAAGATAAATTTGTCTTGAAGGCAGTCATTGCGCTCTGCCTCTGTGTCTTTCCCTGCTTTCTAGCTATCTCTACCCATCTTTCTCCCAGGTCCATTTGGTTCCAAATTATCATTTTGCTGGGGTTAGGGACCACTGGGTCTGTGACCACTTTGGGCTAATTAAGATGATGAATTTTAACTCTTGAGAGTGTAAAAATGAAACCAAATGGACCCGCAAGGGTCCATTTGGTTTCATTTTTACGTTCTCAAGAGTTACATCTGGTTAACCAACTTAGCTGGGGACCACCTGGAATCCTTTCAGGGACCACTGGTGGTCCCCGGACCACCTGTTAAAAACCTCTGGTTAAAAGCACAAAGTAGAAAGTAAACTTAAATGCAAAATTTACAATATATTTTTGGGGGGCAAGTGACTATGACCTGAGGGCAAGTAGAACCTGACTTGCACTTGCCCGATTGGCAAGTGCCTCGGAGACCTTAATGTCAACCCCTGTACAGTATGCATATCACCCGTGTGCACATGTATGTTTGCACTGCGTTAGGGTAAAGCACTCTTTTATGCATCAGTAGGTGCATATGCACTATAAATTCCTCTTCCTGCATGCGGGTACTGGTGTGTGTATCTGTTTGCGGTGTAATATCTCAGCGATACACATTTACATGATTCCTTTTTCCCCCTGTGCTACCACTGGAGCATGGAAGACATTGATAAGAATGCCCAGGTTTTTTAATTTGAGATAATACATGTCAGCAGGCAGAGCAAAGGATCCCTGACACACTGAGTATCGCTGGTAGGGTTTTCAACCAAGTGAAAAAGGAGTGTGTGTGTGTGTGTGGGGGGGCATCATCCCCAAAGTGGATTAGGAGCTTGTTATCTTGTGGCAGAAGAAAGAGAGAAGCAGGCAAGGTGAACACACTTATATATATGCAATTTCACAATTCACTTGAATCTGGCTTTCTCATGCAAGCCAGGTTTGTAGAAGAAAAGTGCCCCCCCCCCCGCCCCCCAACCCGGCAACCCCCCTATTTAAGTTGCGTCGCGGCGTATCCTAGAGGAATATCCGGGATTTGACTAGACTTTGATTGCTGCCCTGGGCAGAGCATTAATTGTACAGAAGACTGCCTCCTGTCAGTCAAAGCGAGGAAGTATATAGTGGCTGTCCCTTTTGGGATAGAGAGGGAGGGGGCAGGGCTGGAGAGAAAATGAGTCTGGGGGAGGGAGTGAGCTGCTCATCTTCATTACAACTCCTTAAGTTCTTAACTCTCCTTCAACAGAAGGACCCTTCAGGGTCCCCCCCCCCCCCACACACACACACACACACACACACACACACACACACACACACACACACACACACACACACACACACACACACACACACACACACACACACAGAAACAAAGATGCGTACATGTGCAGCCTGTGTCGATTGCATTTATTCCTGTCGTCAGTCGTAATAAGATAGACAGCCGCTGCACTAAGATTGATCATTGAGGGAGTCCTCTTTAATTCAGGACAAGGAGCCAGGGGCATTGTGTGTGTGTGTGTGTGTGTGTGTGTGTGTGTGTGTGTGTGTGTGTGTGTGTGTGTGTGTGTGTGTGTGTGTGTGTGTGTGTGTGTGTGTGTGTGTGTGTGTGTGTGTGTGTGTGTGTGTGTGTGTGTGTGTGTGTGTGTGTGTGTTCATGCTTGGATGCATGTGTGTCTGCATGGTGTCTGTGATATCTCCTGTTGTCTATTACTATCTTAATGGTGATGAAGCATGGAGAGAGAGAGACAAGAGTTGGACATTTGATCTTCCTTAATGAAACATCTCTCAAGAATAGAGGAGAAATACCAATGGATCAAAGCAAAACACTGCAGAGATGCACGGTCATGCACGCACACACACACACACACACACACACACACACACACACACACACACACACACACACACACACACACACACACACACACACACACACACACACACACAGTCACACACACACACCATTTGGAATGCACCTACAGCAGCATTAGAAAAAACGAATTAAAAATAACATTGACAACTAGAGCGGGTGGTGTGCCATGGTGAACAGAGAATGGTAAATCTAGATTGTCTTAAACGTGACATAGCCTGCAGTGAGAAGGGTCTTGTATCACTTTCATCACTTCACTGTCAACATTCTCCACACTGGGTGACATTGAACTTTGGTATAGAAATTGACTTGTCTGAAAATATACTCATTATATTATATTATTATATTCATCATTGACCAGATACTGGCAATGATATAGGTCCAAATTATACATTTTGCATGTTTTATTTGGTGTTCATCTAATGTTACTGTGTGCAATGAGGAGGTCACATTCATGTTGTATGGTAAGATAGGACTCTCCTAATCACTAGTCACTTGCTCTTCGATTTGCATAGAATGCACAGTTACAACATCAGGTATAGTTTGGTAGTGAGTTCTCACGAAATTTGGTTGCCAGACTGACATGTTCAGAAACATACTTTTTGCTCTTAATTGATAGCTCTACCGCTCCCATGGTGCCATGAATCTGCCGTCTGGAATTGCATGATAGCAACAATGTTGTTGTTGTTGTCTTTACCTGCTTTATCATATCCTGTACCTTGGTTCAGTCAGGAAACTAACTCTCACTCTCGCCACTCATTGGGCCGCTTCAGCATTCACTTCATAGAATCACACATTCATTCCATCTTCATACCAGTGATTTATTAAACTGGATGTTTGCTATACTGCTTGTTTGCTTGCTGCTACATACACTGATACTGCTGTGCCACAGTCTATAGTCTAAACCTTGGCTGCTCACACACCAGCTCCTCCACACCTGCCAGTTTGAATCTGTTGTTTAGGTTCAGGGGATTTGGAATCCCTGATCAGAGCACCTAAAAAGCAAATCATATTAATTCCATATAATGCTCATTTTATATTCAATGATATATATTTCATCCATTCATGAGTAGTTCTGTTTGAAATAAATAAAGGCAGACAGAAAACAAGAGTGTGAAAGAGATGAAGAAAGCATTGGCACATTGGTTCCTCACTCACAAGAAAAGGAGCAACTGATAACGATGCCTGACAGATTATTTGAAGTTATTTGCTGACAGGCTAGCACCACCATTGGGTTGTAATAGCCTGTCGAAAATAAGTTCTACCAAAGGGCCGGTTTAGACTAGAATTTCCTTGCCTTCTAGCTTTGTTGACAACAACATGCTCATATCTATGCAGCTGTAAACAACATCCTTCGGGTTACTGGGAATTGGTAGATGCATTTATTATAGCACCTTTATCCGAACCTCCTGCTTCCCATCCAGCTGTCCTACCGGCCACCCAATCCCTGAGACACTACCGCCCAAAGGCACTACATTTGGCCCTTTTTCTATCTCCTTTTTTTTTGCACAGATGGGGACATTTTTGGGCCTGCCATAACAACCAGCAAAAACAAAATAACAGCGCAAGAGCAATGTGTTTCTGCAAGTAAACACCACCAGACTAGTCCAGACTGACAACTTGCTTTGAGGATAGAATGAAATGATGGTAACAAAACAATATATATATTTTTTATGTAAACAAATTAATCTTATCGACACATCAGACAAAGATTTGTCTGAATATCTACAGTATGTATCAATATACTAGTGAGCTGTCTGTGATATGAATAATGCCTTATAACCTTTCATTGGTTCTGATGTGAATTCCCAAATACGTTGTATTGAGCAAGAAGAAATGCATTTTATTTCATCAGCATTCATCAGCCAGTAGGAATGCCCATACATCTCATTGCCCCGACCTCCCATTCTGTCACAGGTCTCTCCCCTCACTACCCTTGGATTCCTGTCTGTCTCTCTGCACTGACCTATTTGAAACAAATGCAGACAATGCCCCCCAAAATACCTTTCAAAGATCTGTTTTTTAGTCCATTTTCTAACAGTATATCTTGTGGCTGCAGACCCACCAGATTAGAAATTCATGCCGTTTCCTGTCCAGTCTAGGGTGTTTTTAAAGGGCTTCTTTACCCATCTCAAAACACTGAAGTGTATGACAGCCTGCAGGTTGATATAGAGGCTGTCCGTCTCTGACAGTCCCAAGTGAAAGCAATCCATCCACTTTTTTTCTGCTTGGCTGACCTGTGTTCTGTTACAGTCACCCACAGGGCCAAGGATATCAAACATTAATCAAAGTGAAAGATGGTCCTCAGAGGTCTAAATCAATTCTTGCAAAGTTTTCACCCCCGGAATGCTCTGTGGTATTTGAACTTTCAGGTGCTTAATATGTTGACCATAATGATGACAAATACTGTCATGTGATTATCATTATTCATGTAATTGTTCTATTTTATCTTATATTATGATTACTTTGTTATGGAGGTAGCCTGAAATACAATATGCTTTCACTGCAATACTGTGTGTTATTGTAGCATATAGTGTGTACTGTATGTAATAATACAGAACTTGAATCTTCATAGCTTTGAAAGCAAGGCTACAGTCATGAAACAAGAAATGGTGACATGGTCATATTGGTCAGATGAAACAATTGCAGTCTCCGCATTTATCCCCATTATTTATTTTTATTTTTTCCTACTCTGCAGTTAGCTAATAAGATTAGTAGTTATCGGGTGCTCCATTCTGCACGACATTTCTAGTTTCAAAGTGTGGTTTGTGGACAACATTAAAACTCCTACAGTACTATATGGGCCATTAGGCGGGCCCTCCACTTTAACCGTTATCAGTTTCAATATCATTCCCAATAGGCTTATCAAATCGATCTTCTCAACCGACTGCATGTAGTTTGGGAACCGGCTGGCACGTTTGGTATTGATAAGACTAAAATCTGCAAATCCACCCTCAGCATACCGGATGGCCTCCTTGTTTTAAGCCTCGTGTCCACATTGCGACGTGCTCGCAGTTTTGCTGAGGGCGAGGAGGCTAGTCGTTTTAGTAGATATTGACCAAAACGACCAAAGTAAGGTTCATGAATGTGCACAGTGAGCGACGCAGGGCTGAGGACACTTATCAACTCAGTCAGCTGGCAGCATGTGACAAGACATGACAAGATCCAGATGATAGGAAACCTACTGGGAATTATTGCTTGACTTTCAGTAGAAACGGCAAGGCTGGCAGCATGCAGGGGCGGATCTAGGCATGGTCATGGGGGGGGCAATGTCCCCCTAAATACCCAGTCTGCCCCCCCCAAACACGATGCCATGCATAACAACCCAAGATACTTCAAATTAAAGCGCTTATATTTAAAATGATTTGAAACACTACTACTGCTATACTAACTACAATTTTGGCACCACTAAACCAACAGCATTTCATCATTGAAAACAGAAAACTCTCTGAGTCAGACCTTTAGCTTTATGCATGCTGCGTGTCAACAAGAACTGATGTTATTATTGATGCTTTACTTGACTGATAATAGTCCTGTAACCGAAAATGGTATGGGTGCGGATTCGACGATGAAGCTGCCCCCATACCATTTTCTCTTGCCCCTCTAACATGTTCTCTTGCCCCCCCAATTGGAACAAGTTATATCCGCCCCTGGCAGCATTTCACAGTATGGGGTCAGACTCCCATTGACACAAGGGCTTAGGTTGCTAAATACAACTGTAAAAAGCAGAACTGTCCCTGTTGTATGTCACGTTTCACCCTACGAATAAAGGCAAAAGATGAAATGCGCGTGCAGTACTTGTAATCAGGAAACGTCAATGTTCTGGCTGCTCTTTCGGAAAATTATTACCGTCTTTACAGTCCAATCATCAGAGACTGGAAGCAGAGATGTCTGAAATTACTGTCATCGTGTGTGTGTGTGTGTGTGTGTGTGTGTGTGTGTGTGTGTGTGTGTGTGTGTGTGTGTGTGTGTGTGTGTGTGTGTGTGTGTGTGTGTGTGTGTGTGTGTGTGTGTGTGTGTGTGTGTGTGTGTGTGTGTGTGTGTGTGTGTGTGTGTGTGTGTGTGTGTGTCACTGTGCAAGTGCGTAGCGGCAAGTGCGAATGTTTCACTTTGAATGACATGGCATTTAACAATCACGCCACTCACAGCTGCCCTACTTTAGGTGTCACGCGTTGGGAGGAAGAGATGGATTGATGGGTGGGAGGATAAATGGATGGATATGTGGTGGTGGGGGAGATGCGCTTCCGTGATCACAACTTTGGCATCTGTAAAGCTAATTACTGCTTGTGCATGCCTGTGTGTGCGCGTGTGTAGTGTGTGCGTGGGTACGCCGTGTGCGTTTGTGTTGGATTTGCCTGCAGGCATAACACTAGCACTGCCTCTGCCTAGCTGTCAATGCATTGTCCTTCATCAGTGAACCCAAGGTTGGCTAATGAGGGCTGCAGTACATGGCTCTCATCACTTTCCCTTACTTCCTGCTTTCTGACTTTTCCCCTCATTTGTGATCTCTCAGTGGTTAATCAAGCCCAGGAGCGGATTTAGCTAGCCCTACTAGGGTGGGCTGGAAGAATGGCAGGGTGGGCACCTCCAAAGTTTTTCATATGAAGCCGTGGTTTTCAACCTTTTTGACACCAGGGCCCACTATTTATTCGGCATTTGAGCCACGGACCACCATTTGATGACATTTTAGCCCCACACAGACCTCAAAATATAAGATTTCTTTTGGTTTTGTTCACAATTCCAGGCTGGATTTAGGAAACAGTCCAACATACATATCTAAATGACCATTCATCTTCTACAATCTACATTCTCTAGTTGGGTAGACTTGGGCTAATTCACATGATGAATATTTTAACTTTACATCTGGTTAACTAACTTTCCACCATTTAGCTGGGGACCACCTGGAACTCTCTCAAGGACCACTGGTTGAAAACCACTGATATTACCTTTCATTGGGTGGGCAGGATGCACGCTTGGGTGGGCTCTTCCCACCCCTGCCCCCTCTAGATCCGGCCCTGTTTTGTCTTTATAATGACAGCATGAGACTTGACTTGCTGCTGCATTAGACCATTGGGGGGCAGTGTTGGCATCTCTAAAAAGGGACACACACACAACAGTATGAAGTCATACAGTAATATTTACTGCCCCAGGCGGGACTTCTGAGTCTGCGGTGTTAAATAGCACCCACAGCAGTCCCCTAAATACCTCAGAACAAACCTGACATAACATTTACTGGTGACTGCTCGGTGGGCGGGCACATATTCTTGATCTAGGAAGCAGGCAACTTCACCCGTGGTGAGCGCACTGCAAAGTGTACTGCAACTGCAGACTGGGAAATGGGTGGTGGTCAGTGTTTGTATAGCACAGTCTTTTCTGGCCACTCAAATGTGCATTAGGCTACAATCTGCTGGTGTCACAGTGATGGAACATTAAGTATTTGGTATAGCCTACATTTTACATTAGTTTACACTGAGTGTGCGCAGTGTTGTAGTGGGACTTTTAGAAGTGGGGGGCAAGCCAAAAAAACATATTTTTGTCCCAAAAATATTTTAGATGTGAGAAGTGGGGGGACGCCGTCCCCCCGCGTCCCCCCTCCACTACACCCCTGGGCCTACTTCAGTGTTGCTCATGGCATTTGGAGGACACCGTCTGACTCCCAGATGGCCTCTCTGCCTTCTGAGTCAATGGGAAAGTGGGAAACTCTTGCTTTATCGGTTTTGGGCAAATTCTGAGATGAGAGAATAGTCAAAACTGTAATTCATTAAAAAAAAGGCTGTGTGGAAAAAGCCTCACTTCACACTTTTATATTTTTTTATTTAGTGACGCAAATAGTGGCTGCATAACAGACTAGCCTACTACAAATGTCAATTACATCCATTAGATGTTCTGTGGACTAGCAGGCTATAAATACACTATGTGATGATGGAGCTGCCGGTACCACAATGATGTCCATTCATTAGACAACCTCACCATTATCAGGTCCATTTTCATGCTCTCAAGAGTGTATTTGGGTCAAAACGCACTGTTCCACCTTTGTATTAACATGGATATTTTAGCTCAGCCTGGTGCACTTTCGCACACTGCAGAGGGTGTGCATGTGCACATCTTGTTAGCGGGGCGACCGGAGGGTTTTCCAAATCACTCAATGCTCCTTTTAAGTGGAGCATTCACAAGATTGTTTGGTATCACATCTATATATCGTCCGATCATGAGAAAAACAATCAGGATCGGCTCATTGATATCATTTATTTTACGCCTCTGTTTTATGTGACTTTCGGCGGGTTCACGCGGACGTTAATTGTGCATTTCTTCTTCTTGGCAAATTGTAGCATAGTTGCACGATCACAATCTGCCCCTTGGGTATACTATACTTCCAGCCGCCGTTTGCGAAGGATCTCGGGGCCACCATCAGTCATGACAATGAAGGAGGACAGATTTAGCAGTGTCACAACCCCCTACCTGCCTCCATCCAGCAGCACCTCGACACACTGACACATCCCCTCCATCACCGCACACAGACACAATGTGGTGCCACTGACTGCCGCGTGTACGTGGCTGTGTGGCTCTGAATGCCATCAAGCTTATGAGGCCCTGTATTGATACTAATGCAAATAGCCACCTCAAGGGCAGTGGGAGGGTCGGGGGGGATGTAACCTCTGATGAAAGACTTGCGTGCACACACACACACACACACACACACACACACACACACACACACACACACACACACACACACACACACTGATTTTGGATGTCACCCGGCAGCAAAGTGTCCAGATTAATTACAGTGGACCTACGTGAGTTCAGAGCGTCTGGCTCAGGCCTTGACTGCTACAACCCCTCCCTCCCGTCCACTCACTGCACCGCCGTTCATGTCCTTCACTCATCTCCAGCTCCTCCACCTCTGCCTCTCATCTCCCCGCTGCCATCTCCTCCTCCTCCTCCTCCTCCTCGGCTGCTGGATAACTTTGCGTGGGCGGACAAAGAGCACTCTTTACACCATTATTTTGTTGTGGTGATTTGGAGAAAGACGCCAATTTCAGCTAGGATGTTGTTTTTGTTTTTATTCTGCCTGTCCACCGTGCAGCCATTAACCTGTGACCATCCTCCAGGATTTCTAACCACCTTTAATAAACGCCTCGGCGGTGTCTGCGTTGGCGGATGTTCTAGCAGTGCATTTTAGCTGCTGCAGTTCTTTCTCTCATCATCCTCTCTATTCTATTTATTCCTTCATTCTTTCTATCCACCAGCCCTCTGCTTCCACACCTCTCCCTTCCACTCTCACCATTAGCCCATTTCCACAGCGGACATTCGACATGTTATGATGGTTATTACTGTAAACGCAGCAGGGAGGTAGCGACATTAATTCTGCGTGTGATTGTTACTGTGTGCCACCATAGACAAGCCATGTACAGTGAACTTCATGGAAGCACACGGAAACAGTGAAATGAAACACTCTCGGCTGATAACATTGCAAAATATATTGCTGTTATAAAGGACTTTTCTCTGTTCTTTCTCTCCCCTAATCATCCTTTTCATTTCCTCTTTCTTTTTTGCCAGAGTTCTCCCTGTGACCCACTAGTGATCACATGACCATGGACACAATGAATGGCTTATTAAAATCATTAGGCAGCAAAAGACTCTCTTTAATGCCATCACTTATCGTTTTACCTCCTAGCCAATGGGAGAAGCCGCAGCCATGTGTGGGTCTGGCCAGGACTGCACTCTGTCAATTGGGGTGATTTCATGGAGACTTATTCGGGGAGAAAATGATCCTCTCAATGAGGGCTCCCTCATGACTCCCCAATTGGCTGTTTTTCGATGCTTTCTCTATACCCTCCTCTCTCTTTTCCTCCTCCTCTCCTCAGTTACCCGTCCATCGTTTACTTTTAGCCCATTCATGCCTTCAGCCATGGTTGTGTGTCCTCAACTCAACTGACCTATATGACAAACAGCACCATGTGTTCTATTGATTGTCCTGTCAACTGAACTGCATGACCCATGATTGTCATGTGGTCCTACTAACACGTTTGTGTATAAACCTGGAAGTGGGTAGCCTCTTTTGTGTTTCTTCTTCACAAGCTTTATTATTCATCCATAGCCTTACCTGATTGAACATCATATAGGATGCCTGATGCTTTTCTTTGAACATGATACAGTATTTTTGTTTGTATAGAAACCAAAACAAAACAAACATAAACATCTGGAGAGCTTATTTGAGATGAGTGACTTTGAGTACTGTATATACCCAGAGAAACGCTATATGCAAATTGTATATTATGTTGTATTATTACATTTTCTCTCTGTCTCCACATCCATTGTTGTCCCTGAAGTGTAAATATGTGTAAATTGAGTCACACATGTGGGGGCGTGTGGAGACACAGAGGGAAAATTCATATATAAATTCCAACTGAGAGATGATTAAAATAGCAAAAATATCAACAGGGGTCAACACATTGATGCTTCGACACCCAGGCAACTTCGACACCCAGGCTTTCATTTTCATCTCCACTGTGCAAAAAGTCATAGCCTCTCAGACTAGCTAATGGGGAACTATTTAAAACAAAGGCAGTTTGCTGTGGTGGGTGTGCTTTGGACACGTTGGCTACAGCAGTGCTGTGCATGCACAGGGTGAGGAGCTGCCAAATGTGCCATGTCACTAGAAAGTCTGATGTGAGGTTACTCACAATATAGCATTGTTTGTTGCCCCCCCCCCACAGTATTTCTACAGTATAAACTGGGCAAGATCTCAATTGACTGGGCCTCTGCCCAAGTGGCCCATTTATGCTACGCTTCTGTTTTAGAAGAGAGAGAAGTTGTGAGAAGAGCAGAGTTTATTAATTGTCAGAATTTGGAGTTCATTCTAGGTTATTGTACTCTGTAGCAAAGGTTGGTTTGAAAAGGTTAGGTGAGGAGAGAGAGAGACACACACAGCTCCTCTCCCATTGAACTGGAAAAAGCCCACAGGGGCTGCTTTCATTTAGGCCAGCGATTTCTGGCGTCACATCAGCAGTAGGCTAGCGAGAGTCCTCCTGTTCCATTTAACTTAGGACCGCTCGGATATAGCTATACGCAAACATGCACCGACATCCCATAGTTGACCCAGCTATATATGTTCTAGTTCAAAGCAAACTGTTGGTTAACACTAAGTATACTGATGATATGCCCTAATTCACCATTTGTCAGACTTCTGATTGGTTCCTGTAACAGCAGCAGGCTCTTTATTTCTGCCTTGTTGCTGCACCTGTGGTGTTCCTTTACCAAGTTTCAAAGGATTGAATGCACAGAATATCAACATGAAGCAACTGAAAAGCACCTGTTAGTGGATTGAGTGAAAGGATTTTTGTCTATCCCCAAAACGGCCACAAATGTGTGCAAAGAGTGGCATGACCATGGGCGGGACTTGACAAAGGGTGAATTATGATGACCTTACCTAAAGTAATATACCTGCACAAAATACAATGACTCAACATGCATACGTTATTGGAAAGTGCATGTCAAGTTTATATATATTTTTTTAACATACACTTTTTCATTGAAATATATTTTGTACAACAAGAATGTACTGATCGTTAGATTTTTACGTAATGAAGAGTGTGTGAGTGTGTGAAAATAGAATTCATATGAGCACCTCAAATCAGCAGTAATTGCAGCAGATCCAGACAAATTGATGGCATTCTGGGGAGACAAGTGTTCAGACTGTTCCAAGAGATCGATGCATAAATACATAGCCACTTGCTGCCTGAAGAGAACTGTGGCTGAGGATTTCTGAAAGTGCAGCCCTGGATGTATCATTTCCCAATTGGCGGAGGGGGAGGGGGGCAGACGAAAATGGTATGGGGCTGTCTTCATGAACTCGGGGACTTGTTGTTGTCATTGAAGTTGCAACAGGCACACAGCATGCATAAAGCTAATGGTCTGACTCAGAGTTTTCTGTTTTGAATGATGAAATGGTGTTGGTTTAGTGGTGCGACAATTGTAGTTAGTAGCGTTAAGTGTTTCAAATAATTTAATCATCAGCACTTTAATCTGAAATGTCTTTGAAATTTGGGTTGATTGCATACCGTCATGTTTGGTGGGGTAGTCAGGGCATTTAGGGGGCATTGCATCATCTCATGACATCTCATTGCATCATCTCATTACATCATCTCATGACATCATCAAACGGGCCTTGATTATTGAAAATCCTATCACCATCCTTAAACACCTATAGACCTGTTGTACATCAAACAGCAAAAATGTCAGATCTGCAATCTCAAAACATGTCAAAATATGTCACGTGTGTTATTCTTGCAAAATTGTTGACTTAATTCACCATAATTGTAATGAATATTTGGCAAGTACCTTGCCAAGTATGCTTATTGGAATGCATGTTCATGTGGTTACAAATAGAAGAAACTAAAGTCATGCCATGTTACATATTGGCTATTAGCTTGTCTTTACTGAAATCACTAAATCGGGTTGTTTTAGTTTCTGTAAAACATTTTTTTTTACTATTAAGAGCAGTAACTGCAGAGCCTGGTGGCTGGTCATCCCATCCCTTCATGGGCTAAACGGGTTTTTGTGTTGAATGATAGAGTAAGCTCCTCTGGGCTTAGTGGGAGCTGTTAATTATTCATAGATTAATGGTGTGTAAAAATGTGTGTGTCCCTTGATGCCTACTTTATGCCGTATAACTCTTAACAAGCCTGTTTTTCCTCAGCTGGGCCTGGGGAAAATGGTTTCCTTTAACTCGGGGTACCTTTTCATCATCAACCGGATTCATTCTCTCCATTCAATCTGTTATTTGTAAAATAATTTTGTGTTGTATTCAGCTTTCACCTAAACCTCTGAAGTGGGATGAGTATTCCGAGCAGGTTTTTTTGGGCCGATCCGATCTCCGATTTTTTTTTTGTTGTATCTGCCGATACCGATACCGATTCCGATTTATTGTTAAATTCAAATGTTTACCCTTATATTTACCCCATATTATGGATGTTACTTATGACCTCTTCAGCAGCTTGTTAACAAGTCAAAAACAACATTTACTCTCTTACAATTTTGTATCAGTTTAACCACAGATACAATTGAAAGCAATATGGGGAGTGATATGCCTGTCAAACTCAGCAGGCCCACTCAGAGACCAGACCAGGCAGTGACACCTGAATAATCCTAATTTATACTCAAAAATACCATTTGTCAAAAAGTTGCACCTGACCTCAGGTGACAACCTGGGGAAAAGACAAAATAATAAATAATTTAGAAAGGTCTTCACATGCATCAACTTTTTACATATTACATAATATACAGTATATATATTTTTGTTTTTGTTTTATTTTTGTGTTTTATGACCTATTACAGTGGTTTTCAACTTTTTTCATACCAGGGCCCAATATTTATTCAGCATTTGAGCCACGGACCACCATTTGACGTCATTTTCACCCCCACTGACCCAAAACTAAAGTGTTACCAAGATTTCTTTTGTTTTTGTCCACAATCTCAGGCTGGATTTTCAAAACAGACAAACATACAGTAGCCTAAATCAAAATGATTTAGGCTATTGTACATTCTACATTCTCTAATTGTGTAGACTTCTTAATTAAGTGGTGCTAATGCAGATGATAAATATTTTAACTCTTGCAGAGTGTAAACATGAAATCAAATGGTTCTGCAAGGGTCCATTTGGTTTCGCCTAACGACGCCATGCATTCTTCAAAAGAAACAGCATCCATCCTTTCCTCTGCCATTTCCACATCCCATGTCGGGAACATGTAATCCCTCTGTTTGGTTGCTTGTCGCTTTACAAGAAAAGACGTTCCAAGTGACCATGAACGCAGAAACGCTCATAAACACCGACCACATGAGTCCGACGTACTGTATATAAATACACGACTCTCTCTCTCTTTCTCTCTCTCTCTCCCTGAGCCTGGCATGTGAGAAAGCTCTGAGGGCAGATACACAACAACAGATACACGTCTGAGAAAGATATAAATTTGCCGTCTGTAATACATGTGGTGGAGATTCTCCACCACATGTATTACAGACGGCAAATTTTATATCTTTCTCAGACACAGCATAGAAGTTCCAGACGACAGACATTGCGTTCAATTCGTAGCGGCATGCTAATGCTAAATTATCTGTGTAGTGTGTGAGCCGGCGCATGTTATTGACGTAGGTGTCGTTGCAGCGCTGCTGGCCAATGGGGCGTGACGTCGTCACGTGGCGGCCATCTTGGGACAGGGTAGCGTAACATTGTGTCTATGAGCATATCGTGTATTTAGTCCCGTCCCAAGAAGGCCGTTGTGAACGACGTCAGAGGCTCCAACAACACTACGTCAACAACATGCGCTGCGCATGGGCTCATAGTAGAAGAATTGCGACATTGAAGGGTCAGAAACGGAGCGCTCCGAACATGCACTAGGTGCCAAAAACAGCGAGTCAAAACCAATACAGATCGGTTTTCCGGATCGGAGCTTTTGGTGATGGCCGATTGAGTCATTTATTTATGAAATCGGCCGATTTAAATCGGCGCCGATCGATCGAGAACACCACTACCTCTGAAGTGGGATGAGTAGTTCATGCAATACTGTCGTTCTTCCTATTACTGTGTCAGAGGTCAGCGCTACTGCTGCAGCTGGTCATCGTGAGAGCATTGATAACCATGCATCTCTGTAGGTATACACATGAAACCAAGGCCATTTCCTTTAGCCTGAGCTGTGAATTCAGTTGACCCTCGATGTGGTTCTAAGAGTCTCCCTCAGGGTTGTGAGTGATCGTTCAGTTTAGTGGTGAACTCCTACCAGAGCCATCTAGTAGAAGAGCTGTGATAATGAGGGGGCAGAAAACAGCCTGGTCATGTGGTTCATGCAGCCTCAAAGGGAGACTCGCTGGAGTTGGAAATACGCCGTTTTCAACGAGGGCAGCGCACATCAAGCTATTTTAAGCATGTGTGCAACATGCCAACTGTTATATTGGTGCCATAACAACTAAAGTCTCTGTAATGTTTGTACTATTCCTACAAAACAATCTAAAATAAAGGGATTTAAAGTCATTAATGCTGGGCTGTTACCTGAGTCCAATGCATTTGTGCCTACTTCAGGTCCAGTACTAGATCCCAAGATGACACCAGGCGGTATCACATGATATGCAGTGAACATGCTGTATATAGTACTGGACAGTGGACTCATGGTGTGAACAGAATATGAAAATGATCATGTCATTGATCGTGCACACCAGGCACAGTTTATCTATCAGTTTATCTACATCAGTCGATGGCCATGACATCAACTGTTTGAGATTTAATGTCACTCATTTTCATAACAATTAAAATGGAATTAGAAACTTGGAAGTGAGCATTAGGTGTATTTCTTTTGTTTGTAGATGTTCAAACTTCAGGCTTCATTACACTGATCACAGGAATACCAAGTTATGGTGATGCTGCCATAGACAGTTGCCCATACAGTATCTGTGCAAATTGGGTTTTGTGATGGGGCTGTTCTCACGGCAGACCCCTAAATGTGCACCTGTTGACCCACTGTCCACCCGTTTGGAAATTTTACTGACGACAAATACAATCTATCTTGTCACTGGGGGGGTGCTGTTTTAACGTGAAGGGCTATATTTAATATTTTAGGATTATATTTAAAAATCCCTGTGTTTCCGAAAGAGCCCGCCCTGCTGTGATAACAAATCAGTGTTTATTCTTTTTAGTTATCAAGGCCAAATTGTTTACTTGACAGCATGCTGACCATTTGAAGTATCGAGTCAAATTAGTATTCAATATGAATAGAAATTCTCTTGAGACAATTATGTGTATTATGACAGATTTTAGATTGTAGCTAGGTTATATGGGTTGGCAGGACATTAATTGTGCTGGCAAACCTCAACCAAAACCCTTCCAAGATGACAGTAAAGTATTTATTCCACCATTTCCCACTTTCACTTATCCCTGAATGCCCGCTACACCCTATTACAGAAATAATGGCAACTATAAACTATTGTTATGTGCAAGCCAATGGTAGCTGACATTTAGTTGTATAGATGACCTTTGCACAGCTAGACAGCATGTGGAAGTCTTAAAAACACTTCTTGCATCAGTTTACAATCTTGTCTCAGCAAACTGCTAACAGGTATGCCAATCTGTCATGTCAGTCTACTGTATATCATACCGATTAGTAGCTGTGTGTTGTGACAGTTTGCAAGTGAGATTGTTCAACATCTTTCTTTTTCAATTAGCTACTTTTGATCTACCTTTTTCCTCAGTTATAGTGTGTGTACTGTATATACCTGTTTAAGTGGGCAGTTATAGTAATAACGCCATATAATAAAACTCCAGCCAGGAAGATGGCTTTCCTTGATGCAATGATTTGATTCTCGTATTCTTGTCTTAACTTTATTTCTGTTAGGTGTTTATGTAAAGCTATTTGTTTGAGCTTAAAATAACCCACCATCCAAAAAATAAATTAAACTATTACCGCCATGTGTTCTGTTTGTTTGGGACACAGAGTGATAATCCTTGAGACAGGATTCCCAGGTGAGCAGTCAAATGGAATTAGTTTTAAGGTTTGTAAAAATGCTGTGAACATAATGTTTGTGCATGTGACAGAGCGGAACTCATTCAGCAGGAGGGAGAAGAGATTGCGGGGAGTGGGAGTAAAATGCTCAGGCACTGTACATTAACCACATGGGCTTGTAGATCAGCTGTTTTAGCTACTGTGTTATGTTTGAAAATTGCCAAATTATAAAACCGCGCTCAGGGACATTTTGACATGCATGTAGGCCCAGAAGGAGCTGGTGATCAAACCTAAAACCAGGATTTCCAAGTGGCCACTCTATACATCCTTAGCCACTGCCAACTGAATGGATAGGCAAATGGTCTGACTGGCTGGCCATTAGAGCCATTAAGAGACCCAGTAAAAATTCCACTGCATTCCATTGAGTACATTGGTACACTCTAACACTAAGGACTGTACCCGTACTATGTTCCACTCCCCGGTGCTTTCACCCATGTCCTTGGTCTAGGGAATTCAATGACAGTGCTCATGAGTACCGAGTGTGGGCTGCTTTGAACATGCATATCCATCTCTCCCCATGTGTAAAATATAAGGGGGATGTGTCCAGGCATTTCATATTGTATGCCGTATATACAGTACGGTGGGATTTTCACTGTATTATCAAAAGGCTCGAGGAGTTTTCTATTCCCCAGGCTTATAGCTTTGTGTACCACAGGCCTGGATATGAATTCTTTGAGGGACTTAGGAATCACCTGGCCTTTAGGTGGTAGGAGCTCAGAGGAGACAGTGCGCATCTCTATCTCGACTCTCTTTATTCTTATTTTTTTCCTTCTATCCCGACGACTAAACTGAAATCCAATTATTTGCTGTGAGCCACCTCCTCTGGCACTTCACTAAGCTGCTCAAAAAGTCATTCACTCTAGAGTCTTCTCTCGTACCATCCTCTCTCATATTCTCTCTCGCTGACACAAATACACACACATGCAAGCACGCATGCAAGCACAACATGCACACAATCATACAGTAACACCAACATGATTGTCCAAACAGTTATTGAACCTTGGCCTGAAGGTTGGGTTTAACTATATTTCAGCAATTGTGCCAGCGTTTAGGATGGGTAAAGGGTATTTTATTCATTATTCTTGTTCCTTGCAATGATTACTCGTCGATCTTAATGGAACTGAGCTCTAGAGTCAGAAGGGGAGATTATGCAGGAAGAAAGAATTATTATAGTCTGTGTTCCGAGTCCAATAAAAGTTCATTGCCACATTAATGCTTCTGCATTTTTAATTGCTGTATCTCTTCATTTATTGCCCGTTATATTTTTTTAGACTAGACATTTAAGTCCCACAATAGGAAATTCTTCTCCACTGCTGTACTTAGTCAACAATACCGCAATGCAACAGCAAAGACAGAAAGATGACAGACATCAGTACAAAACTAAGCATTAAAAAAGTCATGTAGTGTACACATACTTAATAACAAATTAAAAACAAAACATAATATCCAGGAATATTGTACATTTGCATCCCTATGGGACTGTGACTGTATCGTCATCATCAACAGACCTTTCTCAAAGCGCGCCCTTTAGAAAACTGTCTTTGTTTCTACTGTTTCAAAGGGTTATGAATGAATGGTTTGGTATACAGTACATTTCTCAGATACAGTTCATGGCATTGCCCAGGATAGCAGCAATGTGCTGGTGCAGTTTGAAATACGTTTGAACACCAGATACTGTAGTTCATACATGCTCATACTGCCTTGTGGGCAATTATCAGCTGTTTTTTGGCAACTCCCTTTAAGTCCCGTGTAGCACGCTTTGATTTGAGTGTTGCTGAGCCAAGTGCTATATATTTACTTCACAAGCCAATTTCACCCACTCACCACCACTCTCCTCTTTTCTTGTTTGATTTAATTGCCACTGCATTGCCAAATACTATTATTTACATTATGGCTTAATTGTTACCTCCTGAGCTAATGTTTCCATTGCACAGTGTAATGTTCTTTGGTTTGGTGATTTGATTACTGCATGCGTGCGTGCGTGCGTGCGTGCGTGCTTGAGTGAGTGAGTGAAGCAGAGCAGAGCAGAGCATCAAGCTGGTTTTCCCAAACCTGAGAAGTGTAATGAGCCATCTTAACCTTGCTGGGTAACACCTGTGTAACACACAGGGTAACGCCTGTATGAGTATTAAGAGCATATGGAAGCATGAACCCTAGCAGGGTCATGCTTTTAAACAGTAATCCCCTACTGTTACAGGTTAGTTGCAAAAACTGTAGTCACTAATCTGGATTACCCAATTAGTAAAGTAAAGTAACAGATTTGTATTATACATTTAAGCAAAACCTTAAGTTTTACCCATCGATAACCAGATAAGAATGTTGAGCCTGTGCAACAGGCAGTCAGGCAAAGCGCACCGGGCTGATCATGTGTCGTCATATATGCTTTAGTTCCACCGATTAATTTAACATTAATTTAAATTAATCTAACTTTTCTCTCAGCCCTATGCTCCCTCAGCCTTATGTTTCCTCAATCCCTAAGATTGTTTTAACCCAATTTAGACCATATGGCCTAGATCACCGCTAAACCCCTTATCCCTTGTAGCCATTCTACAAGCTCACAATGTGTGAATAGATTGGCATGTTGAACTATTCCAACAGGTTTTTCAAAATAATAAAAGGTTATAGGGATAAGTGGTTTAGCATGTGACGAAAATTGAGCCCTTAGTTCCTAAATGATTCCTATGATTTGAAAAGATCAAACAAACTGAACAATAATAGTGATTGGATGTTTCACTGTAAATTGACCATGTTCGTTTCATCCAGATCCTTGTTGTAGAATATATATTTTTGCAGGGTTTGTTGTGGGTGGTGGTGAAGAAACAAATGAGATTAGATATTTAAGATATAAGATATTTGGCAAAATAGCAAAAAATATCAAAAGGTCACTCTGTGTCAAATTCCTTTGTCTCATCCCCAGTCTCTGACAAACCTTTACACCAATAGCTTTCCTATATAATAAAATTATTATTAAAATTGTATTTTTAAAAAATAAATGTCACACTCCACTGCATAGGGCATATCCTGTTGATGGATTTGGAAGAGACTGGGGATGAAATATGATAAAGAATTGTGTGATATTTGGATACAATCTGTAGGAGTAATAAGGAGTAATAAAAAGTAAAATGCCTTAAGGCAATTATATATTGTAATTATTGGTATTATTATACTGGAAGGGCTGTTACACAGACGAGTAAAATGGCATGGGGCTGAAGTGATGACTACGGTAAACTACTGCATGCACGTCATGCCGCACAGCAGTGGTCACGACTCACAACACATCTCTCTGTTTTTACTAAGTTGTTACCTTTTCATCGAAAGCTGGACTATTTAACATTATTGTATCGCTTGCTATTATGACAATTGCTATTGTCAGAATGAATGCCTCATAAATTACAAGTGCAGGCAACAGCTAACATACTTATGTTCACAACAATGCCGCTCTTGGGTGGGCAGAAAGTGAAGCAAACCCATCAGGTTCCTATTCATCATGATAAGTGCCTATTCTTTGACAGTGGTCAGGTAGTTCTCCTCTTGGCTTGAATGCCACAGCAATTTTGAAATAAATAAATGCAACTCTTTCATGGCATGCCATGTTGACTTATTTGGCCTGCAGTCATGGCATTACTGGGCTGAATTCAAAACACATTGTGTTTTGACAGCCCATGAATGCAGGCCACTGAAGCTAGACTGGATACTGAGTCCAGAATGATGTGAATAATGTGGGAGATAGAGAGATTGATAGACAATAATTGTGACTGTATAAGTCGCGTATTACCTGTCAGTGACTCCATCAGGCCACCATATATGACCGTTAGTCCATCCGTGACACTAACTCCATATATGAAGATCACAACACTCAACTGACCACAACAAACCTTGGATTGCCATATATTCGGAAGACTGGGTCATCACCTGCATCTGCATATATGGAAGTGGCAGCATCTGTACATCTGACCTCAAACCTCAATATATTATACAGTATGTTCTGACATTTTGATTTGACCTCATCGAACCCTGCACACTTGCAGCGTGCTCCATGCCGTATATGGCCATTAGGCTACAGATATTTTACTGTTCTTAAATTGTTTGCTTCTGACACTAATTAGATACTGTATATTCATGATGTGTTCACATCCATTGACTTTATGTCACTCTTGAGTATGGATTGCATCATGCATCTCAACATTAAATTGAGGCATTTTACTATATATGGATGGCTATGACAGATGGGATTAGCGAGGACATTTAGCCAATAGCCATTACTCATGTTTTGGAAATTGTCTTAAGTTTCACTCACAGTGGTATTAAAATAACGGGGGCAAGAAATATCAGATTGAAAGTGCAGAAACTACTGATACCCTGTAGGTAGACCACTGAATAATGCAAAAGGAAATTGAAAAATACTCACCTGTAACAGTTTTTAGGCACATGAATACACAGAAGACTTGTAACTTGGTAACAACAAAAACAGACACATTTTCTTGGAACAAAATGTGAAATGCTCTGATCATCAAATAAATATGATCTAAACCCGACACATCAATAGCTTTGAACCTCAAAATAATATTTTTCAAATCATGCCCGCACCACTCCGCTCACCTCAGCTGCTATCAGCTGAACCCCAGTGCATATACTCGATCACTGGATCCATACACCTGCCACTATGTGAAATAGAAGAGCTTATATTGATTTGATGAATAGTGTGGGGACTGGAGTGTGGAGGTTTTATACTGCCACTCACAAACAACCAATGGTTGGCAAAGTACTGAACTCTAGTACTGAGTCAAATTAGTACTACTGCCGGTCAAATATCCTCGACTATAATAAGTCTAAGTTGCTCTGCCAAGTTTTGCTAAAGGGGTTCCACCATGATTTTAAAACCAAATGTATCATACAGTGAGGAAAATAATTATTTGATCCCTTGATGATTTTGTAAGTTTTCATGATTAGAAAGAAATGAGCACTCTGTCATTTTTATGGTACTTTCATTTAAACAAATAGAGACAGAATATGAACAAAAATTTCCATGAGAAAATAATATTTAAAGGTTATAAATTAATTTGCGTTAGAGCTCGTGAAATAAGTATTTGATCCCTAAGCACAACCTGACTTAGTACTTGGTGGAAAAACCCTTGTTGGCAAGCACGGAAGTCAGACGTTTCTTGTAGTTGGTCACCAAGTTTGTGCACATCTCAGGAGGGTTTTTAGCCCACTCCTGTTTAGATATCCTCCCCAAATCCTCAAGGTTTCGAGGCTGTTGCTTGCCAACTCAAAGCTCAATCTCCTTCCATAGATTTTCTATAGGATTAAGGTCTGGAGACTGGCTAGGCCACTGCATGAGCTTAATGTGCTTCTTCAAGACCCATCTTTAGTGCTCTGGCTGAGGGAAGGAGGTTCTTGTCCAAGATGTTGCAGTGCATGTCTCCATCCATCGGCCACACAATGCAGTGAAGTTGCCCTGTACCCTTAGCAGAGGAACAGCCCCAAAGCATAATGTTTCCACCTCCATGCCTGACGATGGGGAAGGTGTTGTTCATGATTTGTAGACAGCTGGGACCACAGTCACCAAGAAAACCATTGGTAACACAGTACACCATAACTGATTGAAATCCTGCAGTGCCCAACCATGTCCCTCTGCTCAAGAAGGCGCATAGAGGCCCGTCTAAAGTTCATCAATGAACACCTAAATGATTCAGACCAGGCTGCGGGGAAGGTGATGTGGTCAGAAGAGACCAAAATTCAACTCTTTGGCATCCATTTGACTTGTCGTGTTTGGAGGGAGAGAAATGCTGAATACAAACCCAACAACACCATCCCCACCGTCAAGCATGGAGGTGGAGACATTGTGCTTTGGGGCTGTTTCTCTGCTAAGGGTACAGGGCAACTTCACCGCATTGTGTGGCCGATGGATGTGGCCATGTACCGCAGGATCTTGGACAAGAACCTCCTTCCCTCAGCCAGAGCACTGAAGATGGGTCGTGGCTGGGTCTTCCAGCATGACAACGACCCAAAACATACGGCCAAGGCAACAAAGGAGTGGCTCACAAAGATGCACTTTAAGCTCATGGAGTGGCCTAGCCAGTCTCCAGACCTTAATCCTATAGAAAATCTATGGAGGGAGCTCGAGCTTTGAGTTGGCAAGCAACAGCCTCAAAACCTTCAGGATTTGGAGAGAAGATCTAACCAGGAGTGGGCCAAAATCCCTCCTGAGATGTGCGCAAACTTGGTGACCAACCACAAGAAACGTCTGACTTCCGTGCTTGCCAAAAAGGGTTTTTCCAACAAGTACTAAGTCAGGTTGTGCTTAGGGATCAAATACTTATTTCACGAGCTCTAACGCAAATTAATTTATAACCTTTAAATATTATTTTCTTATGGAAATTTTTGTTCATATTCTGTCTATTTGTTTAAATAAAAGTACCATAAAAATGACAGAGTGCTCATTTCTTTCTAATCATGAAAACTTACAAAATCATCAAGGGATCAAATAATTATTTTCCTCACTGTATGTATATGTTGCCTTTAATACCCTTTTATACACTCTGTAGTCTAAACAACCACTCAGATAATTATTTTTTCATATTTTCTCATTGTGCTAGTTAGTAGTTGGCTAAAATACCAGAAATGTCTACGAAAATAGCACCCCTCCCTCCTCATTGCTTCCCCCCGCCCTTGTTTGCTACTGCAAACAAGGCTCTGTACAGGAAAATCTTATTTTTTAAAACTCAAATAGTGAACTAATTAACTGTGCATAACATGCGCTTGCACATTCAACATGCCATCCTTTTGGCATTATAGGTAAACCTTTCTAATATTTGTTTTTGAAACTCCTATTTTTGCTATTGGTCGGACTCGTACCATGGGACTAAAGGTGAAGTAGTTACACGTATCTGCCAAATGAATGGCATAATTACTTCTAGAGATATCCAATATTGACTTTTTTACTGATAGCCGAAATCCTGGTATTGTCCTACTCCGATATCAACCAATACCGATATATGCAGGCTTTTGTGGTGAAGAAGAAATAAATAATGAGAGCATTAAGTGATTTGCAAAACCCCCCAACAGTCCAGCAGCTCATGCACTAAGGCCTGCCACCACTCGAACATGTTTGGAGGAAGGTCCCCCATATATTTTTAAGGATTGTGTGGCTCTATACATATCTATGATATCTGTATTCTGTAAGTGGTGTTTTTGCAGTCATACTTTTATAATATTTTTCCTGATACGAGTATTTTTCGATGTTCATTTTTAAAGCCTTTTAGGCTGATCCGTATGGGCGATATATCTGCCCATCCCCAATTACTTCCATAAGGTATGTGTGGGTGCATGCGTGGGTGTGAATGTCTCATTCCCTCAAATCATGATCATAATAGTCTCTAACCCGAGGTGCCCCAGCCCTGCCTCAGTCAGCTGTCTCAGCGTAATGTAGTAGCTGCCATTGATCCAGGAGCAATCTTGCAGACAAAACTGGCTTGTATCAAGATCTAGACCCATGACTCAGAAAAAACACAAATACTACTCAGGCAGGCAGGCAGGTGGGTGAATGGGAAGGTGGCCAGGATGCACTCAAGATTGAAGCAATTTACCAAACATGCAATACATCGCATTGTAAAGCAAATACACCAAATAACAGAAAAAAGTATGACAATAAATCATACAAAGTAGACATGAATCATAAGTAAGCTAAGAAGGTAAAAAGAAGTGCAGATTGACTGTGTGCCCACTGGGAAATCTCAAGTGTGTCTGCGCTCACTACTTTGCATGTAATCGCGCCGCTGCATCTGAACTTAACCTTTAGTCTCCATGACAATTCTAAGATACATGTTGAGCCTTTGTGTAGCACCCAGCCATGTGCTAGCCACAACAGCCCCACCAATCGGGCTCAGTCCTATTGGCGCAACTGGTTGTGTGTTGGACTAGCGAGTGGGAGTCTTGGGTTCAATCCCCACTTCCGCGTAACACTACAATCTGGTGTAGTCGGCAGGATTTGGAGTGCGGGTGTTATCCCCATTATACCGGTCCGCGATGTGAAGTGTGAAGCGTGAGGACGCACTCCAAAAGATCAAGGGGGTAAATGTAACACCCAGCCATGAGACAGTCACAACAGCTCAGCCCTATTGGCACGACTGGTTGTGTGTTGGACTGGCTAGTGGGAGTCCTGGGTTCGATCCCCATTTCTGTTTAGTACTACATTTGCATACGCCTGTAGGAGGTCAGGGCAAGTACTACTACACTATAGTCCAGTACTTAGCATATATACCTGTTCGCAATTTTGCGTCATGGGAATTTCTCACTTGAATTGAGTCAAGGGGTCCCTAGACATGAAAAATCACCGAGGTGCTTGTCCGTCATAGTGGGACGAATGGCGCAATGGCTGAATCAAATATGGCCGCCATCGTATATGATGATAATCCAACTTCTGTGTACATACACATGCAATACCTCGATCCTGACTAATTTGGGGGTGGGGAATTCATTTCTGATGTTGTTATGACCATTTTGGGTGTTTTTGACCTTTAAAGGTCATGGTCAAGGTCATTTTGCAATTCCGAAGACCTAATTTGGCCATTGTTATGATAAAAACTGGTGCAGTGGGTCTAATTCAAATAATTCTGACATGTATGACTCCTGAGTGATATTGATATTGATAAGTAGAAGTAGATAAGTATTTTGATGGGTCGGTGGGCGTTGGAGGCATTTGTTTCGCTTAAAGGGCATGCAACCACTACTTCAGCTACGTATGGGTGACTGTTGCAGCTGCTGCTGGAACTGCTGCCTTTGCTGCCTTTCCTGCAGCAGTTCCTGGCTTAGCTGCTGCAGCTGCTGCTGATGCTGCAATTGGTGAACTTTCTGCTGCAGCGTTTAGAGCTGCTGCTGTGTGCCGATGGCAATGATGGCCTGGCCAAATTGGGGCCCAGAGAGCCTCACAGCAACTTGTGCTGCTCCAGCTGCTGCTCGTGCTGCTCCAGCTGCTGCTCGTGCTGCTCCAGCTGCTGCTCGTGCTGCTCCAGCTGCTGCTCGTGCTGCTCCAGCTGCTGCTCGTGCTGCTCCAGCTGCTCCAGCTGCTGCTCGTGCTGCTCCAGCTGCTGCTCGTGCTGCCCCAGCTGCTGCTCCAGCTGCTGCTCGTGCTGCTCCAGCTGCTGCTCGTGCTGCTCCAGCTGCTGCTCGTGCTGCTCCAGCTGCTCCAGCTGCTGCTCGTGCTGCTCCAGCTGCTGCTCGTGCTGCTCCAGCTGCTGCTCGTGCTGCTCCAGCTGCTCCAGCTGCTGCTCCAGCTGCTCCAGCTGCTGCTCGTGCTGCTCCAGCTGCTGCTCGTGCTGCTCCAGCTGCTGCTCGTGCTGCTCCAGCTGCTGCTCGTGCTGCTCCAGCTGCTGCTCGTGCTGCCCCAGCTGCTGCTCCAGCTGCTGCTCGTGCTGCTCCAGCTGCTGCTCGTGCTGCTCCAGCTGCTGCTCGTGCTGCTGCTCGTGCTGCTCCAGCTGCTGCTCGTGCTGCCCCAGCTGCTGCTCCAGCTGCTGCTCGTGCTGCTGCTCGTGCTGCTCCAGCTGCTGCTCGTGCTGCTCCAGCTGCTGCTCGTGCTGCTGCTCGTGCTGCTCCAGCTGCTCCAGCTGCTGCTCGTGCTGCTCCAGCTGCTCCAGCTGCTGCTCGTGCTGCTCCAGCTGCTGCTCGTGCTGCTCCAGCTGCTCCAGCTGCTGCTCCAGCTGCTCCAGCTGCTGCTCGTGCTGCTCCAGCTGCTGCTCGTGCTGCTCCAGCTGCTGCTCCAGCTGCTGCTCCAGCTGCTCCAGCTGCTGCTCGTGCTGCTCCAGCTGCTGCTCGTGCTGCTGCTCGTGCTGCTCCAGCTGCTGCTCGTGCTGCTCCAGCTGCTCCAGCTGCTGCTCCAGCTGCTCCAGCTGCTGCTCGTGCTGCTCCAGCTGCTGCTCGTGCTGCTCCAGCTGCTCCAGCTGCTGCTCGTGCTGCTGCTCGTGCTGCTCCAGCTGCTGCTCCAGCTGCTGCTCGTGCTGCTCCAGCTGCTGCTCGTGCTGCTCCAGCTGCTGCTCGTGCTGCTCCAGCTGCTGCTCGTGCTGCCGCAGCTGCTGGTGTGCAGCCACTGCTGTTGTTGCTGCTGGTGCAACTGTTGCCACTGCTGGTGACTCTGTTGCAGCTGCTGCTGGAACTGCTGCCTTTGCTGCCTTTCCTGCAGCAGTTCCTGGCTTAGCTGCTGCAGCTGCTGCTGATGCTGCAATTGGTGAACTTTCTGCTGCTGGCCACACTGCTCCAGCTGCTGCTCGTGCTGCTCCAGCTGCTGCTCGTGCTGCTCCAGCTGCTGCTCGTGCTGCTCCAGCTGCTGCTCGTGCTGCTCCAGCTGCTGCTCGTGCTGCCGCAGCTGCTGGTGTGCAGCCACTGCTGTTGTTGCTGCTGGTGCAACTGTTGTTGCCACTGCTGGTGACTCTGTTGCAGCTGCTGCTGGAACTGCTGCCTTTGCTGCCTTTCCTGCAGCAGTTCCTGGCTTAGCTGCTGCAGCTGCTGCTGATGCTGCAATTGGTGAACTTTCTGCTGCAGCGTTTGCAGCTGCTGCTGTGTGCCGATGGCAATGACGGCCTGGCCAAATTGGGGCCCAGAGGGCCTCACAGCGGCACTGGGCTGCTGTCCAAATTTGGGCCCAGAGGGCCTCACAGCGGCACGGGGCTGCTGGCAAAATTGGGGTCCAGAAGGCTTCACAGCGGCACGGGGCTGCTGGCAAAATTGGGGTCCAGAAGGCTTCACAGCGGCACTGGGATGCTGCCCAAATTGGGGCCCTCTGGGCCTCACAGCGGCACGGGGCTGCTGCCCAAACTGGGGCCCAGAGGGCCTCACAGCGGCACAGGGCTGCTGCCCAAATTGGGGCCCAGAGGGCCTCACAGCGGCACTAGGATGCTGCCCAAATTGGGGCCCAGAGGGCCTCACAGCAGCACGGGGCTGCTGCCCAAGTTGGGGCCCAGAGGGCCTCACAGCGGCACGGGGCACCGGGCTGGCCGGCAACAGGGGGCGCCATACCGCTGGGCTGGCCGAAATGGAAAACGGCGGGCCTCAGAGGGGGCGCCATACTGCCAGATTGGGGTACAGGCTGCCTGAATTTGATCCTTCGGATGGGAGACAAGAATGCCGCCTGGCAAGAATGATGATCGAAAGATGAATGAGGAGTGATTGTCGCCCGGCGAGAATGATGATCCTTCTGATGGGAGACAAGAATGTTGACCTGGCTAGAATGTCGCCTGGGTGCGGTGGACTGGAGCGGAACTAGAATACGACGATTAGGAGGAGGTACGACGAGGCAAGTGACATGGGCTAGCTGTCTGTCTGGTCAATGTCGGCAGATACAAATATTGCTCTCCTCAACTGCTGGTGACACTGTCAGGACATTAACCTGTCTCCTTGTGTAGTGGGACTTCCGTCTGTGATAAAGGCCTATCGCTATTGTGTCATCTCTGAATTGGTGGTGTTTATCTACTCCACCTTTAATATCCAATTACAGGGGCTGTGGGTGGAGAGTAGGTGACTCTGGGCTTGGCGAGGCTGAATTGTATCACTGCATTCTCGCTTATGCTCCAGGACGGCTGTGCGAGGTGCCAAGGGTAGTGTAGTGGACTGTTCTACAGTAGATGTGGTGTTGGGACGGCATCGGCATTTCTCTCTTCTGAGTGTCTTAGCTATTTTGTTTTCTCACTTCTGCTTTTCTATTATTTTCACACATGTGTACCCATGAACACACCTGGAGAAGATTGAAAAACATACTTTCAAGAGGAAAAAAAGAGGGTAGCAAAATCCACTTGAATAGCATTGACAATTTCAAACATGAGTTTGACATAATCACCATTACAAATTCTAATAGCACTGGCAATATCAAGCACGAGTTTGAGATAATCACCACTACACATTTTAAAATTGTACCAATTTATAATTTGTAGTGGTGATTATCTCAAACTCTGTTGAAATGTTTGAAATTGTCACTGGTATTTTTCAAGTGGCTTTAGGATATAATAATATATAATAATATAGGCTAAATTTTCATATTGTGAAAATATAGCCTATATTATTAGCTATCCAAAAAGACATTAGGCCTATAGCCATATTCATGTAGGCATATTACCAAAATGTTTTGTATTTGAGAGACTTTTTCATCATCTAGGACAGGGGTTTTCAACAGGTGGTCCGGGGACCACCAGTGGTCCTTGAGAGGGTTCCAGGTGGTCCCCAGGCTAAATGATGGAAATTTGGTTAACCAGATGTAACTCTTGAGAGTGTGAAAATGAAACCAAATGGACCCGCCAAGGGTCATCATCTGAATTAGCACTATTTAATTAAGAAGTCTACACTGTTTTGTTTGCAGAATCCTGCCTGGAATTGTCAACAAAACCAAAAGCATTCTTTAGTTTTAGGTCTTTGGGGCCAAAATGTCGTCAAATGGTGGTCCGTGACTCAAATGCTGAATAAATGGTGGTCCCTGGTATCAAAAAGGTTGAAAACCCCTGATCTAGGACACACACTAAAAAGTCAAAATATGGTGATTTATCTTCCTATTCCAATAAAGGACTATTTCTTCCAGCGGAGGCATCTAGGTGATAATTTGCCTATCCAAGGCGGCGCAATATATTACACAGCAGAGCCGTAGAGCATAGAAAGAGTCACGCAAACTCCTTACACTTCATGGGGTCAGTCCAATGGCGGCTCTTCTACGTAGACTTATATTGAGTGGCGACAACAAATAGGGACATGTCTGAACCGGAAGTAGGCAGAAAACAATGTTTTTCATACTCTACTTTGTCTCCATTCGGGCTGCATGAACAGCGGTCGAGCGCTAGTTTTCTGCCCCTCATTGTCGCAACTCTTCACACTAGATGGGTACACACTGTAGGACTCTAGCTCAGGAGAGAGCGTCTTGTGCTTCAATTTGCGCGATTTTTAAAAACTATCAGACAGGAGAACGCAACACACGACTGATAAAGACTCCAAGTAAATACAGCTGCAGCCCCAGGAGGACTGGTTTTCAGCCGGGGCCAAGAGGTTAGTTTCAAAACGGTTTCCCCTCACTTGACTCAACAGCCTCGACTGCACTGCACCTCCAGTACCAGGTGATGAGACCACCCTGCGTGTGACCGTCCGTCCGTGACCATGGTCTCTCTGTCAAATAATAGTCTACTGTAGGCCTACATGACTACATTGTATTTATTAACTTCTTTATTACATGGCTTGAATGAATGCTCAAATCAGACGCCAGCGCTCTGGTCACCAGCCAGTGTTGTAGTGGGACTTTTAGAAGTGGGGTAAAAGGGAAATTCCACCCATTTTCATTTTTTTCTGGACCCTAGCGCGTCCATTTGGTTCCATTTGTACACTCTCAGAAAAAAGGAAACTCATTAACATAGTGAAACACATCGCCATGCTAATGATTTTTTTCTGACCTCCATTACTAGGAAACACAGAATGGGGGAACTTTTTTCTTCCTTTCTTTTTTTTTTTTTTTTACCATGTCCACACATCTCTCAGGTATATTAGAGAAAAACATAGTAAAATTTAGAAAATGTTATTGCTATTAAAACAAGTTTAGCATGTTGAGAAAGATTGTTTACAATGCCTAATTGTATCCATAAAAGTAAACGACAAAGACAAAAAACAGAGGCCTACTTTTGCCCCCCTTCCTCCACTACACCCCTGGCTAATATCAATCCGCGGCGCGCTTCCACATTTAGTTCCAGCAAGCCCTTAGCGGGTCCATTTGGTTAGCTACGTATTTGGTTGTTTACATGCCGTTGCCATTCAGGTGATGAATGTTATAACTGAAACCAAATGGACCCTTGCGTGTACATTTGGTTTCATGTTTATGCTCTCAAAGAGTTACATCTGGTTAACCAACTCTCCGTCATTTAGCCTGGGGACCACCTGGAATAGACCTCTTTGGGGAAACTCACATAGCATGTGTGTTACCCCTCACATAGCATACACTTTGTGTGAAATGTTACTCCAGCTACTTACCTCAGCTATTATATATTGCTGAGTTCATAATTGAGAAGAATGTGAAATGTAATTCACAGGCCTCCATTACATTTTTTGTGTGAAAATCCAGACCCCACTTTGAGAACTAAAATAAATGTTAGTTGAATTCAACAACTTTCAATTAATCTATAGCCTTGCTAGTGCTCATCCTGGTCATTATATATTATTTTGCCAACTGTGGTATATACAGTAATTTATTTAACATACTAAATCCTAAATCCCATGCAGGGTAACCACAGCGGATCACCTGTTTCCACCTGGATCAGTTTTCGGAGCCTTCCTGTCCTGGCTGGCACCTGCACGTCGTCTCTTCCTGCATCCATGAACCTTCTCTGTGGCCTTCCTCTCTTCCTGTTACAGTACCTGGCAGGTAAGAAAAGAAACAATGGCCTAGATCAGTGGTTTTCAACCTTTTTGATCCCTGGGCCCACCATTTATCCAGCATTTTAGCCCCACAGACCCCAAAACTATAGATTTATTTTGTTTTCGTCCACAATTCCAGGCTGGATTTCAGAAACAAAACAGTCAAACATACAGATCAGATGACCATTAATGTTCTACATTGTTTAGTTGTGTAGACTTGGTCTAATTCAGATGATAAATATTTTAACTCTTGAGAGTGTAAACATGAAACCAAAGAGTTATAGATCTATAAAGGTCCATTTGGTTACAAACTGTCCATCATTTAGCCGAGGACCACCTGGAATCCTCCGGACCACCGGTCTATATGATGCATCACCTTTGCATTCTGTGTGTAGCAGCCTATACAGTATACTCTTCCTCATATAGCTTGTCCTTAAGGTATGTTGAGCGCAAGCCTCATCTTTTCATTAGTTTTACATGCAAACTTTAGTCTGCAAATGAGTATTGAGTAGCCTAAATTTACAAATAAAAAAAAGGTCAGTCTACAAGCTCACAACGTGTCAATAGATTGTATTGTTAAATTATTCCAAAGTGTTTTTCAAAATAAATAATTTAGGGATAAGGGGTTTAGCATGTAACAAAAAGGGAGCCCAATATCTCTTATGGGCTTTTCACATGAGGAGTAATAAATAAAGCAAGCGTTTCACACAGTGCGTATTATTTGTTGTGCGGGTGCTCATTTCATGCACACACCTGCATCTCTATTCTGTTGAGCTGTTTTCCACACTATGCGATTATCATGTTAACAATATCTATCTGTATGTACTGTGAGGTGCCGAAGACCGTACTGTGAGGTGCCGAAGTGTCTAAATAATGTTATGTAATAGGCCTACTGCCCCATGCACACAAGAAAACCTGTGTCAATGAAGTGTGCCAATTGTCATATTATCTATAGATGGATTGGTGTTGCCGTGCATTGAGATGCACTCGGTGTAAATATTTAATCTGATGTTAAATGCGAATGCTTGTGGTTGGCAATTGACCAAACAATACCCTTTACTTGTGTCTGTCATATCTTACCTTAGACATAGTGTGACATTTCCTTTTGGCCACAATGGGAGACATGTTGGCAATAACAACTGGAAATAATATTTACTCCAGAAAGAAATTCAGCACATTGCCTTGGTTGATGAAAAACGGAGGGGCATGCGGTTCAAGGTGTTTTTATTGTCGTGTGCACAATCTGCGCATACAATTCAGCTGGTAGCAATATTGCAGGCAGTGAAATTCCAGTCCTCTGGGCTCCCTCCAACCGTATGCATACAAGTAGAGATTTCTTTTTTTCTTTTTAAATTCATATTGTGGAAAGGCTAACCTTTCCACAATATGAATGTATGCATTTAAAAAGAAAAGTTACTTACATACATGGAGCAACATTTCCTGCACATTCCCGACAGTGTGCAGGTCATTTTCTTGCTTGCTTTTTCGAAGATAGCCTATTGATACATGCACTTTTGACCTACAGCACCGAATACATGTCAGAGATCGAAATAAAAATACCATACCATACCATGCATTTTAAAATGGAAATGTAGATACTTTGATAACTCTGTGAAAAACATCTTAGTAAATGGTACAGTACACTTAAATAGCTTATCTAAGTTATATAATTACAGTATAAATGAGCACAGCTCCAGTAATAGCGGTCAAGTAACAGTTCAGTATAATAACACTGGGATCTAGGGCTGCAACAATTAATTAATTATTCATAATCAAATCAATAATTGAATTAGTTGTCAACTATTTTAGTAATCGATTAATCACTGGAGTTATCATGGGTGTTTCCCACTTAACCATTGTTTTTCCTGTGTTCATTATAACTAAACTAAGGAGTAGTGAGCCATCTCTTTTCCTTACAATCTTATGATAGTTAAACATGCACAGTAGCGACTGCAAACCAAACATGACACATAAACATGGTTGTAGTATCAAGAACAAAACATAAGGCCTGAATATTTATTTTGAAATGAGTCCATAGTGCTGTTCGCTTTAGAATGTCACATGTGTATGCAGTCAGAATAAGACAAAGGACACCATGAGTTACTGTAAATAATTTAAAAATGTGTTTGTTTAGCAGCCTAATCAGCAGCTAATCAATTTTTTGTTTTTATTTTTGTTAGTTAGAACATGTCTAAAATACATATTTTGTCAGTTCATAGTTACAAAATATGCTTTTGTAAGTGTCATAATAGTGTCATATGCTTTTGTAAATGGCATAATCCGATGAATCAATTAATAGCTTAAATAATCGGCCAATGAATCGATTATGAAAATAATAATATTTGCAGCCCTACTGTGTGTGTTAAATGCAAACGCACAACATGCACGTAAATGCATGCCACACCTACTCATGCACAACACACAGTACAGTATAGATTATCAAGCACGCTGTCATGTTTACTCAGGACGTGTACACACACACACACACACACACACACACACACACACACACACACACACACACACACACACACACACACACACACACACACACACACACACACACACACACACACACACACACACTTCTGACAGTCCCCCTGCAGACAGGTGACAGATGTGTCCCTTGGGTTGTATTTGAGCACAAATGCACCCGTGCATGGGAACAGCATGTTTGTGTTTTCAAGTGTGTACAATATTTTTCAATATGCTATTTGTGTGTGTTCATGTGCGTGCTGTGGCGCATGCGGGCGTGTGTGTATCGTTGTCAGAATGCACGCAGTTCCGAGAGAAAGTTGTTGACTCGACAGCTTCAAAAGTGTCCCGCAAAGTCAACAACAGTGAGAGCCGTTGTTGTGTGAGAGGGAAAAACCCTCCTGCGTTGTGAACAACAGTGTGGACTTCAAAAGACACTGCAGCAGTGAGACACGAGAGCAGATTTAATTGGGAGCTGTCTGAAATCCCCCGTTTGCATAACAACCAATCACATTGCATGTGCTCTGCACATACATCCACATGCATACACACGTACACAGCAAGGTTATTAGCGCTTGGACTTCATCTGTACATTCAGTTAGTTTTTTATTAGAAAGGGCTTGATTTTAGTGTTAGCTGATGTTACTTTTGGGATAAGAAAATCTCTGAAACGTAGTGATGATTGCAGACCTGTAAGCTCAAAGCACAGGGAGTGTGCTTGTAGATCAGCTATTTTATGCTGAAAGATATAGTCGCTATGATTAGAGTTTTAATTGGTTTTGTGAATACCCAGTACAGTGTCATATAGTTATCTTTTTTAAAAAAATCCTCATTTTTATGTTTTATTTCAACTGACTAAAGTTTGACTTTTCTGCTTTTTTTCTGCACGGAGGTGCATGCACACACACACACACACACACACACACACACACACACACACACACACACACACACACACACACACACACACACACACACACACACACACACACACACACACGCATTGTAAAATGAAGGTGGGAATTCTCAACCTGTATTGCACAGAGTCAACGTGCCAAGCATCAGCCAGTTGGTTTGTTTGTTTATATGCTTTTCAGAAAAAGGAGCGGAACTCTCTAAAGGACATCTGTGATGTTTTATTCTTTAAAACTTATGCACACTCGGAAATGCAAGACACACACACAAACATGCAGCACACACACACACACACACACACAAACATGCAGCACACACACACACACACACACACACACACACACACACACACACACACACACACACACACACACACACACACACACACACACACACACACACACACACACACACACACACACACACACACACACACATACAATCTTCCATATGACCAATGTCTCAATGCCCTTCACTCCCACACTGTAAACTTAGGGCATAAGAGCACATACAGTACAGATGTAACATAATGGACCCTATGGACCAAAATGGTTCCTAATGAACCCCTAAATGGTTACATTTGTGCACTCGGAGATAAAAATTGATGCTGCATACAGTTTTTACTGTGCAGATACATTAATACTGCACACAAGAGACTGCTCCAAAAGCCTTCATTGTTAATGGCTAATGCATATAATGAATTAAAAAATGCACCTACTGCAATTGCTCAGATGTTCAGCCCTCACAGGACTTCCCTCCATTTCTAGACACCTGCTCAGTCTATTATGTATCATTTGATGCCATTTCCTATTTGTCTAGTTTTATTATAGGTGGCGATGTGGTGCTATAGGTAGAGCAGGTCTTCCAATGATCTGTGGGTTGGCGGTTCGAATCCTGGGTCCTCCTGTATACTCATCAAAGTGCCCTTGGGCAGGACAGTGAACCCCAAATTGCTTGCGATGTGCTGGTTGACCTCTTTCATGGTTTCTGCTGCCATTGGTGTATGAATATGAGTTGATGAATGGATAAAAGTATAACACACCATTTACCATTTCTTGCTAAATTTATATTTGTATTTTGTTATTCTGCATGCTTAACATGAGGGTTATTTATTTTTGTAGACAGACTTCAAATAATTTAAGTGGCCTGAATTAAAAAGTTTGGGTATAATTTATTTCTTTTTGTCAGAAGCTGCTGGCACCTGCAGGCAGCTCACAATTATCTGGAAGTGCCAAAATGATTGCTCCAGTTGCAGCAACTCATAAAACTGCCAAAACCCATCCTTCCACCTAAAACAAAACAATAAAGATAAAGAATCGAACAGGGATGCACTCGTGCTGACACAGGCTTTTACTTTAAAATATAGACGAAGCTTTGCCTGCACGGCATAAACGGTGTGTGGCAGTGGGGTGGGAAAATGATTGCAAGTGACTGAAGGAAATAAACATGCACTTTTAGAAAATAGACAGGAGAGACAGAAAATATCTCAGAGGTAAAACATAAATGCGTGTACACGCACAGGGGGATCTGTGTTAATTCCTCTTGAGTTTTGGAGCACAATCGCAGAAACTGAGCCAATTTCCAGGCCAGAATCTCAGCCAATATCCTTCCCTGTGTTCATCAGAAACTACACTAGTTCCTTTGAGAGCTTGAAGGCTTAACAAAGGTTCTGGCCATCCTTTCACTGTTTCAGATAATATCAGGTGGAAATTGGCTTCATAGAGTTTCAGATTTATAAATGAACATGCCAGTATAAAGAACCTGACATGTTTTCTCCTAACAGGCGAGTTAATCGAGCTCCTGTCTCACACGGTCAGACCCACCCACCGCCTGATGATGTCGATGTCAATTCCAGCGACAGAGGAGCTGCATCACAAGTCACCATGTCACCCAGAGTAAGTCCCTCATTGGTGTGGATTTAACGGTAGTCTTTGGTTGGTCAAATATTCATCAGTGACAGAAATAAAAAAAGATGTGTCAGCTGTCACACATCTTTTTTTTCTTTTGTTCAATTGAGCCCGGCCAGCATCCATATTCCAGTTGTATATTGTTGTATATTGAACCAGGAGTACATATTCCAGACAAAGTATATTGAACAACAGCATCCATATTCCTAAATTTCTCAATAAAAAATAGGTGTGTAAAACATCTAAAAAAATCTAATTTCATGCTGTTGCCCCTTTAACACACTGCCAGATAATTGTTTATCAAATATTTTCTTTTGGAATTACTTCATCAATTTTCAGTACTCAAGTTTTTTTTTGCACTCAAAGATTAATGCGCATATATTCATGCTTATGAAAAATAGTAATTTGCAAATGTAAATCATTGTGACAGGAAAGTAACCCCCGTAATGAAAACACTGGGCCGACCTTGCTCCTGGCTAGATTGATTGCTATTTATTGCAGAAAAAGGACATCTATCTAATCACGCCATGTGAGGAAGAATGAGTCAGTAGGACAACGGGGGAGCTATGCAAATGTCCCTCCAGATGTGAACAATAGCACAGGCCCCTCTTACATGCATGCAAGCACATATAGAGATGCGGCATGCACACTGGATGTTGATGAGTCACAATGTAACTCTGATTTTTTTTTTTTTTTTTTTTTTTTTAGAACTTTACAATTTACAATGTAGCCATTTAGCAAATTTAATTCAGAGTGACTTACATTAAGGAATGAACAAAAGAAATAGCATCACAATTCATATACATACAGATTTAACTGTGAATCATATGGTATCTAAGAACAGTAAAGAATGTACGGCATATACCGGTAGCAGAGGTTGAGACTCACACTAAGGTCTAAGAGCCACTTGCCCCTTAAGGGGCAAGTACAGGTCATGCTCTACTTGGCCTCAGGTCATGGCCACTTGCCTTGACCACTTCTAGTTATTATTTCCATTTACTTAAACCTAAATTAATAAAAATAGTATTATAATATGAAAGTAGCATTACAAACTAATGCATGGTAGGGAAATGTTTTCATGGCAAGGACCCCAACATTTGAGTAGATAACATAATTTTAAGGATCCTCAGTTTTGCATTCATTACAGAAATGATGGACCGCCGCAAAGGCTCTTCTAAACATACTTTTAAATTTCAGATGCATTTGCAACCAACGTTGTCCATTTTTTTGAGCCCTGGCTTGAGAAAAGTTATGGTTTTTATAACCTGGTGATGTGATGGCAGGTGGGCAAGTGTTCATATAGGCTAATTAAACTGTGAGGTCAAGGCTAGGGCAAGTACCACCACAAGCGCTGTGGACCAAGATGCAGTCTGAAGAGGTTTGTTTTCAGACTGGTGGAATATTGGGAGTGAATCAGTTCCGATTACAATGGGAAGTACATTCCATAGTTTTTGTGCCAGAAGGAGAAGAGTTTGGGGCGTGTCCAGGCTTTTTTGTTGTAAGAAATACATTGATTGTGACATGCAAACTTTGTGTGCACTTGTGCTTGGCTAAAAGAAGTTGATGCTGCCTCTGGCTATTGATCTTTCAGCCAGTTTCCAATCAATATATTAGGTCTATTTTATGTTATTATTATGCAGCATGATGTTTTATCATAGCAGGGTGAGGTGATTAAGTCTGACAGAGCCTTGTTAAGTTCTAAAACAAACAAATGAATATGCGTGCTGCTGCCTTGTGAGTCGTTGCCAGTATCATACATCCATCTGTTCAAACACAAACACCATTATTACCCATCAGTAGTCACACAAGAATGTTAAGGTTTTGACCGATTGCAATGATATGGAATAACAATGATAAAACGCACACACAGGCAGGCAAAGCCATTCGGCCGCACACCCACACACACCACAGAGACTTTGTGTACACTCACACTTGACTTGGAATGGCTCTTGTCTGAGCCTATATTTTGTATGACCTTGCATGGCGTGTGTGCGCGCGCACACACACACACACACACACACACAGACAGATAGACAGACATGCACACGCAAGCAATCGTTTGTCCTCTCAGCCAGTCCACTTCATTACACTACATTATAATAAAATCAAAATGTGCCTGGCAACACCAACAACACCAACTCATTAGAATCATTGCATAGAATGTACATGAGAATAATAAAACATCCCTTTAAACTCATTGAAAATGATAATGCTGGGTGATCCTTGGGGTTAGGCAATGAATAGTTGGTGACAAACTGTTTCATAACCAGACTATTAGATATGACCTAAATCTCTGCTTGGAATTTTTCTGTAAGGCTAAAACCTCCTTGCAACAACATCTTTTGTGTGTCTTCATTTTATTATACAGTGAAAGTGTTGACTGTTCTGAATGCCTGAATAGATTTAGAGACGGTCTTTGTCATAGAAATTCATCATCAAATTGGATTGTCTGGATAGTTTTTATATAACCTCTAGAACATTTTTATATAACCTCCTACTTATTGTTTACATGTTTTGCAATGACCTACTGTACACATTAGTAAAAACATGTATGCCGCACACACCTCTATAATCAACTCTATAATAGTAAACAAACAATATTTGTTTATCTCCTGCTCATGCTGCGGATCTCCTGCAACTTGCATATTAATTTGGTATTTGATATTCATTTCCCACAAACGAAAATTGCTTCAACGTTCAGCGTTGGTGGTCCTTTCTGGTTCATGTGGCGAACACTGCTGAGGTTACAGATTATAATATACTGAGATATTATATTGTGCAAGAGAATATAGGCTGTATATTGCTTGCATAGGCTTCACAGTATACAGTATTATGCAAATCCATTCATCAATGTAAAACAAGTTTATTTTGTAGTTATGGCTCACATACAATACAGTTAAGTATACTTTGCTATATGTTCCTATAGCCAGGTGTACAGTACACTACATGATCTATTCTCTCACATACTATATTCTGTATGTAACATACAAGGATTGCACTGTATAACTTCTACTCCATCTTTAAACATGTACAAAATTCGAAAAAATACAAAAATCACGGCACCCTCTCTTTAACACGAGTGTTTAGTAGGACAGATGTGTTGCTTATGTGTGTCTGGAACAGTGTTGGGCACTAACAAATTACTTTACATAATACTGTAATATTATTACCTGATTACATGAGAGGCTTGTAGCAATAGATTATGTATGCTTCATGATGTGTGTGTGTGTGTGTGTGTGTGTGTGTGTGTGTGTGTGTGTGTGTGTGTGTGTGTGTGTGTGTGTGTGTGTGTGTGTGTGTGTGTGTGTGTGTGTGTGTGTGTGTGTGTGTGTGTGTGTGTGTGTGTGTGTGTGTGTGTGTGTGTGTGTGTGTGGTGCCTTTTAAACATGGACTTTATAGAAGGTTTTAAACTATATTCATTAGTACAGCACGAAGATGAATCCTGAAGTGCAGTTGTCTGGATATGGATTCATGCTGTGGACGCTGTGGGGGCGTGTTCTCTACTCCCCATCCCTGAGGAAAGGTTGGCTTTAGGGCCTCTCTATCTAGAGTTTGCATGTCTCCCCGTGTCACTTAGGGTAGGTACCCTCAAAAACAAAAAAAAAAAACATGCACCAATCCCGGTCTTGACCTCTAAACTACCTCCCCTTTGCCAACTGGGTTGCCTAATTGAGAGGAAAGGATCTGTGGTTCAGGATAATGTGTTCCTTCCACATGTAGCGTCATGTAACTCCCCCCTCAGGTGAAAAGTAACCTGGACTAACCTGGCCTCGAGGGGCAGGGACTGGCACTGCCACTCCGATAGATCGGGTACATCTCATCAATGTGTCGCCAACCCTGGCCCCTCCCCCACCCCTCCACTGCTGTGCTACATCACATCCTTTGGAGTGATGCCCACCCCGAAATCTTAACTCCCACTTCTAGGCCACCATGGCTAACGATTTAGTCTCAGGCTTTCTGTTTTGCCCAATGCCAAGAGCGTTTGTTGACTTCCACTAACGTGCTGAATTTCCACATTTTGCCACTAGAGCCCTGCAGCTTCAACAATGGAGAGCTTTTCAGGGAACTTGCTCCTCATTCATTGAAGGAAGTATGACTATGACCATGGCTGTGTTCAAATTTCCTACTCCCTATATGGGCCTCCAGAGTTAGAGAACAATAATAGTGATGATTCTAGACAGTATTCCCTATACGGGGAGCACCAATGCTGTTGGTAGAGGGTGCTATAGGCCCATGACCACAGGCATGGGCGGAGTTTATGGGGGAGCAGGGGGTGCACCCCCCCCCCTGGTGGCCAGGGGTGAAGGGGTCTTCAGTAATCAACCACAGAAAAAATCGCGGACAAGACCATTGTAGGGACCATCGGATGGTCCCTACAATTCCTCATGCATTGTGGCATAATTCAGTCCACTGTATTAGGGTCTAAAAGGCTCACTGCATATTCGGACAATCAAAAAACTGGCGGAAGGCAGTAGTGCCCTATATGGGGAATAGGGAGTGAATTCGAACACAGCCCATGATTAACATCATGGTCTTTCTGCCACCCTCCCGTGGTTGGCAGAGTAAGTGTACATCACCAAAAGAATGTGGGCACTTAAAAAAGGTATCATAGGCAACTTGCGTGTACACATCTCACCTACACTCTATTGGCTCATTATGAAATTGCTGGAGACCTTGTAATAGGCCGAACGAAAAGGATTTGTTGACAACAACAAAGTTCTGGACCGTCTCCAGTTCAAAGTGTCTGCAGGGAAACGGCTGCAGCATCAGCATCAGAAGAAGTAGAAGTGACGTAGAGAGGAAAAAAGCAAACAAATATTGATACAGTACGGTATACTGTATATTTAGATTTTTGGCTAAAAAGTTGTCTATAATACCTTTAATGTGACTAGTAATTGAGTCCAAAGAGACGTAGTGGTGGAATACAGTATGCACTCTGGTAAAGTAACATGACACCACGGGTAGGGACTGGAGTATGGTTTTATAAGCTCCTGCTGTCTTCTGTAGTTGCCCTCTCTTCCTTGACCTTCAAACCATAAAGACATACGAGTTAAGACAATCTACTGAGCTGAATTAATTGACAGAGTCCCTGCCCAATAGGGTGATTTGCATTGCAATGAACCCCTTGTATTAATTGCCCAAGAAGGCCCCTGCATGTTTTATGAGGAGAAACAGCAGTTCAGTGTTGAAGGCAATATTTTAATGACTGTCCCCTGGGGGGCGAGAATGAACTGAGAGAGGGGGAGAGAGAATGAATAATGGAATAATGTATACCTTTCTAGTTTCTGAAATGTAATTAATTTATCTTCTTTCCAATGCACAATCTGGTTCCGTATATATTACAGTATATACTGTAGGCTATGTAGATCATGGTCATCTGTGAATGAAACCTGCATGATTAATATCATGATCACACGGTTATATCTTCTAAGATGTTAATCTGTTCCCACCACAGACTCACAACATAATTACTCCTATATCAAAGTACATTACTGGATTAGAAGCACAAGATTCTAATTGGGTGGCTTTGACTGGAAATTGTAGTTATTGAATTATGAATGATATGGCTCAATTTATGTTGGCAAGCGAGCGTTCCCATCACAGTTTAGCAAAGTGTTATTGAATTGGACCAGTCAATCTGAAAAAGCACAAGGAAAGCATGTCAGCACAAGAATTCATTCCTGTTCTGTTTACATACTGTAAGTGGTCTGAAAAGGTCCTTTTATCACACCGCCTGCTAACGTGTGTCTTTAACAGGCGTCTTTATAAACCAATAGCGGCCCCTTCTGCCAGATGGAGAACTGGTCGCCAGTTGTGTGGTGTAAATACGTTTAATTAGATCAATTGAAAGAACACACTCACTGTTCATCTTCAGCCTTTTGTTTACATTCAACTACATGGCGGCGACCATAATGCATAGTTCACATTCAAGCGTACTATGTCGATAAAGCATAGAAAAGCTCCTATTTCGCTGACACAAAATCCGGTCACACTGCTTTGGAGCTTCAGAAATAAGGGCAAATCAGTGCACTAGTTGGAACTGGAGCTCGCAGCGAGTGGATTTTAAAAGCTTTTCTGCAATTTCTATGGACATTTACTCTGTCCTTCAACCTGGCCTTGTGCAACAACAGACATACGGGCTAGTTTACACAGAACCTCATCATGATGTTTACAAAATGCTGTACCCCCTGGCTCCAATTGTATATACTTTCCCCACGTCCAACAGTTGTAATTATATTTGACACTTAATTTGGCAATGTAAATGTTTCTCATGCCATTAAAAACCATTTGAATGTGTGCCACATAAGGACACAACTGCCTTGAATGAGACACCTACTGAACAGTTTTTTTCTCCCCTCATTTGCTTTGTCCTGACAAGTACTCAATACACTGATGCGTCCCTTGTCCAGGGCTAAATTGGAGTCAAATGAAGAGTGGTGACAAGTCTTGGGACTCTGAACTATCTTAGTGCTTTTCCCTGTTGAAAGTTAAATAATTATAATTTCTCCTTTATTATAAAATGCTGCAGTGTCAGAGACATGCATCCCTGATTCTGGAGAGAGTAAACACTGGCCAGATTGTCACTACATTAGAAGTTTTATTCTCTGGCTGATTATTCTATCGATTGCTTATAAGTTATTTGATAATGGGATTTAGTGCATGATGCCATTTTACCTATTTTGGTTATTATGGTTGATGGTAATAACACTGACTCCAGTTTAGACTAGAACTTGTTAAAAACTGATGGTGGCTGTGGCATATTCGTAGTGCTGACACAGCTAGAAAGTCCTTGGTTCGATTCCCACTAGGGGCGCTGTGCGTGTCTCATTCTCCCAAGTGCCCATACCCGAGGCGGGGTTGGGGGGCCTCCACACAGAAGGGGCTTTCTGTGTGGACTTTGCATGTTCTCCCCGTGTGCGCTAAGGTACTTATCCTCACAAATAACATGAAGTAATCCTGCTCTCTAGACTGACCCCCCCTGCCCCCCCAGGCCAGCCGGGGCACCTGATGGAGGGGACAGGACGTTGTTGGAATAATGTTCCTTCCATGTGCTCCCACCAACCAGGGAAAAGAAGGCACCTTGGACTCATGCATTGAAGGAAGCATGAGGACAGTCCGCTGCCTCCCCAGGTTGGTGGAGGGTCTGTAGAGCCCAGGATCATAATAGGAATTGGCACTGTGTGAAAAATATGGATTGCAAAATTGTGGAGATAAAAAAAAACATAATAGATAATTAAATAAAAGTTCAAAAGTGGTTTGAGGACATAGCAGGCAACTGTTCAGCCAGTAAATTAGTCATTTCCACATCGTACATAATTTAGGTATTTATTCCGTTGTACATCCAGCCAGCCATCCATTCATTCATCTACCCACACAGATTGCTTTAACATAAGCCAAATCTCATCTGGGAGGTTTTGTTAGGGCAGCCATTTATAGCTAGCTGTTGATCATAGCTTCTCAAAACCTTTAAACACAAATCTTGTTTGGAGTTCCCCTCCAATCCATACAAGATTTATGTGAGAAAAAAGAAAGAAAGAAGACAAATCGTACTTTTATTAAGTGAGGGGCACCACGTTCTGTGGTTGATTTCCATGCCACACAGACACACAATGCTGGTTATTGAGTTATTACAACACACCACACCACAATACACGTGAGCTTGTAGGTCTGCTATTTTCAGACACACTGCGTAGATCAGTGGAGGACAACTGCTGTACTGTGTAGATCAGTGGAGGACAAGGAAAATGTGGTATTTTATCATGAACAATAGTGAGGACCAAATGAAGATGGATTAAAGATTGGTGAAGTGGAACCTTAGTTTAAAGGCATACAAGTATAATCATCTGCATATAGCCACAGTACATGCAACTAAATATTCGAGAGTGACAAACAAATTTTAATGAACCTATATGGCAACAAACATTCAATTTATGGCAATGTTATGTGCAAAATGGGTCACCTTGAAAGAGCAAAGAGGATGGGTGAGGTCATTGATGCACAGATTGTCATAGGCAGATAGAGACATCATGAGAAAATTGTGTGTGCACTATGCATGTCACGATATCCGGTATTACCGGTAGGGGGCGCCAAAACCGGTACTTTGCTTGCCGGGGGAAAAAAAAAACATTTTTTTTTATTTTTATATTTATTTTTGCGTCCATTCATTCAATATTGTACGTTCTTGGTATGTTAAGTATTGTAATTGTAAGTATGGTAATATTGTTGTCGATGTTTATACTACAAAATATATGCGCCAGAGTTGCCTACAAAATTGTCTCCATCGCTGCAAACCTATATGCCTGATGTGCGCACTTCGGACAGCTGCCGAGTAGTACTCCACCAGGGTCGGATCTAGTCATGTGTATGGAGGGGGGGCAATGCCCCCTAAATGGCCTGACTGCCCCACCAAACATGATGGAAACATGATGGAATGCAAACGGCTGCCCCTCCCCCCCAATTGGGAAACGTTATATCCGGGACTGGTAGCCGCACACGACGCACATCGAGGGCATTTTGGTATCCTTTTTAAACTCTACATCAGGGGTTTTCAACCTTTTTGACTCCAGGGACCACCATTTATTCAGCATTTGAGCCACGGACCACCATTTGAGAACATTTTAGCCCCACAGACCCCAAAACTAAAGATTTATTTTTCTTTTGGTTAACCAACTTAGCTGGGGACCACCTGGAACCCTCTCAGGGACCACTGGTGGTCCCCGGACCACCTGTTGAAAACCCCTGCTCTACATAATCGCTCCTAAACTTTTTCGTGTCAAGGAATACTTCCACATGCCTACTACACACATACAAGGACCACGTAATCAACCTTCCCAAATCTGTAAGCTGTTTATGGACAACAGGCGCAACAACGTGAGTAGCATGATCCCAGCGTGTTGTTGTTTTAGCTTGGAAAGAAGAAAGGGACAGCCGAAGTGCGGAACTGTTTCCAAGGACGAGCAAAGAGTTTTAGAGGGGGGATGGGTGACCATGGCCATACCCAGTCTTATAAACTGAGTAAATGGGCACAGGGCAGGGGCTGAAGACTCCTTTGTCTTTGTGTGTGCGCACGGTCTGCTGGCTTCGTATCAGAGCCTGTAGTGTCAGATTTTACGACATTGAGGGGGTCACAAACTGAGCGCTCGAGCTGCTGTTCATAAAGCCTGAATAGAAAAAAGCTGCAGTTGAAAATGCATCGCTTTCAACGAGGGCGGCGCAAATAAGATTTTATTATTTATAGCCGATTGTGCATCTGCAATGCGTGGATCAAAACTACGAATGTGGCCGTTACGAGTTACTATGAGAACGGGGGACGTGGTTTTACCGGTAAAACCAGTATCAAAGCATTCGGTTTTAACGGTGATAAGACTCTGATACCGTGACATGCCTAGTGTGCACTCTGTATTGGTGTTTGTACGCTAAACATAGGGACGGGCATACAGGTGGGAGTACAGGTGTACAGTATATAGGGACCAAGCCAGCTAGACTCTGAGTGGTTGCACCACTCAAAAACTGATAGAATAGAATATGGGCACAATGATCATGATGGTGTGATCCTGTGTTATGGACGACAACAACAGCCAGCAACCCGATTAGAATGCGAGTAGCATGATTTTATCAATCAAAGCACTATAAAAGCCCAGTTGCCATAGAGCTACGACACTGGCGTTAAGCGTAACATTTATTAATTGCTTATAATTGACATTAACCAATGGCAATATTAGTAGTAGTTGTAGTAGTAGTAATAGACTGGCATAGCCATGTGCACTGGGTTAGCATAATAATTAGCTTTTGGTTCATTCTTCCAGACCCTAGGCTGTTGTGAGCCAGCCATAATTGGATTATTGGCACATTCAAGTTGCAATGTGTTAAACAATGGGAAAGTCTTATTGATTTCAGAAGCTTTATGACCAGTTCTGCCCTCAACCACACTATAGAAGAGCAGACACACGTGCAGCGCCTCATTAGCTCTACCTAATGCTAGTGAGTTCATTCATTTTGGTCTTACGGTCTGTGAAAGACTGGTTCTGTCTAGAATCCCTATGTACCGGTAGTTCAGATAATGGAATTAGCTTACAGTAGCCTCATCATGCATCGTGTTGTTTGGTGGCTGCCGGCTACATTCTCACAACAAATGCAAACTATGGCTTAAGGCCTATTCAGATTTTGATTTTTCAATGGTCACCTCACCACTGTTGCAAGCAAACGGAGCCTGGTCAGGTTGGATGTCGCCATTCATAGTCTTATCGCTGTCACTGTCCACCGTGCTCATATCCCCTAGGTTCCATGGTATACAGGGGTTGACACTAAGGTCTCCGAGGGACGGGCAAGTGCAAGTCAGGTTCTACTTGCCCTCAGGTCATGGTCACTTGCCCCCCAAAAATATATTGTAAATTTTGCATTTAAGTTTACTTCCTACTTGGGTGCTTTAAACCAGGGGTTTTCAACAGGTGTTCCCTGAGAGGGTTCCAGGTGGTCCCCAGCTAAGTTGGTTAACCAGATGTAACTCTTGAGAACGTAAAAATGAAACCAAATGGACCCTTGCGGGTCCATTTGGTTTCATTTTTACACTCTCAAGAGTTAAAATTCATCTTAATTAGCCCAGGTCGCAATGACCACCTTCAAGACAAATTTATCTTGTGTTGTGTTATAGTGCACTAAGTCGTACACTTCCAAACCAGGTAGCAGTCTTCACTTGCCCCACCATTTCTTTTACTTGCCCCGGGCAAGCGGGCAAGTGTTAGTGTCAAGCCCTGGTATATCCATATCCCATATCCCATAGGTTCAGATTGTTTTCCCTTTCTCTGTCCTGCCTATTTGCCTCAATTCTTCTCCTCCCGCAGCTGTGTTGCGCCATGGTGTGCGTGTTTTTTTGTGTCAAAGACCTGTCAAAAACAAGCGGCCGTTGGTGATTAGGTGACTAGAGCCCGGTCAACACAAGCCGCACTCATACCATTTTTGGTTACAGGACTTTTATTAGGCAATTAAGCATTAATAACAGTTGTTGAAGTTGCAACAGGCACACAGCATGATTCAGAGTTTTCTGTTTTGAATGATGAAATGGTGTGCAGGGATAGACAATAAGGGAAATTTGCCACTAGTGGCTTTTAAGAATCACTGTAACCACTGGCCCAGGTAGTCGATCCCCATAGTCCTTATACAATGCAGAATGCCTAAAATAATTAAAGCAAGATGTGAAAGAATGCCTGCATCCAACATAATGTATAAATAATTATAAATGATTATAACACGTACATTTCTACAGCCTTAAATGTATTTGATCAACCCTAACATTTTAATATATATGAAGCATTGATTCTCTCTGCCTCTTCTTGGACAAAAAAGTAATACTTGTATTTCTTCACTGTTCAAGACAAATATGGTATATCAAATAAATAAATATAAATAGATAGCATTAGATAGTGATCCAAGGCTAGTAAAGGCTAACAATGGGCTTATGCTGGCATAAATGCACCATATTATAAACTGTACTTTACTACTGCAGACTAGGGCATTAACGACTTGAATTTTTTTCAAGTCGACTTGTCAGACAGTCAAGTCGAAGTTGTATCGATTTATCGTTTTATGGCGCGGGGGGGGGGGGGATCAAATCAATATACAGCACTGAGCAGCCCACACATTAGAACGCAACAGAAGACATGATCGTTCTAACAGCAGCCACATCAGAATACGATCCATTTACAAGAAGCCTCCTCCTCCACCACCATATCGCGCCGCGTTTCTTTTCTGTTCTATTCAGTAAATTAATGAGAATGACGCGGACAGAAGCATGCGTCCCGTGCGTCGCATGCGAAACGAGGAACAAGACGGCCACTGTAACACGGGGAGGTGGTGGTTGTCTGGTTGATGAAGTCCTGTATTCCTCTGACACTGTTTGCTGTTCGATCTGATCCGTGTACGCAATGATCAGTGGAACGCCGCGCGCCCAACAGAAGACATGATCGTTCTAACAGCGGCCACATCAGAATACGATCCATTTACATGAAGCCTCCTCCTCCTCCTCCACCACCATATCGCGCCGCGTTTCTTTTCTGTTCTATTCAGTAAATTAATGAGAATGACGCGGACAGAAGCATGCGTCCCGTGCGTACTACGCACGGGTGGTGGTTGATGAAGTCCTGTATTCCTTTGACACTGTTTGCTGTTCGATCTTATCCGTGTGTACGCAATGATCAGTGGAACGCCGCGCGCCCAGAGCCTTAAGGCTGAACTCCGATAGAGTTGCAAAGGAAACTTCAAAGGAGACTTCTGTCCGTGAGTGACAGTAACCAATATTACAGTTGAATTATATACACACGCGTCGCACACATAGAGAAAGAAAAAAGGGGAAAACAAAGGTAAATGTTTAATTCCTCCTCTTTACTCCTTTCCCTCGGAGGAAGGGAAAAAAAACAACTTATCGACTCGTGCTTTTTGGAGTCGACACGCGTTATGCAAATCGATGCATCGATGTATCGATTTTTTGGTTAAAGCCCTACTGCAGACACCAATGCTTGTCGCTATTTTGGTCCCTAATCAATAGCAGTCTTATGGACAAGAATCGCCATTGGCGTGGCCCCATGAAGTGAAAGGGGTTTGCGAAACTGTCTTACTCTATGGCTTTGGGTATGACAAACGTTTTACGATAGTAGCAAGGCCATGCATTATGATACGTTTTTGTTCATGGACATTGACTTTGTTATACTTACTTGTTGGCGTATGTGGGCATAGACCGGCATAGCTCACAAAATACATTGTTTTGGGCTTCCTTATGCCACTGCCACCGGTCTCGCGATTGTGGTCGGATTTTTTCTCTCTCTCTTGTTTTCTTCATATTTCTGTTTAGACTCTACTTCACCTCCTCTGGTGACTTTCTTTTCTATGCGGGTTGCTTTTTGCCCGGCTGTGAGCCGGGGGCCGGAGGTTTTAAGAACATTTTAGGACGGGAACAAGTAGCTGCATCTCTTCTCTCTGCACTGCAAGTGAACGGGTGGAGCGTGCTTCCACGGGAGCAGTGTTGCCAACTTCCAAAATCCAAAATGCACTAGTGGCAATTCCAAAATGCATTAGAGCAGTGGTTTTCAACCCAACTCGCCAGCAAAAAAGCACTAGATTTTCCACCAGGAGTTTTTCAATAACTTTGGCGCTAGGGGCGTCTGGAAAAAAGCTAAATATAGTGACAAATGCGCCAAGTTGGCAAAACTGCACAGGAGCGTGACAAGTCAGCTGTGTATTGTGTGTAGCCACGCTGTTCCATGCAGACGGCGGTGCGCATACAACAGGTGACTTGGGTTTGAGATCACGTAACCTAAAGACGTTTGTTTTTTACTGCTAATAAACGAAATATAAATAAAACTGAAACAATTACAAACAACACCAAAATATTGTGAAAAAAAAGAAAAAAAAATATATATATGAATTCATTTTTAGGAGGCATTTTACCACTGGCCCATGGGGCCAGTAAAGGGCGCCATCTAGTGGTCCGAAGGGGTTTTGAAACTCGTTTCGGGCCTTTGGGCCAATTATATTGTCGAACCCTGGTGTGGGTTTAGTGGTGCCACAATTGTAGTTAGTAGCAGTAGTAGTGTTTCAAATCATTTTATTTGTCAGAACTTTAATTTGAAATATATTTGAAATTTGGGTTGTTTTGCATGCCATGATTTGCTGGGGCAGTCAGACCATTTAGGGGTGCATTGCCCCACCATGCCCATGCCTAGATCCGGCCCTGCATCCATCCTATCGGTGACAAAAACACATATCGGTCGGCCTCTAGAGGTTTACTGGGACCATAAATAACTGATTATGTTTGGAATTAGAGCACACAGGGTTCAGGGATTGTTGTCTTTTTTTTCTTCTTTTTTTAACAGTAACCCGGCAAACATAATCATAATGTGCCATCAAAAATAAAGGGCATTCAGGAAATGTAAATTCAGTGGCTTGGATAATGAGTTAGATGCTTAGCCCTGTTTGACCCAGCAGTGCAAACTAGAATATTGGGATCAACAAAGGTCATAGACTGACAGGGTGATATTATCAACATATAATTGAAATCCACTTTCTGTCGTCCTATATTTACAGAGTGCTCAATTCTCCCTGGCATATGAATAATAATGGTCCAGAGAATAGCTGTACTATATGGTAATGTAGTTCAGCAGGTGTTCCATTAAATCCCATTGAGATGGAGGGGGATAAATAAAGTCAGAGCTTACTTTCAAGAGAGTGAATCTATGCAAAGCTTGTTCCATTTAGTCTTGCATTTTTTAATTTATAAAAATCACATCTGTGTGAAGTGAGGGGCATTGTAATCATCATGTAGTAGGACGGTTTGTGGTCTTTATTGAACAAGGCTGGCTATTTCGTGCCTATTCAGTATGAAGAAGGGCATTGGCTGAATGGCTCAATGAAGTCAGTTAATGTGAACCACCATAGTGTGCTGACCTGCTTGTTTGATATTGAGCTCAGTTCATTTTGGTCCCAGCACTGCTTGAAGGCAGGAACTGACCTCTGTTGAACTTTATTCACTCTTTATTCTTCAATTGGATCCCCATTAGCTTCTGCTACTGCAGTCGCTGGTCTCCCTGGGGTCCGCACAAAACAAGACATGCAATATAAATACAAACAACGTACAATTATCAGTCTAAATCTAAATTCATTACCTTCAAAATAACAAAGATATAAAGAAGTTAAATATTTTGTGCAAAAGCACGTCATTCTAATAATATTTAGCAATAACAACATGGACACACAGCTAATGTTATTATCATTACTATACATGACATCAGTGTCATTATGCGTCTGGATTATTAGACAGGCTACTTACAAGGGCCATTGGGCTCACTTGAGCCTAAACAATTTACTAAAGCAAATAGAGACAGTGCTAATTAGTAAGAACATCACCTCAGCATTCTGGAGAAAAGAAAGGCTAATTAATGCTCTGACTTTTCCTTGTGACCCGCAGGCAAACAGAGGTGTGCATTTTCTGTTGTTCTAATGCAAATTCCAATTTTCTCCGAACATGCCTCACTGACCTCTGCATGGATAAACCTGCTGTAGTGAGCTTTCCCACAGCCTTTTTCATTTGCTAAGCCGTCCAGCTATAAGCTATACCTGCCTAATGATACCCACTGGATGTCTATCTAGGACAGTTGCCTACCGCAACCCCCACCCCCCCAACACACGTACATATTTCATTCTTTACACACTGTTTTTACACATGCTTGCATACCGTATCTGTGACTGGGGTATTTTTGGTTTGTCTCCCGTGGTGAACAACCAGCTACTCCATGTGTCTTTTTGATGGTTTTGAGGAGAAGTTGCACTGTGTGTGTGCACGTATTAGCATGTGCGCGCATGAGGTATGCACACTTTCCATGTGTGCATAACTTTGAATAACAATAAAACATTGCCTATATCCTTTCGAGAGTTCATCTTCCTGAAGAGCCAATAAACACACAAACAAACAAACAGGAAGGCTGGGTTGGGTTGCACGTATGCTGGTTCTGTGCTCATTTACCCTAATCGATGCAAAGTGATGACTGCATATTATTACACTTCTACCACAAAACTGTGTGTGTGTGAGAGTGCCTGTGTGCATTTGTGTGAAAATGTGTGTTTTTCAGGCTATTATAGGGTGACCAGGTGGCTGTCTTTGCATGGGACAGTCCCTCATTTCCCAAGACTTTTCAGGTGTCCCATAAATTGAGACCCTGTCCCACATTCTGTCTGACAGACATCATTGTTCAAATTCCCTAATATGTGGCTTTCTGTTCTGTCTCTTTTCCTGCTATAGATGTGTTTTAAGTCTGTTAAAATAACACAGTATTTCCCTGGTGCCACTATATTTACACACTCACTCCAGAGGGAGCACATTGCATGTACTGTCATACCAAAAATAGTTGATTTACAAGCTCAAAATATGTCGCACTGCGACCTGTAGATCAGCTATTTTTGCTGTATTTGAATTGAAATCCAGATTTTTTTTTTGGTCACTCTATGCTATTACTGTATTAATGTAGGCACTTGTTTCTCTGCTGGTTAGTTCACATAAACACATGCTCTAAAACAGAAACGATGCGGGACAAAAATGATTTGGATTGTAGTCTGATTAGTTTGTTGTTTACATATGCACTGTGGCACAGCATCAATATGTCACCAGCCTCTCGTTGATCCTGCCTCTAGCATGGCAGGATCAATGGCTGCATATATCTCTGATCAGGTTTTGACCAGAGTGCATCATCTCTGCCCCAGAGTGTTCAGATGGGAGCAGTAGAAGGAACACACTGCTGCCCCCAGCTGGTGGTGTCAGGTTAAGAGCAAGGATAAAATTCGACTCCGCTTTGTCAGGTTTCTCTGCTCTTTCTCATCTGTCTGCCATCTTTACAGCAGTTGTTCTCAAAGAGGGATCTTCAAGGCATGGGTCTTTGACTTTTACTTTACGGCTTGTCGAGCCGTCACTCATTCATGCAATCCAGCAACGCATTGTACGCGCACACACACCATGCAGGCAGGACACGCTGTGAATCACTCACTGACTGCAGCCAGCAGCAGCTCACTTTGCTGCTGAGCTCTACAGACTACCGTAGAGTTGGAGTACAATTTGACCCCCGAAAAACGCCTAATATAACTAATCAGCTTACTTGTCAATTCGCAAATAACGATATATATTCGTATCGCAGCCGACCCTAGTTTCAAGGTGTCCCCTCTAAGGTTCGGCGATATGCCAAAATGTTCCTATTGCCAGTCGTTGTGATGGACAATATATTTGTGCTATAAATGCAATGTGAGAAAAATAGCTTACACATACATTTGCATGTTGGAAATACAGGCTGATCTACAAGCTCTAATTGGCGAACTTGCCTTCACCAAAAACACAAATTAATTGATACCTACTCAAAGGACCACTTCATCACTTTTCTATCTATCTTCACATAATAGACCCTCACAATCGCAATGAAATGGCACCATTTTTTCTTGCACAGTCTGTGAGCAGGAACCTGTTGACAGTGACATCATCAATGGGGAATCCAAGTAAATTGAAACTGCAGTCTTTCTAATGCTGAAAAGTTTCGATGTAAAAACGGAAGCTATCGTTTTTCACGATAATACCAATCTGAACATTTTTGTAAAAATCTGCCAAATGATGATGTAATTGGGTTTATGACCACAGGCTACGAGACACTAGCCTTGACACCCAGGCTTTCATTTTAATCTGCATTGCGCGAAAACGGAAAACCTGGACCAATTGTACTTAGTTACTTGCCACTTCCGTTGAGGACACTATCATTATAGCATTTAGTCTGCAGGACCTGGTTGAGGGCATTAGATGAAGGGGAGCAACAAGGACACCTTAGCACTGGTATTATCACTGTTAAGGAGCACACTCTGATGTTGATGGCTCCCAAATGGTGGAACGACCTTCCCACTCCAGTAAGAGCAGTGAATTGAGAGGAAGACATCATCAATTGCAAACTGAAAATCAATGCCTTCGGAAAGGACTCCTTCAAATGATGAATGAAACACCAAACTGTAGCTGCTTCATTGTGTTATAGGCTACAATGAATGTGATTATCAAGGAATCCATCAATCACAAGTGTGTGTGGTATCTTATAAAGGCAAGTCTTATGTTTTGATTTATAATCGACTGTTGTTTGTGGCTTTGTGATTAGCACTCATTCACACACTTGATAAAGATTTTAGAATGCAGGACAGGTGCCTGAATGTTTCTGAGCCTTTGTTCTACCTACTGTTGCATAAAGCAAAATAACTGAACTACAAGCTTTGCCTAGTATAGCCGTGGTCCATAGCGATAGTTGGACGTCTCCTATGGCCAGTTGAACAAAGCCAGTTGACCTTTCATTTATTTAGAACTTAGAAGTGCAACGGATACACACTGGATGGGTGTTTACACAAATACTTTATTGAGGTAGGGCATTGCTTATGCTATCACATTAAACCCTCCATGGGAGCATTGTGTCAACATGTGGCATGCTGTTGTGTTGATGAATATTGACACTAGAGTCACTAGAGCCACGCACTATAGGTACCGTATTATTGCTGATTGAATTACCATGACAACATCGTATCTGCATATATAGTGTTTGCATTGTTTCTCATAAAATGCTGAGGAGGATTTGCGTTAATCAATGCTTAGCTGCTGTATTCTGGCAAGCTGCTGAAACACTGATAGGCATCTCCATTTGCTTTGGCATGCATTGGTAGCGATTTATGAATTATATTAGGGAAATAGAATGCAAGCTAAAAAAATGAATAAAATGAGAAATCTTCTAAATAAGGACAGGCTATCTGCAAGCATTCACCCTAGTAGAAAATCTGATATGACATTTTATGTGGCAACCGGCAAATGATCTTGATGAGTGAAAGAAAAGATTACGGTCAGGGTGCGGGCACACCAAACTTTGGATTCTGCCTATGTTGGCGGATTCTGTTTTCAGAGGGAATGGATGGACAGAGGACATAGGAAAACACTCCGTTCCCTTTTAAAAGCACAAAGTTCGGTGTGACCGCAGCGAGCAGCAATGGATGGAATTAGAAAATAGAGCATAGTGTTGCATTTGATTAAAATTGACCTGTTTGCTGTGTGTGTTGTGTGTTGTGAATACTGTATGTGATACTGGCCCCAAATGTGCCACGGTTTGTGCAGTGCCCATTGCCAGCAGTTACTGTATATACTGTACTGTGATTTTAGTAGGCTACCAGGCTAGGGCAGAGTACTTAGTACCCGTTATCAGAATGCTTGTCCATGGGTCAGTATAGAGTAGTTTTGCCAGTTGTGGAGAACCGCTGATCCAACTCTGTATTCTCTATATGGGGTGTATCAGCGACACACACACACACACACACACACACACACACACACACACACACACACACACACACACACACACACACACACACACACACACACACACACACACACACACACACACCGTGTCAAATGTGAAGGCAATTGGTTGGATGGTTCTGAAGACATGTCAAAGGACAGATGCGATACAATATACGAACGCAGATACACGTCCCGCAGAGATTTGTCGAGTTTATAGATAATGCACCTCACAAGAGTGTACAGCATGCGAATTTCCTGTCCAAAGCTTATAGGCTTCGCTGCTTTCACAATATGTTCTCGCAAGCTACAAGGAGGATGGTTTGTGTGTGGGTGTGTGTGTGTGTGTGTGTGTGTGTGTGTGTGTGTGTGTGTGTGTGTGTGTGTGTGTGTGTGTGTGTGTGTGTGTGTGTGTGTGTGTGTGTGTGTGTGTGTGTGTGTGTGTGGGTGTGGGTGTGTGTGTACGCATGAGTGCACTGTACTGCACAAGTCTGAAGTCTAACATCAGAGATTGTTGTATTGTACCATACTACAGTGCATACAAGTCCCCAAACCTCAGCAGTGCTCTCTCAACCTCAGTTAGGCTGGCAGTGAAAACCTTCCATGCTGCAGGCTGCTATGATACTTCCATACTGCCATAAAATACAATGTACACACACGCACGCACGCACGCGCGCGCACACACACACACACACACACACACACACACACACACACACACACACACACACACACACACACACACACACACACACACACACACACACACACACCACACACACACACACACACAGTCTGTGCACGCACCATTCAGTGCAGTGCTTAGACATTACAGACTGCATTACATAAAACTAAACTAGCCATTACCCAAACTACTTTGTACTACTAAATTGGCTTTTAACACTATTTAAGGATTCGACACAAGGGACATTTCACCTACAGTACGAAGCTTTAATGCCATGAAGTGTGTCAATGGTAGCAAACTAAGCTAATTTTGACTATACTGTTGAGAAAAACATGTATGAAAAGCAAAATACAATCGGGTGATCACTCAGAGACTTTTGGTTTACTGTGTCTTATGGTGGAATTTTCTCCTACACATACATATTCCAATTAAACAGCAAGTTCTTAAGTAGTTTACCACTTTTAATTGTTCTTGAATGTTCTGACATTTTCAAATTACATCTTCTCTATTCCCCAGCAAATGTCACCCTATAATGACATGCCTAAATGTGGATAAAATGAGCTAGATTGGAGTCATAACCCAACACTATTGTAGGACCCCCCACCACCACCACCGCACCCCCACAAACCAAATTAATAAACCAACAGACAATCTAATTAAGCATCTGACTCATTGTTCTGTCAGTCAAGTAACCCTGTCGCTGATGAGGTTCACATTTAAATATGCTATCTCTTGTCAAAATGACTATACAACAGGGACGATTCTGTCAAACCCTGACACTTCTCCTCCCTCCAGATGTTGTCGCATTGTTGCAAAAATAATGAGCTCAGGGCAGCCAGCTGTGCAAAGTTTTAGCTTAATGACTTCAACTCAATTTCTTTAATCTTATCTAGTTTTCTTTTTTCTCCCAGCTCTGTCTGGCAGGTCTCTGGATGCCAACCAGGTATCCTTGCAATCGGGCTGACACCTCTTATCTCCATTTTTTCTTTCTTTTTTGCTGTAAATTGTTGCCCTATGGAGAACTCCATATATGCGTTTGCGTTTCCTTGTTTGCATTTAGGTGTTGATCAAGTTATGGTCATCTCTTAAAGGCCCAGGTGATATTAAAGAGAAATGCTTTCTATCGGCTCTTAAGAGCCCAAATGATGTTTGGGCTCTTAAGAGCTCAGGGATAGAGTGATAACCACAATATTGCCAGTTTGAACTCCCTCTGAGTCAGTGCTGGTAGTGTCTTTGAACGAGACACTTTTGCTACTGATGTGCTGGTTACCAGCCACCTTGCTTGGTTTGTGTGTGTGAATGGGTGAATGTAACGCACTATGCAAAGCACCTTGGATAAAGCCGCTATATAAACCCACCATTGACCATTTATAGAAATGCATTCTATTAAAGGAACACGGAGTGAAATCTGCCACTAGAGGCTGCACTAGAGAGCTGGTTGGGAGATCAATACAGAGAGGAAGGGGGGTGAGAGAGAGCGAGCTTGACATCCTGAGAGCGAGAGCAAACCAGCACAGGGCACTGAGAGAGAGAGAGAGAGCGAGAGAGAGGAGCAGGTTC
>CM076976.1:18911411-18946411 GCA_039105355.1 Benthosema pterotum
ACTCATTAACACCGTGTTAATGATTTTTCTTTCAGACCCCTTTTCCCCACAAATGGGAATGTAACATTTGTACACTCTGAAAAATGGAAAAGTGGAATAATGTTGTGCACAGTTTAGCACAGAGAGATACGGTACAACCACATATTACGCAGACACACACACACACACACACACACACACACACACACACACACACACACACACACACACACACACACACACACACACACACACACTGCACACAGTACATGCAAGCAAGATAATGGGCACACACAGAAGCAGAGAGAGAGCATATTACCAAACACCAGCAGCGCCCGCCCAGACGAGAGGAGAGAGACGAGGAGGATGCTGCTGACGGCGCTACCAAGGGAAACTCTGATTCCATTCTCTGTGTGAAGTGCTATAAGAACCCCCACTGTTAATTTCAGCGGCTCCCTCAGTAGCCTGCACTTTCTTTCCCCACTGAATCGTGTGTGTGTGTGTGTGTGTGTGTGTGTGTGTGTGTGTGTGTGTGTGTGTGTGTGTGTGTGTGTGTGTGTGTGTGTGTGTGTGTGTGTGTGTGTGTGTGTGTGTGTGTGTGTGTTGTGTCAAGGGGCGGATGTAACATTTCCCAATTGTGGGGGGGGGCAGGAGAAAATGGTATGGGGGCGGCTTCATCGTCCGTGCACCCATACCATTTTCGGTTACAGGACTTTTATTGGGCAAGTATAAGCATGAATAATACCATCCGTTGTTGTTGAAGTTGCAACAGACACAGAGCATGCATAAAGCTAAAGGTCTGACTCAGAGAGTTTTCTGTTTTCAATGATGAAATGCTGTTGGCTTAGTGGTGCCACAACTGTATAGTTAGTAGTACTTTAATTTTGAAATATCTTGGGTTGTTTTGCACGCCATCGTGTTTGCTGGGGCAGATTGGGCATTTAGGAGGGCATTGCCTCACCATGCCCATGCCTAGATCCGCCGTGTGTGTGTGTGTGTGTGTGTGTGTGTGTGTGTGTGTGTGTGTGTGTGTGTGTGTGTGTGTGTGTGTGTGTGTGTGTGTGTGTGTGTGTGTGTGTGTGTGTGTGTGTGTGTGTGTGTGTGTGTGTGTGTGTGTGTGTGTGTGTGTGTGTGTGTGTGTGTGTGTGTGTGTGTGTGCGCGTGTGCGCGCGCGCAATCAGTCTCAGGATTTTATCATATAACGGAAGGAGCTTGTCTCTCGCTCTGCCCCCGTGGGACCACTTGTCATTATGCTGTAGCTATGCGGTGGAGACTCCAATCTCTCTCTGTTCTCTGATTCACGTCTTTCTCACCTCTTTCTCACTTTCTCTCTCTTTTTTTCCCACTCTTTGCTTGATTCCCATTGATTGCTCGCCTTTTTTTTCCCTCCTCGTCCTCCTTTCTCACTTGTGTCTCTTTCATCTCTGTCCAGTTCCCTCTCTCTCTCTTACTCGAGCTCGAGCGTGGCGGCGGCAGAGACGACATCTTCCGTATTCCCACCTGGGCCACGTGCACTGGGAAGGGGACATTGCTGAACGTGCAAGTGCCCTTGGGAGAAGCTTGCGGAGCTGCAACATGCCATGTACATTCAATATAGATTCAACGTGAATATGTATGAATCACATAGTTGAAATTCACACAGCGTACTAGAGCCACCGTGCCTCGGAATTGGAACACTATTATGATTGTAATATGATGGATGGATGGGTGGAGTGGAGAGTACAGGAAAAAATATTCACACTTTCAGAGCATTTTAATCTGGAGTTGTTAATTGGCTTTCGTCATTATGGTCATATAATATAGATGTATAACGGGGAGGGGACAGGGGAGGGGGGTTTAATGGGCAAATGTAATGATGGGTGATGCGATAAAAAAAACAAATTAAAAAGATGGCAATTATACGTGAACGCGCACTTCCACAGTAAGTCACCTCCTCGCAGCTAAATCCGTAATATGCAGATGTAAAAGAATGTTTCTATGAATAGCGAAGTGAACAGGTGGTATTCGGTGCTTGTTGGCGATGCAAGACTCTCTGCGTTATCTCTGTTATGTTTGCTTTTCTCCGTCCCGAGGCGAATCGCTTCCATGCTGTGTGCATGCCAAAGGGCAGGCCGAGTGAGATTGCACACGTCTGCACAGTAATTAATAATTTACATAATATTTCAATCTGGGGGATTTTCTTTTGTTTTCTTCTCCCCGTGCCCCCAACAGTGATTGCGTTAGCCACGGCATCGCCATTACTTATCGTTAGGCTGGCGGGTTAAAATGTGGACACATCCGGCACTCATTAGCCGGCATTTCTATTCCATCAGCCCGCATACGAGTCCACATCAGAGGAGCGGGAGGCAGGGTGGGCGTCAGAGAATGGGGAAAGTGATGCAAATAGGAGAACTGCCATTAGCTCAGTGCCATTTAAATTGTCAATTATGATTAGCGCTTGTTCACTGTAAAACCCTTGTGGAGTTTTCTTGTTTGCAAAAAAAGTGTGCAAAGAAAATTGTATGTGCACTGCAAAGTTTCAAATGGATAAATTAACAGTAGATTTTACTGTGTGTTCATCTGAAATGAGTGACTACAGTAGCAACTCCAATTATTTGACAACAAATGACAATCAAACAATTCGACACAGTTCATTTGATATATATTACAGAGTAAATTGGCTTTTATGAATTATTGCTTAATGTTTCAAGATCGCTTTCCATATGGTCTGTTCTGTCAGAAGCAGAATCTGTATGATGAATGTTGGCTGGTCTGTAAGGTGATTTATCTGTTCAGGGCAGAAGCCTTAGCTCGGGCACGCTCTCCCTGCGAGGCACAAATTCACAGTAAAGCATAATATATTCCTCACTTTTTATGCATTCTTTGCGTTGCTTTGTTGCTGCCCACTTTAGTTCTACCATCATTTTAATCATTCCAAAAGGCAAAATGACAATGTATTCATGAACGGTGGTACTCAGACCCATTGACTGTGGGTCTGAGTCATATACACATCTTAAAGGGGAATTCCACTCATTTTCAAAAGGTCTTAAAAGTAAAAGCATTAACACATTTTTTTCATATTGAAATGTGTGGATTTTTTAATTTCATCACACTGCTGCTCTTCAGTGTATGACCTGTTGTTCATGTATTGCATGTGGACCTGACCCTCGCCGAAAGCAAAGATTTAGGCTTTGTCCGTTAGCTTAGAACAAAGACTGCCTTATTAACTGGAGGGCCAGAAGACTATTAAGGTCGTCTGAGGTCTCCAGTCTCTAGAGTTCAATGCATAAATATACTGTAGAATAGATAACTGTAGATTTCTGCTATTGATCTACACACAAATCACAAAGCTCTTCACTAAACACGACTTGGGATGAATATACCAATTATTCTCTTGTCTTATCAACACACTTTCTGTCTGACTGCCCTGGTCTGCGCACAGAGCTGTGCTGTGTGTGTGTGTGTGTGTGTGTTTGTTTTCTCTATTCAACAGACTGTGCTCACTGAGTGAGGCGAAAATAGTGGTAATAGCAAAGACAGAGTAACGAAAATGGCAATGTGACACAAAGCGTCCCGGTGGTGGAGCAACAAGTCAGCACTTTTCCATGGTTGTGTCCGAGGCGGCACCTGATTGGCGGAGATGGATTCCACGCGGCCTTCCTTCCTCCTCGGGGGCGTTGAGTAGCAGTGCTGAGCACAGGGAAATCAGGAATCGATGGCAGGAGGCCTAAAAAAAGCCTCTCTCTGTTATATACTGCCGACAAAGAACATTTGTCTTATCAAGCTGTTTTGATCGGGCTGAGCTAACCGTGCGATTGATTGCACCATAAAAGTTGCAGGAAATGGTCGGTGCAAGAGGGGGGTGGGGGTGGTGAATATATCATAGGTGATTTACAGTTAAGGACGGCTGAAGTTGTGGATTGGGCTTTTATGCTGGTCTTTTGTTTTATCGCATGTAATATTGAACGCGTGCACTGGAAGCAGGATGAAGGCCGCATGGCTTAATCCACTCTGGATAGGTGTTTAAAGCATTATGTTATACTTTGTCTATTGGAAAAATAGCAGATCTACAAGCTCATACCGGGGCAGCACATTTGTCGTGGGACATGAATGTTTTCGTTGCTTTTCTTCTTTGCATGCGATGAGTCCCTGGAACAACGTGCATCTGGGGCGACAGTGAGGCCGTGCTTACCTATACTCTGTGCTGTTTGCTCTATGCCTCTATAATCTGTCATATTACATGGTAAAAGGAGAGGTTGTGCATCAACTGTTGTTTTCAGTGGATTGCTAAACCCAAAATTCAATACACGTAAAAAACAGATTGTGAAGAACATTCCAAAAAGGCAGCCATTCCAAAAATTCAATAAATTGCAGACAAAGTACTCAAGATTTCCATTTCTTTATTGGCACACCAAAAAGAAACATTTTAGTGTGTTAAGAAATGGAAATGTGAGCACTTTGCCCGTCATTTATTGAATTTGTGGATTTGCTGCTGTCTTTTTGGAATATTTTATATTCAGTTAATTCTCAGCAAGCAGTAGCATACATTTACAATGATATTATTTATTACATTTTTCTTCAATTCCTGTGTGCCATAAAAATCGTTTTCGTCCCTCCCTCAAAAACCCAGCATTTTTAGAGTTCAAGAGTTCAGCATCTTGCCGACTCCTGCTTAGGGAGCATCCTAGTTGCTGACTATTGACATGCGCAGCATTGCATTAAGAAATCCCTTCCGTACGCCCAGCGTGCGCCATATCTCGTTTGCAAGCGAGCAAGGCGGCTGCTGCCTTATTGAGACTCAGCAGGGGGGCATGCTCGAGAGGTTTTATTTTTCTTTTATCCACCATCTTTCTGCTCCTCCCTGGCATTTAGCTGAGCCAGGCGGCCCGTGTTAATGATCCTCATTAGCCACGGTGCCCCAGTCCAAACTGGATCGCTTCCACTTAAGCACGACTAACACGTTAACATTTTGCCTCCTCCCCAGCCTCCCACCCTCCTTCCTTTTTAGTTCTCTCTAAACCCTGTGTCCTGACCTGTCCATCATGGGGGGAGGTCCCCCCCACCTCAGTCTCGATACCTCTCACACTGTGTGTGTGTGTGTGTGTGTGTGTGTGTGTGTGTGTGTGTGTGTGTGTGTGTGTGTGTGTGCGTGTGTGTGTGTGTGTGTGTGTGTGTGTGTGTCCTGTGCATTGGGGGTGGGCAAAACAAAATCGATATATGGATTGCAATGATATCAATATCGAATCGCCAAGCTCAGAATTGATTTCTTTTTTTATATTTGTGTATTTATTCAATGATGTTCATAACAAAAAGACTGACTGGCTGCATTGAAGTTTGATTGAACTTTTTACGGTCCATATCGTTTAGTATTGTTCCAGAATGTTCTAGTATAAAAACGAGAGGGAAGTGAATAGTTCCACCCCGATTGTGCATGCGTGCACGCAACTGTGCATATATCTAATTTGCCATTAAAGTGGAGAAGGTGTTCTGGACAACCTCTGTCTACCAGTATACAGGCTCTGTATGTCTCCTGCTGAGAGCTACAGAGTGCTTAAGGTTCAGGCGTGGAGACCCTCCGGGCAGCATGCCTAAGGATATTCAGATATACACACTGCAGCTTTGCCCCAGAGACACCTTTAGCTGAAGGGAAAATCTGTTGTCTCTCTTGTAACAACTTGCTGTGCAGTGACACAGAAAGAGACCCTATTTGATACTGTATCTGCTGACTGGAGGATTAGGGGGGAGGCTATCCCAGCCACCCACATGTTAGTGAATTGCAACCATGTGTGCGACTGGTGGTAGCTTGAATAATGCAGTGGTTTTCATTCAACCAGTGGTCCGGGCACAACCACTGGTCCTCGAGGTGGTTCCAGGTGGTCCAGACTTTAATGAACTCTACACAGTTGAAAAATGGCAAATTTCGACCAGTGGCACTGTTGCACCAAAGGGGAAATTACAGACGGACTTCTAATACACTCCTGTAGCGTATCGTTGCCGTATAGTGTGGTTATTGCAATTTGCAGGCTATGTTGTCAGGGGGTTTCCTCGGTTGGTCTGAAAATCGTTGAATACCCTGGGTGTAGACCTCTTCAAATCCTGTATATGGAGATCCCAAATAGTCTTGGGCGATATTGATTTTTTAATATCGATATTGATAACGTGATTAAAACCGGTATTCTCGATATTACCGAGTCTAGCGGCCAAACCACCGACTGCTGTCCACGCGGGCTCGTGATCTTCTCTGTCCGTCCCCCCTGTCAATCACGACGAGCAGCGCAATCACGACGATAACCATTTCCCCCATTATATGTTAAATTAAACCCTTTCACGCATAGCGGTCACTACAGTGGACAGATAATAAAATGTGATTATTATATGGTAAAAAGAGGTTTTCATGGCAGTGCTGCATATAAGCCTGTAGAGTGGACACCAGAGGACTCCCCCACCACTGCCACCCAGTGGCCATGTGTTGTATTTGCAAGATAATCCAGTCAACATCCTAGACGGCTGCCAGTGAAGAACAGTTGCCCCAACCCTCAGGAATTTCGACTCATTCCTTCTATAGTAGGAGACCCCTCCAGGTAAAAAAAATATTTTGGCATAAAGTAACATCTAGTAATCACTGTAGTTTAAAAAAAATCCAAGTATTGATTATATGTCGGCAGGAAATTGCAATTTTCCATCTGTCCATGACAGTGGACAGCATGCATCAGTGGCTTATTTCTACAACAATTTGTGACAAAGACAATGCTTCATCTGAAGTAATATGTCTTGCATATAAACAAATTGTTTTATGTTATTAGAATGTAACCTGCATTGTTGGTGTACAAACTAATATTTTGTGCAATATTATTCACTTTTGCATGTTATGTCATTGTTTATATTATGCAGGGCTCAAGTGCAGAACGCAATAAGAGGTAGACACTAACCTCTCTATCCAGAGTAGGGGTCCTCGTAGACACTAACCTCTCTATCCAGAGTAGGGGTCCTCTAACCTCTCTATCCAGGGTAGGGGTCCCTGTAGACACTAACCTCTCTATCCAGAGTAGGGCTCCTCTAACCTCTCTATCCAGAGTAGGGGTCCTCTAACCTCTCTATCCAGAGTAGGGGTCCTCTAACCTCTCTATCCAAAGTAGGGGTCCTCTAACCTCTCTATCCAGAGTAGGGGTCCTCTAACCTCTCTATCCAGAGTAGGGGTCCTTGTAGACACTAACCTCTCTATCCAGAGTAGGGGTCCTCTAACCTCTCTATCCAGAGTAGGGGTCCTCTAACCTCTCTATCCAGAGTAGGGGTCCTTGTAGACACTAACCTCTCTATCCAAGTAGGGGTCCACTAACCTCTCTATCCAGAGTAGGGGTCCTTGTAGACACTAACCTCTCTATCCAGAGTAGGGGTCCTCTAACCTCTCTATCCAGAGTAGGGGTCCTTGTAGACACTAACCTCTCTATCCAGAGTAGGGGTCCTTGTAGACACTAACCTCTCTATCCAGAGTAGGGGTCCTCTAACCTCTCTATCCAGAGTAGGGGTCCTTGTAGACACTAACCTCTCTATCCAGGGTAGGGGTCCCTGTAGACACTAACCTCTCTATCCAGGGTAGGGGTCCTCTAACCTCTCTATCCAGAGTAGGGGTCCTCTAACCTCTCTATCCAGAGTAGGGGTCCTCTAACCTCTCTATCCAGAGTAGTGGTCCTCTAACCTCTCTATCCAGAGTAGGGGTCCTCTAACCTCTCTATCCAGAGTAGGGTTCCCTGTAGACACTAACCTCTCTATCCAGAGTAGGGGTCCTTGTAGACACTAACCTCTCTATCCAAGTAGGGGTCCACTAACCTCTCTATCCAGAGTAGGGGTCCTCTAACCTCTCTATCCAGAGTAGTGGTCCTCTAACCTCTCTATCCAGGGTAGGGGTCCTCTAACCTCTCTATCCAGAGTAGGGGTCCTCTAACCTCTATCCAGAGTAGGGGTCCTCTAACCTCTCTATCCAGAGTAGGGGTCCTCTAACCTCTCTATCCAGAGTAGGGGTCCTCTAACCTCTCTATCCAGAGTAGGGGTCCTTGTAGACACTAACCTCTCTATCCAGAGTAGTGGTCCTCTAACCTCTCTATCCAGAGTAGTGGTCCTCTAACCTCTCTATCCAGAGTAGTGGTCCTCTAACCTCTCTATCCAGAGTAGGGGTCCTCTAACCTCTCTATCCAGAGTAGGGGTCCTTGTAGACACTAACCTCTCTATCCAGAGTAGTGGTCCTCTAACCTCTCTATCCAGAGTAGTGGTCCTCTAACCTCTCTATCCAGAGTAGGGGTCCTCTAACCTCTCTATCCAGGGTAGGGGTCCTTGTAGACACTAACCTCTCTATCCAGAGTAGTGGTCCTCTAACCTCTCTATCCAGAGTAGTGGTCCTCTAACCTCTCTATCCAGAGTAGGGGTCCTCTAACCTCTCTATCCAGAGTAGGGGTCCTCGTAGACACTAACCTCTCTATCCAGAGTAGTGGTCCTCTAACCTCTCTATCCAGAGTAGGGGTCCTTGTAGACACTAACCTCTCTATCCAGAGTAGTGGTCCTCTAACCTCTCTATCCAGAGTAGGGGTCCTCTAACCTCTCTATCCAGGGTAGGGGTCCTCTAACCTCTCTATCCAGAGTAGGGGTCCTCTAACCTCTCTATCCAGAGTAGGGGTCCTCTAACCTCTCTATCCAGAGTAGTGGTCCTCTAACCTCTCTATCCAGAGTAGGGGTCCTCTAACCTCTCTATCCAGGGTAGGGGTCCTTGTAGACACTAACCTCTCTATCCAGAGTAGGGGTCCTCTAACCTCTCTATCCAGAGTAGTGGTCCTCTAACCTCTCTATCCAGAGTAGTGGTCCTCTAACCTCTCTATCCAGAGTAGGGGTCCTCTAACCTCTCTATCCAGAGTAAAACATTTGGTAATTTGGTAAAAATGTAATGTAATAAAAGAAAACAGTTTATTCACTGGACAGCTCATTTTCTTGATTTGCAGTTTTCAGGTAGACTGGCATGTGTTGGTGGTAGAGACTGGGCTCTGTTGGGTGAGTGGGGGTGCTAGAGACTGGTGTATGGATTTCCATAAAGAAAAAAAAAGTTAGCTAAGCACAATCAGCATTATATCTGGTAAATGCAATCATAACACAGATTATTCACCAGTTTTTACATATATGCACTTGTTTTTTTTTTCTTTTCTGCATAATCATTATCAGAAGAAAGTTCCATCTCTGCCATCGCAAACTCCACATGTCTGGTTTTGAGGCATTGCCGCTCACTACTAAACTATCATAAGCCAAAATCAATTGTTTGAAGCCAAGGACATGTGTGGCAATGAATGTGTGTAGTCAGTGGCTGTAAAAAAGTAAAAACACTAGTGCATATTATAACCAAATTATTATTTTGTTATTATTTTGCTATATTCGAATCCATAAACGCCTGTTGTCCATTAGAGTGGACATGTCAGTAACTGGTTAACCAAAATGTGTTTTGAAAAAATACAAAGTGCAATGTTTTCTATATGCCTTAAGAGAAATAAAAACACACAATTCAATTTTTTTCACTCAGTATTTCATAATTCATGCATCAAAGGGTTAAATTATACCTTTGTGCATCCACCCTGTGGATATCAAACATCTACATCAAAGGACAACACCACAGCAGACGATCACAGCACACCATGCACAGACAGAGTAGCCAATTGTATTTAAAAATCAACTGAAATATAACTTGCTGTGCCACCGCACCAAGAGAGACGAGCAGACAGCTGCGCACGCATGCACACACACACACACACACACACACACACACACACACACTCACACACACACACACACACACACACACACACACACACACACACACACACACACACACACACACACACACCAGTAGTCCAGGGACCACCAGTGGTCCCTGAGAGCATGAGGTCCATTTGGTTTCATTTTGTGATCTCAAGAGTTACAGATCCATAAGGGTCCGTTTGCTTACAAAGGATCCATCATTTAGCTGGATCTAACTAGCGATCCTCAAACAATCAGTGCCGCCATTACAAAAAAAAAAAAACAGCAACCAAGGCTTTTTTTTTAACCTTACCTTGTCTCCAAATAACAGGTCAACCACCAAAGATCAGGGAAAAGATCGCTATTAGATCCAAAAGTCAATAAATCCAAGCTCCTTCAGTGTACAGATCCATAAGGCTCCTACACTCCTACACAGTGCTCCTACACTCTCTCGTCTCTCTGTGTGTTGTGTGGTTGCTATGGAAACTCGTAGCTGACACACGTGGCAGGGAGAGCCACGTGGTGAGGGTGAGAACCCCGTAGACTCAACTACATGCAACACATGCTCTCTCTCTCTCTCTCTCTCTCTCACACGTGTTCAGTAGCATTAACCGGGGAGTCACTAATTGCAGCTGGCTATGTGCAGAAGATAAAAGGTGGCATTCTCAGTCCATATTATTTCATTAAACGGTATATAATTATACACATCATATACACCCAACGAAACCACTCAATGGACACAGCAAATACCAGTTTGAATTATCAAAATCCGTTCAGAATTGAAGATGCATAGAAGGAATCAAATCTCAACTCTTTGCGATGCGACATGAGCGGCTCTGCATGAGTGGGCTATGCGTGGTTGTCTCCACCAGGCCGGAGGCATGGTGGAGAATATGTTTCACCCTCCGTCCGTGTGTCCGTCCGTGTGTGTGTGTGTGTGTCCGTCCGTCTGTTAACAAGTAATCTCCGGCGCCGTTTACCCGATCGCTGCCAAAATTTACACACACACTCCCTGGATGCCAACCATGAACCTCTGCTCCAAATTTTTGTCCAGGGCCTATTATAGCGCCACCAGGAGGCCGACTTTTGCAATTTTTTGGCAAAAATCTGTGCGTGTGTCTGTCTGTTAGCAGCTAATCTCCCAAACCATTAACCCGATCGCTGCCAACATTTACACACACACTCCCTGGATGCCAACCATGAACCTCTGCTCCAAATTTTTGGCCAGGGCCTATTATAGCGCCACCAGGAGGCCGACTTTTGCAATTTTTTGGCAAAAATCTGTGCGTGTGTCTGTCTGTTAGCAGCTAATCTCCCAAACCATTAACCCGATCGCTGCCAAAATTTACACACACACTCCCTGGATGCCAACCATGAACCTCTGCTCCAAATTTTTGGCCAGGGCCTATTATAGCGCCACCAGGAGGCCGACTTTTGCAATTTTTTGGCAAAAATCTGTGCGTGTGTCTGTCTGTTAGCAGCTAATCTCCCAAACCATTAACCCGATCGCTGCCAAAATTTACACACACACTCCCTGGATGCCAACCATGAACCTCTGCTCCAAATTTTTGGCCAGGGCCTATTATAGCGCCACCAGGAGGCCGACTTTTGCAATTTTTTGGCAAAAATCTGTGCGTGTGTCCGTCTGTTACCAGCTAATCTCCCAAACCGTAAACGCAATTGATGCCACAATTTGCACACACATTCCCTGGATGCCAACCATGAACCTCTGCTCCAAATTTTTGGCCAGGGCCTATTATAGCGCCACCAGGAGGCCGACTTTTGCAATTTTTTGGCAAAAATCTGTGTGTGTGTCTGTCTGTTACCAGCTAATCTCCCAAACCGTAAACGCGATTGATGCCACAATTTGCACACACATTCCCTGGATGCCAACCATGAACCTCTGCCTCAAATCTTTCACAACGGCTTGTTAGAGCGCCACCACGAGGCCGATTTTTGGCATCTTTGTGCAAAAATCTGTATGTGTGTCTGTCTGTTACCAGCTAATCTCCCAAACCGTTAACCCGAACAATGCCAGAATTTACACACAGACTCCCTGGATGCCACCCATGAACCTCTGCTCCAAATTTCCGACAACGCTATGTTATAGCGCCACCAGGAGGCCGATTTTAAAAACATGACGAACAGCAGGCAATTTACATAAAATCTTTGACACACTAAAATACTAGCCTGAGAAAAATATTCTCTCTAATATCCACTCTTTTCACAATGGCTTGTTACAGCGCCACCAACAGGTGAACATTTGCAAAACACATATTTGGACAAAATGCCTCAAATCATCTAAATGCTAAAGTCATACGAAGAAATGGAACCCTTTTAACATTGGCATATTATATAGCGCCACCAGGAGGCCACAACCTGAACTGGCCTGGTGGAGACCTGTGCCCAGAAGGGCACTTTTCTAGTTGTTTTTCTTTTTTTGGACGATATTGTTTGGAGGGGACGGTAAAATACGATATTCGGTATTCGGTATTTTTTGTAAATCCTGCGATATTACTCGGTATTGATTTTCAATATCGCGGTAAACGGTAATACCGGTATATTGCCCAAGACTAATCCCAAAGAACATAAATAAAGAACATGCCCATCCAAGACATTGCAGGAATTCAAATGGCTCCAGCTGCACAAAATGGCAGTGTTTGGCATGCAAGGTTAGACGTTGGACGTCACACTAGATTTGCTCAGTCTATATAAGGGGGTTACCAAGACAGAGACAAATGGTGAGAGGAGTCCAGAGAGGCAGTAAGAAACAAAGATAGTGAAAGAGAAAGAGAGACTGTAAGGGAGAGACAGCAAGTTGGATAGGGAGAGACGGAGAAGGAGAGGGCCAGAGAGAGACAAAGTGAGGGTAGAGAGAGGAAAGAGAGGGGCAGAGTCAGTCTCCTTTCCCCAACAGACCTGCACTATGTTCCCATCACAGTCCAAGCATAGCAGCAGTTTTTACTCCCTGGTAGGAGTCAGGTCCCAGTCTTCCCAGACAGATCAGATCACCAGTAGGTCTCAGTGTCCACACATTTTCTCCTTCTCAGAGGAGCCACAACAACAAGGTACACCAGCATATCCATACTGAGAAAAACACCTTTTAATGTGCTAGAGGAGAATTCCACCTCAGAAGGCTTTCTTACCCTCATTCGCAGTTGATTTATTTACAAAGAGTGGTCCAATTGTTATTTTGTGTTGTTTTGTGCAATTGTTGCCATATATTCCCTCTCCACCATGTCACTAGTGTGTTGACACTCACACTTTCACTTTTGATTTAGCAGTAGTTCAGCCATAAACCGTGTGCCATGCCCCCATGTTTTGAGGTAGTTTAATCACTGCTTAATCTGGTTAACCAACCTTCCTCTGAGTTAGACTGGTGTCAGTTCCTACGATTTTTTTCAAACCCATTTTTTCACCTAGTGTCAATATTATCTAATGTAAACCTAGATGCTGTGCTCAATCTGCCAAACCATAGGTCCTGAAAATGGATTGTAACCTTTTTTTTCAGCATTGCTAATATAAGTGGCTAAATATGTAAATGACAGAAGGTAAGTAAGGGATAGACTTTTCTTACTCATTCGTTCCTGAAAAAACAGAGCCAAAATCGATATGGTTTAATTTTCTCTTGGGGCAAATAGCCTTGGAAGCAAATTAAATGGAAGCAAACCTCTTTTGGCTTGTAAACAAATTAGGGAAACTAGGAGTATTAGCTATCATAAAGTGTGTCCTAACAAGTGCTTTGTTTAATAACTTGGGGAGTTCAAATGCCTTCAGCTCTAGCTATGATTGGTATTTCCAAATGCAAATTGTGACCTTTTTGTTTACTCATGGATAACTGGAGTTGAAAGTAATAAAGAGGAAAATTGTAAAAACCCAATAATTTGTCATCATGATACTATTCAGAATTTTCAAAGCCACTGGCCATCTAAACGAGTTTCATCTTTCTTAGGGTTTAGTTTGTAATTAAACAGAAAATTTGAAAATTCTGCTTGGTGCGGCCCCCAGCAGAATTTTCAGATATGCAGCTTTTTACTGTAGATCAGTCACAGCCACCCTGCCCTTGACAAAAATAGCTGTCCATTGATGGAATTTTTGAATCAATCCTTTGTTGAAATATAAAACAGCAGTTGCTAAAAGAAATGCCAGCAGAGTTTTTGGAAGGGCCTGGGTCTAGCCAGATGCGTCATGTCTATGTTCCCTCAGCTCTATTTTCCCACAGTGTTAGGGTTAGGCGTAGTTTTACTGAGGTTAAGGTGAGGGTTAGTGTTAGAGTCAGATGAAAGCCCCCCCCTCAGTAGCAGTTTTTGGGATGAGTGCTGTCAACGTGCCAGCCCTCAGACATTTATTAATACCAGTGATAATATTAGGATAGCAGATTACGTTGTTGTCAATCATACGGCTATGGCTAACCTGGTTGCTAACTAAACAAACATTGCCAATGAGTGCTAGCATGTAAACAAAAGCGGTAAAATAGCAGCAGCCATGTTGTTGATGGACAGGGCTGATGGGCAATCACGTGATTTTCAACCGGGATGGACACGTTGTATAGGAAGCGTGACCAGAGCTGAATCGCCAGAATTTATTGTTTTAAGGTATTCTTTTTTAAAGCTAGAGATTGAGGGCTGAAGCCAGGCTAGTCTGGGTCTTTACCTCGGCCAATATTCCCCCCAGTCAGCCAAATATCAGGCCATACATCAATATGTCATGCGCCATAACTCCTGGGGAATCATGTTCTCAAAACCTGCCCTCTGGGAAGTTCGCCGGTTCAAATTCAAATCCCTGTCCTTGATAGACTAGCTGTGTGTACCACATTGACACAGACCTGTATAGCTGCTGTACACAGTGTTGGAAAACGTAGAAGTCCAGAATTCAAACATGACTTGTGTAAAAGTACAAAAAGTATTCTTATCAAAATGTAATTAAAGTAACAAAAGTACCCAGATAGCAAAATGCATTGACTCAACGTTGAATTTTGGTTATCTAACCAAAATTCAACGTTGAATCAATGCATTTTGCTATCTGGGTAGAAAGTACTCAATAAGCAGAATGTTCCATTTTAAATGTATACAAATGTATGAAAATAGATGATCTACAAGCTCACAATGTGTTGCAACGCATTATTATGTGATGCATTGTGATCTTGTAGATTGGCTATTTTCAAATGGCCAGAATGTAGAAGTGTCAAGTGTATGTTTTGTATTAATAATCCAAGTAATTAATAAGTAAGGTTTCAAATACATATTGTGAAGTAAAAGTACAATATTTTCCTCTGAGATGTATTAGTGTAGAAGTAAAAGCATTGGAAATTCGGAAACCATAAGGTCCATTTGGTGTATTCATCGTAAAGTACACCAAATGGACCTTAATGGGTCCATTTAGTTCCATTTTTACAAACTAACATTGAATTTAAAGTATATATTGGGGGTCCCAAGGATAGAATTTGCAATTTAATGGGGGTCCTTAAAATGAAGCATGTTGAGAATCACTGCTAAAGCCATGTGGGTCCCTGGCATACCTTTTCAAATGGGGGTCCACAGGCCAATCCGTGACAACTTGGTTTGGGAACCACTGCTGTACATCACATTCTGTAAGTGGAATAATATTCTCCTCCACTAACACAAACTGAACGCGGCCGATGCGCCCGTTTGGCTGTGACATCAGTCAGCCTGTTTGGCAAAAAAAAAAAAAAAAAAAACGGGTTAGGCAAACAAAAGCCATTTTCTATTCCACTGGCTTTGATGAAGGCTGGTCTCTTACACAACATGCGCTGCGCTCTGCAGACTTTCATTGATCTCCCTTGGATCCATATCTTTACCCTGCCCCCGGAAAGTGGTCAGACGCTTTTTCGACCTACTTCCACGGGGCTATACGCCGCATGCGCCACAGCTGCCATTTGAAAGCTAATGAGGTACATTGGGGCCCAGGCAAACTACTTCAGTTGACACACAGCCAATGCACAGCGGAACGCTTTCTGTTGCCTCAAGCATGGCTTTTCATCATGCTTTTATTTTTGTAATCTCTCGAGAGTGTACAAATGTAACCAAATGGACCCTTAACCAAATGGACCCTTATAGCTCCATTTGGTTACATTTGTACAGTATATTCTCAGAGTGATGAAATATGATTCACAGTGGAATTAAGACACAACATGTAAATTCGAGCTGTGACGTCCAAATTGAATTCAAATGAAATTGAAATTACTAGAAACGTGCAGGCTGGGTTTTCAACCAAGGGCTGTGACAGTCGCAGGGCTCAGCTGTCAAGACACAGGGAACCTTGTGTGTGTTGTTTGGAGCAAGGTTCATAGAAGCTGTTATCTGTGTGACACAATTTATGTTTGTTACACTCTGATATATAGAGATAATACCAAACTCGCCAAAATTGCAGCTGTATGAAAAGCTTGAATTATCGTCTTAGTATCTATGGTGTTTGTTTCATAAAAATCCACCACCCTAGACATGTTTGGAAGCACTCGTTGTCTCCACCAGGCTGGGGGCAGGGGGACAGAGTATGTTTTGCACTCTGTCCGTCCATCCATGCGTCCTTCCGTCCATCCGTTGCCATAAACTCTTGAAATTTAAGTCCAACATTTCAGATTAAAGCTATCTGAAAGGTTGACACATTGTAAATTTCAACATATCGGCTGCAACGGTGGTGCAGCTATTTGGTACCATGAAGTTCTAACAAAATCACGTGAAAGTGCAAAAGAGAACTTTTGAAATTACCCTGCAAAGCCAACCTTGTCAAGTAAATACATTATATAGGCTTTGTTGGTTGCCAAGCCAGGTGACCCATACAGTAGGTCAGGAGCCTATATCTCCCCTTTCATTCTAGCGTGAGGCAGATTGATATGATGGACAAGTACTGTACACACAGTCCCTGGATATGACACCAGTATGTCAATCCAGCCATGGATGCTGAGTGCTAAGTGCAGGGAGGTTTGCACTTTCCAGGATTTATTATTCATTCGGTCACATCCACAGCCACACCGGGTTCTGTATAGGTCAGAGGACCTTGTTCACTCAAGGTTAGAACTACCCAACTACAGCTGCACTCTTCATTTTCACTAAGATATTTCATGTGTCGACTAGAGAGAAAACGGGTGTATAGTAGAGATCTTGATAGGGATACGATGAATACCGGTATGTGCATCAGCTTCCGAGTAATTTCTAGTATGAAGTACAACGTAATAATACAAATTAATCTGTAACTTTTTTCACCACCTCAATAGCTCTGCAGCAATTTAACCGCAGTGCTCTTAATTACTACAGGATTAGTTTGGGAGCCCAAATTGCTGGAAAGTGAATGACTTCCTGATGGCTACTGCTGGGTCGCGAGGCAGTAATTACCGCTGTGCCGCTGATTAAATTCACCCAATAATTAAACAAACATCATTGATTCCCTGCGGAGAAATTCCCTGACGACATGTGGAGGGCTGTGAGTGAGAGACACAGTGAGAGGTTTGCATGAGAGAGGGACAGGCCTTATGCCTGCGTCCTGTACAGGCCCTGCGGCGATGGGCCAGTCCGATATATGTCATTTGGGGAAATAGGCATGAGTCAATTGCACTTAGCCAGGAAAGCATTGATGTAGCGCGCACTGTTCCCTTCCTCTGAATTGATGGGCGGGTTGAAGGACGCGAGGGTTGAGCTGTGTGTGTGTGTGTGTGTGTGTGTGTGTGTGTGTGTGTGTGTGTGTGTGTGTGTGTGTGTGTGTGTGTGTGTGTGTGTGTGTGTGTGTGTGTGTGTGTGTGTGTGTGTGTGTGTGTGTGTGTGTGTGTGTGTGTGTGTGTGTGTGTGTGTGTGTGTGAACATCTTTCAAAAAGTCAGTGAGAGTTTGGAGGATATGATGCTTGCTAATTTTGGGATTATGCTTTGGATTTAGTTTTAGATTATTATGTTTACTGCGTGTCTGTGTGTGCGTGTGTGTGTGTGCACACGCACATGTGCATGCAGCATGTGTGCTCATGCACAACATTATGTGTTTGTGAGGGATTCATGTATTTATCTCAAATTGAACAAACCACAAAGACAAATCAGTTACCGTTATGAATGAGCTGATGAGCTGATCTATGTCTTCCTCTCTATGTTCTTATCTCTCAGCTATTGCCAGTTTTCCCCATCTGTGCCGGCAGATGGAGTACAGTAGACACGCACCACACACACATATCCATGCGTGTGCATGCTAGAGCAAGGTTCAAAATCTTTGGCTCAAATCGTCAGGTATTCAGTCATTGGAACCTTGGGTTTTTAGCTGACAAGCACATGTTCTGTTGAGCGTCACACGCGCACCGACATCAAAAGACTAGGTTTTTAAAACTGTTGGACAGAAGTCAAACTTTTGACGGTCAGAAGAAAACAACACTGGCACGTTGCCATGGTGCCAAATCTGCCATGGTGTACAGAGTGGGATGCATTCTGCTGACTTTGATCAAAGAAATGCTTTTAGTACTGACCTCAGAATGACAATTTAAACTAACAATCCATCTAAGTGTACAGACAGATGGATACTGTCGATTCATCAATCCATCCAACTACCAGTAGGCTATTGAATCTGAAGATACAAGCTTTTTATCTGAGGGACTCTACTCAAATGAAAGAGAGTGGCAGTGTGTTGCTCGGCCTACAAATGCTGCTAAAGTTACTGTAATTTGTAAGGTGGCGGGAAAATTGTGGAAAGGTTATTTATAGTCTTGAACGTCATCAAATCTCTGGTTGATATGCAGAACCAAAGGGGAAATATGATTATTTTCTACTCTGAGTTCCAAGCCTGCGGCTGTAACATACAGATTGATGAAGCCATAGTATGCTACTCCTGAAAAGCTGGAATGGAATTGTTGTGTATTTCAGTCTTGTTTGGACCAGCTGCAGTATAGTACGCAAATCTTCGCCAAATTCACACCAGCAGCTCTATGACACTTCTGAGACCATGGTAAATTCAACACATTGTCTCTGGAGAGGCACAATTGCACTTTCATCACAGATAATATAGGGGATATTAGAGGCTGTAACACTCACATCAACAAATAGATGAGATGAAGATTTGGTCATTGGTTGGACAGGAGACCCACCCCTACCTATTGTCCTCCTGAAACAAATATATAGTGCAGTACAGCAGTATAAATTATCCTGGATGATAAACAATAGCTGTTTTATTCCTTATTCGTAAGCAGGCAAAGGCAAGACTGCCGGAGGAAAAAAATGCAATCTCAACTGTATGGTGGTATCTGACGGAACTGTTGATGTGGCAATCTTAAATCAAAAAACAATCTTTGGTGCTAAATCAGAGCAGGAGAGAGCACTCATGCAATCTTGTTGGACTCCCAGCAGTCTTTACACAGCGACTTTAATTTACTCACCTGTGGGTTTCTATACATGTGAGTGACACGGTGCCCCCATTTTTCTTTCTTCCTTGCCGCTGCTTAAGAAGGTTCTGGATGTCGCAAAGACACAAGTCATCTGGGCCCTAACTATGCCATCACTATTTTTACCCTTTGTGTCTATATTGTATTTGCTCTAGTTTGTTACTGCGGTCGCAAACCAAAATGCAGCTCGGCGACATTTAAGCTTTTTTCTTGCCTGATTTTGCCTTTAGATGGATGTATTTGTGTAGTTGTCACATTTATCTGTGTATCATTCCATACATAGCCTATTAAATCCGTTGCTGAAAAACATTGATGTGAAAGCGGGGAAATTCTCGTTCCTGGCCCTGGGACAGGAATACATTTGTTGCTCAGGCTCCTGATTTTTGGTGTTCTCTGTCAGTGTGGTTTCCATGGCGATGTTCATGTTTATTTATGTACCAGGGTCCAGGGATGATTGCTTGTGGGATGTGAGGTTGAATAGGTTATGTCAAATTTGACCAGCGGCAAAATGGGAACACGCTGTAACAATCCTTAGTGTTCATTTATTCCATTTGTCGCCCGCAGATATTCTACAATCTGAGTTCATTAACACTGAGTGAAGTTTACAATGTAGCCATCCTAAGCATATATAGTCACCACCGTGCTTTTCAACAGATTAACAGTAACCTGGGTGGATCACGACTACTCTGTTGGGTGGGTCCTCAGACCATATAACTTAATGGTCCATTTGTTTTCATTAATGCTCTCCAGAGTTAAGTTAAGGGGCTCCACCATGAATTTAAAACTCAATGTATTATATAAATGTTGTCCTTTAATACATTTTAATACCCAGTGAACACAAACAACCACACAGATCTCTCATTTACATCTTCCCTCAAGATGCTATGCATACCAAGACATTTCATCTGCAATAACAAAAATGTCCACACCTCAGTGGCAGCCTGTCCTCCTCACCGCTTATCCCCGTCGTCTCAGTTTGTCAGTGAATATGACATCACATGAGGAAAGAATCGCAGAGCTAGGGATGTCACTATCGGTTAATTCGCTTCTCGACTAGCCGACAGGACTAACCGGAGGTTAACCGGATAGTTGTTGTTTTTTGTACATCTTTTAGTATTTAGTATTTGTTTGTTTTTATACCCCGAATTTAATATACATTAACATTGGTAGACAAATTGTAGCTTATACATTTATGTTGGCTCCTTTTAAAAGACAAAAAGGCAATATTTAATAATACAAATATTTAATAATACAAATAAATAGTATAAATAGTATAATCAATAAACAACGCGTTGTGATCTGCACGCATGGCTCCAAGCATCGTCTTCAAAACACAACGCTGTCATTTCCACTACTGAACAACCTATTATTGGGCTATTTTTTATGATGAAGGAAAAGGATAAACTTGCATGATGTCAACGTGTTCTGTTGCCTTTTCGCTGTGGAGAAACCCCTCTCAGTTCGTCTGGTAAACAATGTTTTATAATGATGATGGTGGTGGTGGTGTTGGTGGTGATGATGATGATGATGATGATGATGATGCTTAGTTAGTACATGGCTAATGTTGCCCAATAGCCATGCCAGTGTGGAAAAAGGAGGACGCGGCGGCGGCGGCTCTATGGATTTAATAACCTATTTAAACTATCAACATGTTTTCGATAGGTTATCTTCCGTGGCCACACTATCAGACAGACTCGGTTTTACTTTCTAGCGCCATGCGGGGGCCAGCCACAGCAGCACTGAGCCTGGCTGTAGCTGTAGCTGCGGCTTAGCAAAAGAGCCATCTAGCAGAAGTGTTGCGACATTGCGGGGTCAGAAAGTGTAGCGCTCGAGTGGGGAGGCTAAAAACGATATCAATTCCATGGTGGAGCCCCTTTAAAGATCTATAAGGATTGAATTCTGTTCATTACAACCTTTGCCACATGCCTCTCCCCATCTCTCTTTCTCTATTTCCTGACTGTTTTCATTTGAGGCTAAAGGCAAAAGCCAAAAACAAATCTTAAAAAACAAAACAAACAAACAAACAGTGGTCCCCTGTTCCTGGTGCTGTGCGTTTAAACCACCCACCAACTTATTACAATATAATTTCTGTACTATTGGGAGAGTGGACAAGGCATCCCTGTGCAGTGTGCACAGCATCCCCCATAAAGATCCATTGAATGGCCAGATGGATCTCGGGGACACACTCTTTTGTCTGTACATGATGACTTTAAACTAGGCAGCAGAATGAGTCTGGCAATGGTAATATTTCTCATTACGGAGGGCTAATCCGCCCAGAGAGAACACAAACAATGGCCTATTATTCTCTGACTTTCTCCTGCCCGTGTTTCTTCTCTCTCCGTCCCGCTCACATATACTGTACCCATACCGTAAGCGAGTGTGCACACAGAAGTGCGCTGCTCCAGTGTGTCTCCTTGCAAAGTTGACTAGACTTTGGACTGAAGTCAGGTCAACCTTATTGAAAGGCATCTTCTAATGAATTCCGCAGGCTGCAATATGTAGTCGAAATTAGTCCAGATAAGGTACTGTTACTGTATGCTGAGACTCACATCTCTGATTACTAAATATGGTTGTTTTAGCCTAGATACTGTAGGCCAGTATCTAGGAATATTGCAATATACTGTATACTGTATAGCCAATACTGCAGACAACACAACTTCAAGGCAACTTTTGAGGCAAGAATAAGGTGGAAATACTGATGTTTTGTTATTGTAAGAATTGCTCTGTGACTTTTGGCCTTTTACTATAATATACTGTATGTTGCCATATAACCGTAATCCGTGTCAATATGTTACAGTTTGGTTGTAAACAACTCTGCCCTAAACCTCCAACCGTGAAAGAGAATCTAGGCTATGACTTGATGTATTGTCAAAGCACATGCTTGTACTGTTCCTGTGTGTGTGTGTGTGTGTGTGTGTGTGTGTGTGTGTGTGTGTGTGTGTGTGTGTGTGTGTGTGTGTGTGTGTGTGTGTGTGTGTGTGTGTGTGTGTGTGTGTGTGTGTGTGTGTGTGTGTGTGTGTGTGTGAGAGAGAGATAGAGTTGTGTGGCTCTGGCTCAATGTCTTAAAATTCCATACAATCCTCTATTCAATATACAGTATATACTGTATGTAACGTATTGTTCAATTCTACAGTATGAGGTGCCACTTTCAAGAGTTTGCATATAAAGTTTTTTTGCATATGGGCATTGAGACCAAGCTCTCTTTTCCAAGGATGCCCTGATTAACTCAATCAGTGTTTGGATTTGCTTTTTACATGGCACAAGCTTGTGACAGCTAGGAAAACCATGTGATGGCTTTTCCTTGTTAGAGATTTTTTTGGAACACTCATTTCTCTATCATATCTTTCCACTTTTGCTGCGACCACAATTTACTGCCAATGCTTAGCCATAGTCTCAGTATCCAGACCTCTGTCTCTGTGTATTCTATGGGCTCATGCGGTGTTGCTGGTGACTACAACATGCAGCGGGGTTTGTGCTCCGTGGGAAATAGCCTGGCATACAAATCTGGTTTCCATGGTGCACAGAAAATGTCTCGACTGACAGTAAGTGATATATAGATCTAGTTAATAATGCATTGTGGTCAAGACCTTGGATGGAAAAGCAGTGTAAGAATGACATTTGCACTGATTTAATTCGATTTCAGTTTGTCTGCTGGGTGTCATAGGTCTCGTTGGGATTTTAAAACGGCCTGCCGCAGTGCCCAGAATGATTTGGTTTGTTGGAGGTGATGAAAACAAGATGTATAACGGAAAATTTTACTTCGTTTTGCACAAGAGGGCTAGACTGCCCATTTGTTGCGCTTCTCAGCAAAAGAGGCAGTCGTTTGCACTGTTAGTGTATTAAACACATCTTTATTTAGAACAACAAGCAACAACCTCATTTTGAATACATTTATACATTTCTGTAATCCAAGACAAATTGCAGACATCCAGGAGATCTGGAAAAAGAGGAATAAATCCATGTAGCTCCTTGACGTTTTAATACTGTAGTTGGCTAACCCCATAAACTCTTATATCCCTATTCGAGGAATGTCATAATAGCTAAAAGCTTGGAGAAGGGAGTCAGGAGAGTGAAGACAGGAGGGGACCTATAGTATATACTTTTGAGGGACCCCCGTCAATGAGGTATACTGTATGTACTGTAAGTTCAGGGTTCCTTGTTAGGCTTTTAAAATGGACCCTTACATGTTTACAACTCTGAGTGTCAAATCGAAGCATACATATCAAGAGCCAGATAAATCATTTTGCGACTGCGACCGTGGCCGTTCTGAAACAGTCACGGACGCTTTGAATGGTCGCAATGTTCCCATGGTAACCCTTAAAGTGAGAACCGTGTGGGGGGTCAATTATGTAGGCTGTAAGGCCAGGCCTAATGAAGAAGTTGTTTCACAGTATGGCACCTTGTCTGTCAACTTGTTCATGTAACTTGTGTGTGGTCAGTGAAATTAAAGGGCACTTGAAACATGCATGCAAAGCGTGCACCCGCATTTTTTGAGCACCCCCGCAGGTATGCTCAGCCCCTGCTACTGTGAAATAGTCTGTTGTTCTGTACCCTATGTGATGCTAGAGAACAGTGGGTTCTCAAAGTGGGACGTCCTGCCTCCAGCTAAATTAGAGATTAAGAAGTAAACCAAGCGGACCCTTAATCAACAAATGCAACAAAAGGGTTATGATTAATGATGATTAATGGTGTGTGTGCGGGGGAGGAGGGGGGTCAGTTCGGCGAATCTGCCTACTTGCTACCATGGGGACATCCCCCCAGGTTCCCATGGTAACCCGTTACTGGTCGAAGTGAGAACCGTGAGGAGTCAACTGAGTCCTAAAACACGAAGCCAGTGGGGTTTGGGAAAAATGTATGGTCTTGTGGTCTTGTGTATAATGGCTCGGGAAAATAATGGATCTACAATAACGGATCTACAAGCTCACATGGCCTCTTTACCGTTCAACATTGTTATCCTCTGGAGTAAATAAATAGGCAGCTCGCAGATCAGCTGTTTCCTCCGAGAGCACGTTGCGTGCGTGCTGCGCAAAAGCCAATACAAGCCACAAAGGGAATAAACATGAAAGCTTCTGGAAAAGCCTTCAACGGTTGGCAAAACGGTCGGCCGTTTTCGAAAACGGTCGCGCCCGTTAAGAAATGGTCGCGACCGCTCAGAGCGGCCGAAAAATGATTTCGTTCCTCCTGTACATATCATTTGGTTCCACTTCTTGAGAACACACACAGAGAGTTATGAAGTCCTTGAAATTAACAAGTTTGTGAAGGATGTAGGTGGTTTTAAACGAAGATTTTATTATGTACTCAACAACAACCACTTGGTGGTGTGACTGAGGAGGCCTTTTCTAGTTAGCTTTTCGGGGCTGTAGCCCCCTGATGCGAAACACAGCTCATTTAGAACGATTGCGCTGAAATGAGGCAGCTCGCAGGCAGAATCACTGAATAATTATCACTCCGTATCCCACAAATGGCGCATGGCTCGACAATTGAGAAAAACAGGTTTGTCTTTCCCCGCGAAGTGATCCATTGGATTCCTTCTGTTTATTTTTTCTCAGAGAAAGTGAAATTGTCTGAGGAAGCGCAGCTAAGTTGTCACAGCCGTGAGAAAGAAACAGCTGGGCTCTGTGATAAGGCAGAGGACCATTACAAGAGGGAAGCAATGCCATTCTCTCTCCCTCTCTCTCTATCTGTCTCTGTCACTCTCTCTCTCTCTCTCTCTCTCTCTCTCCAATGAGCAGCTAGCATGACTTAAAATGAGCATCCCTCTGAGGCGCGCAAATTGGAATTGGCACGATTGACGAAGGGGAAAAGACGGAAAACAAAAGCTGTTGTTAAAAGCTTAAAACGAAAGTTTGTGTGTGCGTGTGTGTGCATTCCTGTGTGTGTGTGTGTGCGCGCGTGCGTGCGAGAGAGAATATCCATCCCAGACAATGAGACATGATGGATAATTATTGAGTTCAGTTCTAATTAACAACATGAGTGGTGTAGGGAATGTTCCACAATAGGAAGTGTTTTTGTTTGTTTTCTCTCTTCTCTCTCTCTCTCTCTCTCTCTCTCGCTCTCTTTCCGGATGGTTCTCGTCTGCATCAGAGTGAGCCTGGAGGCAGGCTTTGCTCTGCACCCATCCAGCCATGGCCACTCGGAGGGAACTGAGCCTGTAGAGAAACCGCTGAGTCAGGACTTCCAGAAGGGCTTTGGCATACCTGCTTGCGTCCCACTGAGATAGTGTCCAGTGAAAGGCATGCTGGGCACACACCGTACCAGTGGTTGTACCAATGTATAACTCAGTGCATTTAGTTTAGTTCTGTACTTTGAGGTATTTGAACTTTTCTTGAGCATTTGCATGTCATGCAGGAGTGAAGTGCACAAATGTAGTCCGAACTATGTATGTCAAGAGATCCACCAGGGACAGCGCTCGTAGATTGCAACTAAAGGACTGTAAGTTTAAATAAAACTATTTTGAACCAAGGTAAAAGAGTTGTAATGATCCCATAGCTGGTGGTGTTGGTGCCTTAATTGCCATAACAACCGGACCAATATACCATTACAGTACACAGTCGTATATACACCAGTATACAAGTATTTGTACCTTTCAGTAAAATAATTAAGGGTCCATTTGGGCCCCCCATGGTGGATTTCGAAGCCGATGTTGAGAAACAGTGATTTACATCAGTGGATCTCACACATTTTAACACTCAAAACTTAATTATTTATCCACAGGCTCATCTGAATATATTTACTGCCTCAGTGCCTGAGGCCTTGGGGCTCCTGAGAGCCGCCTTCAAGCAGAGAGCTGCTGATGGCATCTCACACCTGGCGAGTGCGACGTGCAGTTGGCAGTGCCATGGTGGACAGAACAGGTTATTGATGCCCATTTATGAAATCTGTAAAAAGTTTACGTCGAGAGAAACAACACGGGCACTCCCCCATCTCTGGCACGACTATCGATTTCCTCCCCCTGAAAAAGAAAAAAATAACAATTTAAAAATGATTCGCTCCAACAGAGTCCAGTTTAATGAGAAGTTGGATAACTCGTCTCGTCGGCACAAGTAAAAACCATAACCATTAAAAGGGAGATCGAACAGTATAGCAGCATAACTAAAGAGAGACTGGATGATGATGTGCATGAAGACCATAATCAGGTGATGTGTGGGCTCTTTGCTTGAAGCATGAGTGTTTTTTGCACTTACATCAAAATATTGTACAAATAGTGACAAGGAGTTGCATCATGTCACTGTGATGTTGCTCATGTGTGAGGCCTGCTGGCTTGAATATAAAAGTTGGAGAAAGTGCTGTGGTATATACTGTTAGACAGGCAGTATATAATGATTCTTTCTATACAATGTCTGTGTCTGCTGGAGAATCTATACAGTACATAACCAGGGAGTGCAGGAATTCATGTATTTATTACTGTTTGTGGTTTGCAGTCAACCGTCTTACTGGGAAGTATTGACATGAGTATTATCTCCTGGAGGTGTCAGGGGTACTTGCCCTCTACTCAGTCACTCAGGGCTTGAATTCAGACAGGCCATTTTTGCACAAATTTGACCCACCACAACCAAGGTAGCAGAAACTCTACCCCCCGCTCTGTCAGCACACATACAGTACACACAAATAAACAAGCCATAATACCACCATTTGTACACAACACATAAATGATACAAACCAACAGACACCTACATAACCTTTTGTGGCTCTCGCAAGAATTATGCTGGCAAAAGGATTCAAGATAGAAGAGGGTTGATTTGTCGCGCAATAATACAGGGCCCCTAGCGGTCCTGAGTCCGACCCTACGCGTGTGCTATTTGTGTGCAATGCGTAAGTTGGCCCTCAACAAGTCCAGTTCTAGTTTTTTTTTTTTTTTTTTTTTTCCACATCCGTCCGTCCGTCCGTCCGTCCGTCCGTCCGTCCGTCCATCCATCCATCCATCCATCCATCCATCCATCCATCCATCCACGGTGGGATTAATCTGGGGTTGCATACACAATAATATATATAAACTGGCATTAGCTTTCCACCACGTTCGTTCCTCTGGCGCGTGGCTTCATGGCCATGTACGAAAACGGAGAGCACAGGAGCGGCAAGCCATGATGGGAATTAGATAAATGTTTTCTTTTTCTCTTCCGGAGGAATGTTTCCATGGGACGGCGGGAATCTTATCAAGGCAGTCATGCTTGAAATTGGGTGAAATCATATATTAACGGAGCCGCACAGAGAAGCCCGCGATTCGCCTTTTGTGTCACCCTTGGGCGCGGGCTGGCCATTGTCCCTCTCTCCCTGCAATGCTTTTTGCATACACAGTGGGAAGGGATGAGACAAAAAAGAAACTGCATGTGCACTAAACGAATAAATGCGCATGCTTTGTCTTTGTCGTCCTCTCGTATTCCTTCGCTGCACCCCAGCACCATCACCAGCAGCAGCACTTTCTTTCTCTCTGCGTTTGACTACACTCAAAGCTAATTCAAAGGTCACTGGTTTTGCCCAACCTGACTGTAATTTTCAATATACCGGCACAAAGGTGCAGCGGAGGGATTATTGAAACCCACTGGAGTGGAGAGACCGTGGATATATTGAGGGAATATAATGGGAAGGAGAGGGGATGGGAAATCGTGCTTGTGTGTGTGTACGTGCGTGAATGCATGCAATCACGCATCCATGTGCGCATAAGAGTGTGTGTGCGAGGGCGCGTGCGTATATGTGTGCACCAGCCTGCATGTTTCCCCTCCAGTCTCTCTCAATACATCACACCTGCGTAGCACCTGTGAGGGGAACAGTGTTTGACTTCTCTTTAGGGATACTCGGGGCGTCTTTGATTTGTCTCGGCTGATGCAACACGGTTAAATGGAGTGCTCTGAGTACTGAAAGCGCCGACGAGCGCCCCGCCTTCCCGGCGCACGGCAGCACAGAGCGATTCAAGTGCGCCTCGTGTTAATACACAGACGCGTCCGACCCTCTGCCGGTGTGCCCATAAAGACTTGAGTTCAGAGGGCAGTTTGACTTCCATTATCCCAGAGTGTTGGAGGAAGTACAGATAGGAGACACCTTGTACTTCTTTAGTTGGAGAAGGTGAAAATAGTTCAGTTGGCTACGTTTGCAAGAAAATACACCTGTTTCCCCCCGTTGCAAAGGGCATTTCATCTCTTATTCATTATTCTTATACATTCATTCTTATTTCAACAACTAGAATGCCCAAATGTAGTGGGAACCAGTAAATCAGTCTGCCCAGAGATTTACAGCTACGGAGCCCATCTCAAGCAGAAGTAGCTTGACCCCCACTCCCAAAGGGATTGACAACCACAGGAGGTAGAGTTAGACGGTTTGCAAAATGTAAAACCCTGGTTTACTATGACCAAAACACCATGGTTTCCGGATTTACCGTCTAATTAATATTAACGTGGCCAACTGGCCATGCATTCACATTGTTACATTTTGTCAATCAGAGACAGCCATTACAGCCTACCGCCCATAAGAGGCGCCATTCCCTATTTTAATGTATTGTAGGTGAGTCACATTTTGGCCTGACTTGTCCCTCTGTGCTTACCGTAGCGCTGCAGTCTAATCTATCGTATACGCTGCAACTCTATCATCCGAGTGATTTTAACCATTACAGTATCTAATGGTGTGACAGAAACTAATCATGAACAAATCTAAAATAAATGCATGCATAAATATTATGAAATGACATGCTGTAAGCTTGCAGATCGGCTATTTTCGGCACGTGGTCCCCTGTACTGCGAGATATATAATTAATGCCAGCTTGGGAAGTCGGACCGGAGCAGCAGTTGACATTATTAGAGTTATGATACACTGCGATTACCGGTAGTTTAGCGTGGACAGACAAGCACACAAGACGGATGGATAAATCAGACAGATGTATCATGGAAACTAGCGTTATTTGATACTGCCATTCTCTACCGTTTCCATAAACAATAATCCCAGCACCCAACGCTGAAACGGTGTAACCGGTGTAGAGGATGACATCCCGGTTAATTAAATCTATCTCACCGTTATACTGAATGTTGCACAGTAGCCGCTCCAACTAAGCCTGTAAACTGGTGCTCTTGTTTATGATGTGATTAAAGATGAAACTTTTGTTTAATCTCATCCATCCATTCAATCTCATCCTGGACACTGTTCGGGATTATTTGATAAGGCAGAGATCTTCGTCTACTTTGCTCAGGGTGTTGATAATCTACCAGTGTTGGGTAATGTGCACTCTGTAACTAATATATTACGAAATACTGTATATTACCAGAATGCAGTAACTTGTAATATAACCTATTAAACCTATTACAACAAAAAATCTGTAATATAGTATACCTTTCTTTCTGCATTTCTGCATTATTTTCTATATTACTTTCTGTCAATCTGTCTCATTGCACGTGTTCTTGTGACATTATCTGACAAGTAATGTATTAGAAAAACAACGTAATATGCCCAACACTGTAATCTAGCCCTAAACCCACACCACCCCCACTCTGCTGTACCATGTTAATGTGTACAGTGACTGAAAGTGGATCTTAGCAAAAACTGCCAAATCAATTTCACGATTCAGAATCGTTTCTTTAGAAAGTAAAAGCTGTGAGTGACATGTTCCGTTTTTTATTTTTGTCAGGCAGCCCAAATCACTGGACGCCACCGTAGCAATTCCGTCTGCCTTGTGAGCTTATATGTCGGGTCAGACAGTCTTGACTGACTGCCGAATTGGGATTAGTCCCTTTCTTCTCGCCGTCATGTCTGCTTTTCTCCCATGCGCTGTCCTCATGTGTACCTGTACTTCAAAGCGTTTCATACCTTTTTAATGTCACCTTTTTTCATCTCTGTCCATTTCAATCCCCACACTTCCCTGATCTCTCCTCTCTCTGTCCCCCCTCCACCCTCTCTCTCTGTCAATATGTCAACGTTAAGCAATGTAGGCCTTGAAAAAAACTAAAGGGTAAAGCCACTTTTGTTCAGTTTTTTGTGTGTAGTTACCTTGCCATGTGATTCAAATCTGGACAATATTATGTTCCAGTGATTAGAAATTGATAATTCAAAATATGCCCCTTGTTAACTTAAATTATACGCTGAATCAGCTCTCAAGATTAAGAACTAAATGGACTCTTATGGGTCCGTAACAGTGTTTTTAGAAATTGTTGTTCCCATAGATAAAAATGCCATTAAATTGGGGTCCCTAGACTAAAGCACGAGAAACTGGGTGTACATAAAATTAATGTTTCGGAATCACTGCTAAAGCCATAAAATTTCTTCCTTATCGGGGTCACTGCATTATGTTTTAAAGGGGGTTCCACGGCCTATTAAATGTCGGTTTAGGGGTCCTGGAGATGAAAGAGTTTGGGAGCCACTGCTGTATACTGTATGTAGTGGTCTGGACTCTGGCCATGCAAGTAGCCCCAGGCAGCCTCCTCTGTCCTTTATTGACTGCTGAGCACAGCAGAGGCAGGAACCACAAACTGGAGCTCTGCAAGTCCAACCAAACCGTATCCAATAATACGTTGCTGGGCCACGAAAACCACCACCCGCTACAGGAGCTGCATTCACTATTAGGATTAATACAAGGATGTCTGTTATTCTTTCAACAAAAACATTAGTGTGTTCCACAGACTGTAAAAAATGCATGTTGTTTGTGAAATGTCTGCAAGGAATGAACACTTTGCTTTGCTCTTTGTTTCTTTCTCTTGCATGCAAAGAGACACGCACGCACACATGCGTGCGCGCGCACACACACACACACACACACACACACACACACACACACACACACACACACACACACACACACACACACACACACACAGCAAACATGTGCGCGCATGCACACAGTGATTAGAGGGAGAGAGAGAACAGCAGCCAGAGGCAGTCTCTATGACATTGCTAAAGTACTGCCGACATGTAAACAACATTACATCAAATCTAAACCATGACTCCTTCCCATTCCATTTGTGTGTGTGTGTGTGTGTGTGTGTGTGTGTGTGTGTGTGTGTGTGTGTGTGTGTGTGTGTGTGTGTGTGTGTGTGTGTGTGTGTGTGTGTGTGTGTGTGTGTGTGTGTGTGTGTGTGTGTGTGTGTGTGTGTGTGTGTGTGTGTGTGTGTGTGTGTGTGTGTGAGTGTGATGGACAGCTCCAGACACGTGTCATATCACTGAGTTTCATCACTCGCTCTGCTCTGACTGCTCATCCAGCAGCTGAAGTGGAAACTCAAGGCAACCTGTGACTACTGGTCTGAATACTAATTCCCTTGTTCTTTTGTGCAAAGTGCAGCCGTTATTTACAGCCGAGTGTTAGTCACAGATAGTGTCCTCTCTCTCTCCTTTTGCCCCCCCCCCCCTCCCCCCCCCACCCGAGTGGCAAAAATAAATAACTTGACAATTGGGCAGACAGACAGACAGACTGAGAGTTTTTGCTCAACATTTGAACACCTATAGTCTACATACTATCTATAATTCATGGTATACATGCACTGTATGCCTTCTAGCCAATCAGACAGACAGACAGACAGATGGAGAGACTTTGACAGGCCAGGACGACTCACAGACTCGTCTCACAGATAACCCACTGACAGTGGAACAGTTTTCACCTCGAATGGAACCAGCTGCAGTCCTTTCATATCTCACCGTTTTTTTTTTTGTTTTTTTTTTTGACATTTTGAGATTTTGTTTGATAATCCGTGGATACAAGACACAAGAGCAGGGTGTTGGAGAGTTCATGGACTTCCCATGGTGTCTTTTCTAGTCGGCTTTTTATTTTGTGTGTCTGTTTGGAGGTGTTGTTTCCGATCTCTACAGAGGCTTTCTGCCACTGATCAATACACTGCTGTCTATTTTTGCATATGTGCGCGTGCGTGTGTGTGTCGATATATTCCCCCCCAGGGATGTCCATGCTCCACATTTAATTGGCAGATATCAGTTAGTGGGACGGCTGTGGGTCACGCATGCAGCGTTGTGTCACGCAAGCCACCGAAGGTGGGTGGTGGTCGGGCCAGTCAACACCCACTAACACAAAATGGCACATTTCATCTAACCGAATCAGCATCTTTGGCTAACATTGTAGTCACTCTCTGGTAAATAATGTCCAGAATATGGGGGTACATGTGCATTCGTGCAGTGTGTGCGGTGTTTTGGTCCATATCAGAGCCTATTGTGGCAATTGGCAGCCAGATTAAAGCTGATTTCACAATACTTCATTGTGGCTTTGTAGTGTCCTAGTGATATCCCTACACCTTCACTGTGTGAAATGGCTGCTGCCCTGTTGTGATCCATCTGCCAGAAGTTACATTATGTGGCCTGGAAATGAAATGTTATAATATTTTTTAACATATTAATAAAAAAAATAATTTAATCCCATTAAGTTGTTATTTTCAATAATTCGTCATTATAATTGATCAGTTTGAAGATTATAGATCCAATTATGCTTTGTGTTATTGACTTCCTTTTGAAAAGTGAAAATGAAATGCCTGCAATGTGTTGTCTTAAAAGCCAGTTAGAAATTAGTCATTTATTTTCTTCCCATGCTTTATCAAAACATCTCTTCCACGCATCAATTTACTGCTCTGGTCGTGTGAAAGTGAAAGCAACCAAGGATACACAATTCCTTTTGACTCCCGTCATATTGCTCCACTGATCACACAACTGTTGTACCGCTTCAGAGGGTTAGTTGTGTTTGTTGTCAACAGAGATATAGAGAGTTTCATTTCAGTCCTACAGTACAGCCCTGCCTGTTTCCAGACTCGCTGGTACAATATGAATACAAGAGGCCTATTCAGTATTCACCTATGCAAGAGACAACAGCAGCAAACAAACAAACTAACTAACAAAACATTTTTGTCATTCTAATCAGGGAGCTTTTTACTTTTAGCTGTCAAGAATTCTGTCAGGAAAGTATAGTCTCTTGTTGTGGATAGCAATCCATATTTCATTACTACTAGATTATGAATATGCTTGATATTTTCTAAGCTTTGTGAAAATGCGGATCCTATACTAAGTTGAAGTTTCACTGTGAACAACTCTATGAAATGTCACATGTGGGGTATGAGTTTGACCAACCAATGGCCACGGCAGACTATAGCATCAGAGCCATAGGGCAGTGGCGATTCCCAAACTTTTCACATCCAGAAACACCAAAAGTGAAACCAATTGGGTCACGGACGCCGTTTGAAAAGATATGCTAGTGACCCATGAGACAACATGTTTGCGGCTCTAGCAGTGATTCTCAACCATCGTAATTTCATCAACCCCAAGTTTGATGTGCAATAGACTAGGACCATTTGAAAAAGTTAATTTAACTCCCATTAGGGTCCATTTGGTTCCATTTGCACACTCTGAGTTATAGTGGTCCATTTGGTTCCTAATTATAATTTAGCAGGAGATTCCGTGGAAACTCCATGAAGGACCCCTGGGGGTCCCTGGGACCCACTTTGGGAACCATTGCACTTCGAGCTGAAAACATCACGCACTCTGGTGGAGAAAACATTAGAAGCTTATAGACCGTAATCCAATGTGCAGACTCTATACAGTATTTCTGTTAGATTTCGACCTCTGCCACGCACTGGCCCTTTACAGAGTGGGCGTGCAGTGCATGCTTGTTCACTTGTTTACGGAACACGGCACAACACAACATCCGAACGAAGCGGCAAAAAAAAACAATGCAAAAAGACCCCCACGGGGGCACACAGTGGCACGCGAAATGAATCACCATCCATCCTAAATCACAGGCGAAACACCTTGCTCCTTCCCCTCCCGTGGGCTGGAAAAGGTAAAATAAGCGTGGTAAATCTGATTTTGCGCTAACCCAATCAGCGGAGCTGCCAGATCCTCCCCTGACACGCGGGTGACACAGCACAGGTGGCTGAGTGATGGCTCGCGGTACTCCCGCCAACGCGGTCCTGCTGTTGAGATCAGCTCTCTGGCGGTATACCGCAGGGGATGGATGGGATTAGCCACTGATTGCTGCAGAGCATCCCTGGCCACGGAAACCATGCTCTTAAGAGATACATGGTGAATGCTAGCATCTCTGCACACGCAGCTGTTTGCACATTGCACTGCGCTGAGTTTGTTTTTTTAGCTTATCTGGAAATGTTACGCCGGGAATCAATGAGATTTCGGCCTTGTGTTTTTCTTGGCTTATATTCGGTCGTAGCTGTGACGGCATATATTTGCAATTTATCATATTGCATTCCGTTGCACTGCATTTTATCGCACACCCCAGCCTTTATTTACGCCGCGGTGGGAGAAGTAATGAACGGATCAACCTCTCGCTGATTGGCCAGGGGCCATATAACCCTATAGGGAGATACAGGATCCATTCAGCAAAAGGTACTGTGAAACCTTCTTCCCTAGGGGATATATTGCAGCTGACCAAATCAAAGCTAAAGTGCTACGACCATCTGTCTATACCTAATATGCTTTCTAAGTTACTTTTTGGCTTCCAACATAAGCCTGCAAGGTCGTCAAGGGCAAGTGCGATGACTTGAATTCTGATGTCATGCATCATGCGTCATGTCATGCATTATGAATTAGGCCATCCTTTTACAACCAGTGCTGTATTGTGGTGTTTACATTTCTATCTAATAAACTATTCAATCAATTAATACTTACTCTGCCAGCATTTTTTGTGGGTAGCTGCTAGCGATTTTCATGTAAAAATCGTAACCTAAAATGTCTGACCGGAAACATCAACCGAAATATGAAATATTATTTCATATTTCGGTCTTTGTTTCCGGACGTCACTTCTCGTCCATCTGTTATTCAGGTCCCTCAGCTGGCACGAGGAGGCTAGTGCTGCTCAGGACCACTAGCGTCAGGATGATATCAAACAATAGCGCTACTAATCAAAGATTGGAGTAAATCTTTGGCAATGGCAGCGGTCATAAGTCTATTTGATAATCGTCTATTTGATACCGCAATAGCAGGAAAA
>CM076976.1:18951411-19188911 GCA_039105355.1 Benthosema pterotum
CACCATGGCAACATGGCATTGTGTATTAATCTGTCTGCATTACTGTCAACATCATTTCTCCAAATCTGCCAGCCCAATTTATACCAAATTTGGTCCAGGGGTGTATAATATGCTCTAGAAGACCCCATAAAAATGTCACCATGATCGGCCCATAGGTGGCGCTACAGTACCAAATTAAAAATTATAAATCGCGATTATTCACAAACTAATTGTCTAATTCAAATGAAAATTGCTGGGTTTTTGCACAATGTGCTGAGACACAAGCCCTGCAAATTTGACCACAATCCACCAATGGGTGGCGCTACAGTAACCCATTTAGGAAGCAGATGCATGGTCTTCACATATTAATACAGTGATTTTCATGTAATTGCAATGTGATTCTTGTCACATTTAAGTAAATTTTAAAGCTCTGGGGGAGAAAGAGGCAATAGCCTTGGAATATTTTACACTAAATAAGACCACGCCCCATACCCCGCATCGAGGGACGTGGTGGTGGCATAGTCATAATACACAAACAACACATCAAATCAAAATCAGTCCAGTTAATTTTCCTGTTCCCTTCTCATTTGAACATTTCACCTTCAAACTGTCTGGCCCTAAACCATTGGTCGCAGCAGTCATAGACTGCCCAAACCTGCCCATCCATCTTCATCTACTTATCCTAGTTCGGGCCACGGGGGCAACAACTCCACCAGAGAGCTCCAGACTTCCCTCTCCCGAGCAACCGGGCGACCTCCTCCTGGGGGATCCTGAGGCGATCCAAGGCCAGAGAGTCAATCTAATCCCTCCATCTGGTCCTTGGTCTGCCCCGGGGTCTCCTCCCAGTGGGACGTGCCTCGAGGACCTTCCTAGGGAGTTGCTCAAGAGGCATCCTGATCCTAACCAGATGCCCAAACCACCTCAGCTGGCTCCTTTCCAGGCGAAGAGGCTCTCCCGAGTGACTGAACTTGTCACTCTATCTCTAAGGGAGATGCCAGCCACCCGCTGGAGAAAACTCTTTTCAACCTCTTGTATTCATGACCTTGTTCTTTCGGTCATGACCCACACTTCATGACCATAAGTGAGGGTAGGGATGAAGATAGCTCGGTAGACAGAGAGCTTTGCATTCTGGCTCAGCTCTCTTTTTGTCACAACAGTGTGGTATAGTGACTGCAATACCGCCCCTGCTCCTCCGATTCTCCGGCTGATCTCCCTCTCCATCCTCCCCTCACTCGTGAACAAGACCCCGAGATACTTAAACTCCTTCACCTGGGGTAATGCCTCATTCCTGGACTGTACAATCTACCGGTTCCCCTATCAATTTTCTGTATTTCTCACACTGCTCACTGAGATGCATATCTCTGTCTGGAGATGTCAATATCCACGTGGACTCACCTGACTTCAAAGCGCCACTGAATTCCTTGACATTTTAAACGTTATCAATCTTACTCAGCACGTCCGTTTTTCCACCCACAGAAGGACACACTGTGGATCTCATCTGTACTACAGGAATAACCACTCATAATGTCACCAGCATGGGCCTTGGCTCCACCATCTTGGACCACCTAGCCATCATCATGGACATTGACACCCCCACTCCCCTCAACAATGAAAAACGCTCCATAAATTTCCGGAACCTCAAATCTATTAACCCCTCCTCCATGTCCTCATTATTGTCCTACACCATATCTGACCCTAGTCCACCCACCCCAAACACTAAATTGGTCAATGTTTACAATGACACACTCTCAACCTGTCTCAATCAACTTGCCCCCACAATGACCAAGCACGTCTCCTACACCCAGTCAGCCCCCTGGTACACGGATCATCTACATCAACTAAAAAAACAGGGTCGTAAACTGGAACGGCTTGTCAAGAAAACAAGTTCATTCCAAGGCTTACAAACCGCATCTGGAACAATATAAAAATGCTCTCAACAGTGCATGCACCTCGATAGCTCAAAATGTGGAGAGCCAAATTTGAACAGGCTATAATAGCCAAACCCAAAATGTAATCAGAGTAAAACTTTTTTAGTTGTCCCACTACTCATCTGTTATTCAGTCCGGCAGCAACTACTCAATCCTTTAATACAATAACTGCATCCAACCTCTCCTCCATAACCTCTGGCATGAAAACCCCCACCTGTATCCTTGACCCGATACCCATCACCTTGGTCATTGCCAGTCTTCCTGTTCTCTCATTGCCAGTCTTCCTGTTCTCTCTCCACTTATCACCAATATCATAAACCTCCCTCTCCACTGGCCAGCTCCCCCTGCTCTCATCTTGCCACTTTTACCCCAATATTGGGAAAAATATTGGGGCAACTACTGAGTACTGACCCATCTCCAACCTTCCTTTCCTCTCCAAAATCCTGGAACACACTGTTGCCTCTCAGCTCAATTTTCACATAGACTCCAATAACCTCTACGAAACACTTCAATCTGTTTTCCGTTGCCTCTCAGCTCAAGTTTCACATAGACTCCAATAACCTCTACGAAACACTTCAATCTGTTTTCCATTCCCTAGCAAAGAAACCATTCTCACAAAAGTCACCAACAATATCCTCCTCTCTGTTGATTCCGTTCACCTCTCCATCCTCGTCCTCCTCAACCTCAGTGCCGCTTTTGACACCATCAGTCACTCCATTCTCATCACCTGTCTCCAATCTTCCATTGATTCAACAGGAACTGCTCTTTCTTGGTTCAAATCCTACCTCTCTGATCGACAACAATTCATCTCTGTCAAGAACTGCAACTCCTCCACTACCCCTGTTACCCATGGTGTCCCCACGGCTCTGTTTTTGGTCCCCTGCTCTTCATCTTAAACATCCTCCCACACTGCCAGATCCTCCATCACCATGGACCTCAGTTCCACTCATTTGCCGATGACACACAGTTGTATTTCTCCACCAAAGCCATCACTCCAACCAACCAATAACTGCAATAAATCAGAAATCATCATCACTGGTCCCAACTCCCTCACCAGTTCTATGCAGGATTTTTCACTCAGCATTGATTTACTTTCCACCCACATCTGCAACCTTGGCATCTTTTTTGACCCACCCTCTCATTCCTTCCCCATGTCAACCATGTCACCAAAACTGCCTTCTTCCACCTCAAGAACATTGCTCGTCTCCGACCCTTCTTGTCATTTTCTGCAGCTGAAACTCTCATCCACGCCTTCATCTCATCACGCCTTGATTATTGCAAGAGTATCCTCCACAGCACCACCTCCAAAGTCCTCAATAAACTACAATATATCCAGAGATCATATCACACCTGTTCTCTGTGACCTTCACTGGCTACCAGTCAAACAAAGAATCCACTTCAACACTCCTGGCCCCATATAAAGCACTGATCAACCCGACTCCCCTCAATTAAGTTGCTTCTTTTTATTTTACCTCTGTAGTCACCCCCCATGCAATGTGTCTTTGGGTACTCAAAAAAGCGCTATATAAGTTTCTCCTACACCCACTCAGATTATTATTGTTAATAATAGACGGTGGGGGGTAGTATTATTAATGTCCAATTATCGTGGATGCAATTTCTTTTTGTCAAAAGAGAAAGTCAAGTTATTTTTTTTCCATTTGAAACAAAACACTGTCTGCGCGCGATTATTTAAGGTTTTTGTAGCGAATTGGTCATTTTAAATATGTTATTGTAGCGCCACCTATTGGTGGATAGTGGTCAAATTTGCAGGGCTTGTTTCTCAGACCATTGTGAAAGAACCCAGCAATTTTCATTGAAATTAGACAAATTGTTTGTGAATAATCACGATTTTTGGTTTTGAATTTGGTACTGTAGCGCCACCTATGGGCCGATCATGGTGAAATTTTTATGGAGTGTTCTTGAGCACATTATACACCTCTGGACCAAATTTGGTGTAAATCGGGCAGGCAGATTTGGAGAAATGGTGTTGACAGAAATACAGACAGATTGATACACAACGCCATGTTGCCATGGTGATAAAATAATGTTAGGGTGGAGGGAAAAAATGTAAACCGCTTTTTTTGTGTCCTTTAGGGTCCATAGAACAGAAAAAATATGGTTTACAAGAATCTTCACGAAATATTCTGTAAAGTACACAATGACGTGGACTAATAAAACATGCATTTACAGATCACTGCAGACAGAGTACTGTCAAACAAGTCTATGTGTATCTTAATCAACACATAGATAATACTATACTGTATATATGGGGGTCCCTGGTTCTCACTCACTCTCAGCTAAGCCTAAGGGGTCCTTGGCTTAACCTGAAAGACCCTATTATTACAATTATAAAAAATATAAATCAATCATTATGCAATTATTGGTGTAAAATGAAACCAAAATTGCCCTAGTGGGTCCATTTGGTTTCATGTTTACACTCTCAAGAGTAATTCACCATGTGAATTAGCCTAAAGTCTACACAACTAGAAAATGTAAAAGATTAATGGTCATTTTGATCTGTATGTTGGACTGTTTCTGAAATCCAGTCTGGTATTGTGGACAAAAACAAAAGAAAACTTTAGTTTTGGGTCTGTGGGGCTAAAATATCATCAAATGGTGGTCCGAGGCTCAAATGCTGAATAAATAGTGGGTCCTGAAATGAAAAAGGTTGAAAACCACTCTTCTACAAGATCACAACACGTTGCATTCACACCACGCTGAGACTGAGTCACTGAGAGCTTGTGGATGTGAGCTGTGGATGTGCACTTTTACTGTCGCTGACTCGGTGTGCAACACCATCGTGTTGCAGAATATACAGTAAATGAGGCTCCAAGGAAAAGCTGCACAGTGGAAAGTTGTAAAACGAAGGGGGTTGAAAACCACTTTTAAAAACGTGTGCAGAAGATTTATTTAACAACACACAATGATCGCGCAGATTGCATAGATTTGCAACTGCGTTCGAGAATCAGACGAGAGGAACACTGTGTGGATCATTACCTGTCGGTGCTACAGTGAACAACGGACTGAGCGACACAGCTCAACCACGGACACAACAGAGATTTTATGAAGCTAAATATGGTGCTTCGTTCACTTGTTCTCTTGTTTAATCCGTGGGGTTTATAGTCGCGGGTATTAGTCTCCACGTCGGTAGCATGTATTGATCCCAGCCAGTCAGCTGTAGTAGAGCTGACTGGCTGCTGCTGCTGCTGCCCCGCTGTTGCAGAGCGTAGGAGGGGAGGGGACTATAGACAGAGCTGCGACATTGACGGGCCTCGTCACGTTGTCCCTATTCAATAGATGTCTATGTAGAAGAGTCTCGATTGGACTGTACAGGAAGTAAGCAGAGTTGTCGTAACTGTCGGTGCCGAATGGCAGAGCCTTTTCCCTTCCCAATAATGGTGCGTTCAACACAGATTAGAAAACATAAAATAGGGCGAAATAAATCGTGAAAACCCCGCTCAACATCGATTTTTACCGATTCAAGCAAATGCATCGCGACGCATCTAGATTTCCCCCGTCAATTGCATCGATACAGAGTGACGGAACCGATGCACTCGCATCGCGCACGTGGGTACCGATGTATCGATTTATATCGATTAATCTCCACACCCCTAGTGCGCACGCGCACGTAAGTGTGTGTGTGTGAGAGAGAGACTGTGTGCATGCGTGTGTGTGTCTCAGTGCCTGCCAATCTCTGTGCCTTTCTTTGTCCTTTTTCCTGTCTCCTGCCAGTTCTTGCTTTTTTGATCTCCCTCTGTCTGTCTGTCTGTGGAAGGTCAGTGGACTGTCAGAGTGTGTGTGTGTGTGTGTGTGTGTGTGTGTGTGTGTGTGTGTGTGTGTGTGTGTGTGTGTGTGTGTGTGTGTGTGTGTGTGTGTGTGTGTGTGTGTGTGTGTGTGTGTGTGTGTGTGTGTGTGTGTGTGTTGGGGGGGTGATGGGTGTCAATGGAGAGGTCGTTGTGGCACAGCAGTGTTGCCGGAAAAGCCTGGACTGACAGCTACTTCCAGCTGGTTGTCAGTCACCTGTCAACCAATGACGGAACTGACGAACCAAACTAGGAAGGTGCACTCACTGGAGCGCAGATCTCCACCAGGAGTCATGGCCCTGTGCTTCCTGCTGTGCGTGGGATGACATTGTTTTAGCCTTTTTGTTTTGTTATTGCTTTGAGCGTGTGAAGTGTATATGACAAGGTGGAAAGGTTGATGGAAGATGCCAAAGCAGAGACTCCATAAGTAATAGAATCTATTGATATGCAGTATTATATTTATTTCATTTTCACATAATGAGTTAGTGATGAACTCCAGACACTCACATACAAGTTTGAGAACATTCTCCCAAAGTTAACCCAAGAAGAAGGGATTCCCAAGGAAGAAAATCGATTCTTTCCTTTATTGAGGAACCCTTCTTCTCATTTCTGCGCTAGAGCTTGTCTCTGTTATACAGCTGTGATACACATTGGTGTAAAGTAACAAAGTACATTTCCTTAAGTATACTGTACCTATAAGTACCGTGTTGAGGTGCTTGTACTTTGAGTGTTGCAGTACTTTTATTTATACTGCAGTACATTTCAGAGGCAAATATTCTATTTTCTCTTCTATTCTATTCTACTTTTTTGATACATACAGTAGGTTACTACTATAGTTGTTTACTTAGTAGATTTTGATTATTGTAAAACATGGTCCAACCACTTTAGCCCTATACATTTCTGCCATTTGGAAATACCCATTATTCAAGCTTGTAGAGTGGTGATCTAGACTACTGCCACCTCTCCTGACGCAGACTTCTTTTTACTCTCACACAGCACAGAAATACGTACCAGTTGACTCTCAGCTGACCATCTGCTGCAGTCTTGGTGGTGTGTTCCTGAAGTCTGAAGACCAAAGGCATCGACGCAAGGCCATTAATACATGAGGTTAGTAGAAATAACTTCCTTAAGACTGTTTGCTGTAAAGCCCTAACCACACAAATAAAGGGTCGAGACAGTTTTATAGTTGTCCCAGCAGTGTCGTCTCAAGTTGCCCCAAGTGTAATACAGGTTTCAGGATGCCAGAAATATTAACAACAAAATACAGTGCGTGGCTTTGACTCTGAATGTGCTGATGATAGACAGTGAATGGCCCTTGAAGTGTCTACCATGAATCTTTAGTCCCAGAGAGAGCGTAGCATGAGGTTTTTGATGCTCGGCCAGCATCAAGAGCACCGCTCCATGATTAGGTCTATGCATATTCAAAGCAGGTCGGCCATTTTATTTTGGCAGAGTGGCAGTTAAAAAAAGCTGGTGTTTTGATGTGCAGCCATATGGTTGGTGGTGGCCGTAGGAATGAGTGATGATGCCCTCCATGTGGATGCTGCTGCTGTGTGTTTCTTTACGGCTTTTGGGGAGACGGTGTCAGATCCTGTTGACAAATGGCCGCTCTTAAAACTGTATGCCCGCTCAACAGGTAAATCATTCCACCTGAGCACATTCATTTTGTCACCGTGCCCCAGGGGCGTTTCAGAGCCTGGGAACAGCAAGATACCAGCCGTGTGTGTGTGCGTGTGATGCATACATGTACAGTATGTATTATGTATTGTATAGCACTCTCAATACATTTCAGAAATGAGGAAACGAGTGTATACTATTTTGAGCCTGAATTTATTTTACTTAGATTTCAGCAGCTGTGTGTGTGTGTGTGTGTGTGTGTGTGTGTGTGTGTGTGTGTGTGTGTGTGTGTGTGTGTGCGTGTGTGTGCGTGTGTGGTGGCACCATACTGTAGTAGATCTACATAGATAAAGGCCATTATGTAAGCAACATTAACTATAAGCCCATTACTAATGTTGCTAATCCACTGGTGGTGGCGCCACCTGGGTCTTCTCCTCCGCTGCCATGCTGAAACCTGGAATGGGAAATGATGAGTATAGAAGTTTAATTTTCCATTCTTATTGCCACTGCGACATGTGCATCCTTAAAATAAAAAGGGCTGACAGACATAGACGTTTGGATTTAACCCGCGACTGGAGAGTGTTTGGTCTACCTTCCATTACACTCTCATGTTTACCAATACCAACCAGCACAGTAGATAGATGAGAAATGTTTACTTATACACATTTAAGCTCTTTGTTGGCGTGTACGGTGCATGATGAGCAGCCTTATTCCAGCGTAGACAGCGAGGCGAGAGGAGGCGGGGGAAAACAACTCATTCAGTGGAATCATTCAATCTGGTTGGGCGAGGCGACAATCCCACTCCCTTTTGCCACCTGCCAGCCTCCTCGGCTGCTGCCAAGCCGATTGAATCGTACGAGAAGTCATGGGCAGCATGGATGGTCGCGCATGGTGCCCAAAAAGGAAGGAGAAGCCAGAATTATCAGTTGTTTTTTTGTTCAATTGCTGCCAACAACTGTCACCTTAATAAAGTTAAGCCATGATCATGTACGCCTCCCTGGGACACGTACAAAAGAGAGATTACACCCAGGCAGAAAGAACAGAAAACAAAAAAACCCATACAGGCAACCTCTAAGTCTATCTCTGCATCTCATTTACTTTGTCTCTCTGTCTGTCAACCTCCTCATTTTTCTCTCTTCATCTTTTGTGTTCTCATTTCATGCGCCTCGTCCACTGGCGGATAGCCTTGCCCGGGGGCATGGCGTTTTCGGCTTGTCCGTCCGTCCGTGCGCCAGCCCGGCCGTCCAGCCGTCTGTCCAAACCATGTATCCCTGCATGGAACGCCTTGAGGGCAATTGGCACAAATGTCCACATTGACTCAAGGATGAGCTGATTAGATTTGCAGAAGGTGTGAAAAGGCCAAGGACGTTTCAACTTTTTTTCCCTCTTTTTTTACCATCATAAATGAGTGCCCTACTTTGTCAGACAGGTGTCGCACAAACGCAGCAATTTCATTGCATTGCATCATTGGAAATCTTTTGCTATCAAGTTAACCACCCGCAGCAACAACTTGTCTGAACAGACAAGGAAGTGGTTGCATGATGTATGTCGGCACAATGCTGTATTTCTACAGTTTTTCTCTATTAGTATTTCCCTGATCTACTAACTAGGCTGCATCTAGCAGGTGGATGGCTTCATCCTCTCTGTCTGGCTGACCACTCACAGCCCTGCAAAGATGCCTGCACACCCAGACACACATGCTTACCCAGGCACGCACGCACGCGCACACACACGCACACAAGGTCTGGCTCACTACCCTGGCTGCTTGCACAGTCTGGCCCATGTGTTAGGTCCAGATGGGGCTACTCTATTACTCTAGTTGGCCCGGCACGACTGGCCTGGATTGGTCGACACACACAGACGCACACGGCACACACACAGATGCACATACAGACACACACACAGCACACAACACAGCCTGTGTTTTCCATGCAGGGGTACAAACACGTGGACGTGCACACCTGTAAGAGTTTGGACAGAACCCAGGCTGTGTCTGTTTGTGGGGGAAAATAGTTATCTAATGCATTTAACCATTTAAATCATCTGTAGCTAAAAAAAACTTGATCTGTGTTGGCTCTGGGCTTGGCCAGCCTTTTTTTTTTAACCCTCCAGCTACACCAACTGAAGTTGACAAATCTACAAGCTCACAGCACCTTGTGGTGTAGATCTACTATTTATACTATTTTATTACCTACTATACTGTAGATCAGGGGTGCCCAAAGAGTCATATACACAGGCTCATTTAACAATAGAGGCTTAGAACACTTGTAAACACCTGCTGCTTTCTTCTGTGCTATTTCTAACATTGCAGACCGGTCAAGGTTATTTTTTTTTTCTTCTAATCTCTCTAATCGACCCAGTGTGGTCTTGGAGTTGAGGTGGTGGGAGAGAGAGAATAATATATATTTTTGAATAAAATTGCAGTTCCCAAGGACCCCTGGAGAGAGTTAAAAGCATTTCCTATTGGGTGTAATTCAAGATGGGAGATCTAAAGAATCTAAAGAATCTAAATAATTTCTAGTACTGTAGTAGTAGATCTTGTTGACTTGGTCATTTTGAAAGACGCTCACAAGTCAAAGTGTGGGCACCCCTGCTGTAGATCTAGATCATAATATAGATGTCATTATATGGTCTCTGGGCTACGGTAGATGTATAGAGATTCTATACATCTACACCCAATTTTCTATATTCTATAAAGAATACATGCAGAACATGTAACCTTTAGTATTAGTTAAAGGCCCTAAAATGTATGGCACATAAATGTACTTAGTCACTTTCCTACACTGTGCATACAATGTGTATACCATATTCACTAGCACATAATGCAGGGACACTCTTTTACAATGTGCCTTAGGATGACCTCATCTAATAAACGCATGCACGCACAAACACAGAACTGCGCGCACACACACGTGTAATGTATATGCAGATGAGAACGTGTTAGCCTGCAGCGGTTACACCATTTGTTTTCATAGGTCTAATGACTCCACCACTCACTGTGGATGGTTGATGGTCCACACCGTCACTGTGCTCAGGCTGACTGACCTTGCTCATTGAAGTCGCTCTGCGCGAGAGCCTCTGCTAAATGCTTAAATCCTATGTGTACAGATCCCTGCTTGCATGCATACACAGACTTAAATGACGCACGCCAAATTGATGCAGCAGCATTGAAAGCACAAGTGCATAGTATGTACCTCAGGCTCGGATGTAACATTTCCACAACAATGGGGGGGGCATATACCCATACCCATACTCATACCCATACTCATACCCATACTCATACCCATACTCATACCCATACTCATACCCATACCCATGCCTAGATCCGCCCCTGATCCCTGTACCTGGGTGTACACTTGAACACACAGATACATTCACAAGCCAACAACCCCACACAGAGACACAAAGAGGGTATAAGCCCTGTATTGACCTTGGTCTAGATTAGCATTAGTCTCAGTGGACCAGGCCCCGTTTATAGACCCTCTGAGATATCCCAGCATATTTTTATTGTGTGCCATTGTTTTCTTTACAACTGGCCTCACAAATGGCTTGTGTACCAATCTTCTCGGGGGAGGGAAAAAGCAACACACACACTAGATGGATTAGATGGGCTCTTATAAACTTGTTTTATGGACAAACCGTTTTTCCTCCAAACTATTATAGGACATTGTTCCTGCCCTAGTGCCGTCTCGTGTATTTGTCTTTCACAACTTTTCTTATGTGCACTTTTTGGAGGTTCCGAAATTAAGGATTTATACAACGCTTATCAGATGAATCATCCACATAATAGTGCAACTCATAGCCTAAAATAAACTAAATGTCGAAGTAATAAAGTGTTTTGTGATAGGATCTTTAATGTAGCATATATATCCTTGTAAGTTATCAGCGTATTCAGATAAAGCCTTCGCTGAACAGCCCACGGATGAATTCTTATACTACACAACCTTTTTAATGGGTACATTTTAGGAGAACATTCCCTCAAAGGCCTAGTATTGAACACTGCACTGGCAGTGATCGTTTTTTTATACCGCACTGCTCTCCAAAAAGGCTTTGCAGAATATTTTTAGATATGGATGATATCTGTGGGGCATCAGTGCGTTTGTTGTACCACTGTGCACTGACATCAACTCTATAACACCAGGGGAAGAGAAACTCAAACTGCATTTGGAGACGATTTTTGTATTGTACTGTGGTGACAGTATGCAGTATACATGAGAATGTTCTGACTTCCACAGAAATGGGCTGTGAGTAAACAATCATTGGAGAATGAGTTAATTTCTAAATGGTATAATGACTGGATTTATAAGTGGCAGTATGCCGTTATGAACTGCATGCTGTCTGGTGTTAAAGGTTAGTCATTAGACTATTATCCAGATAATCATCACGCTCATTAACAAAGCGTAATCTGTGTTTTATGCCTTCAGTTTAATCTTGAGAATAACTAGCACGCATGATGAAGCTATACTGATGTTGGAAACCCTTCGCAACAATGGATTTTTGACCATATTTTAGAAAATGATGGACTCATTACATAAGAATAATAGACGTTGTACATAAAGGAAAACAGACCGTGGTCAATATTGGGTGCGTTTAACAGACTGCTATATGCGAGAGCATCCCTCAGTGAAGGTTCTGTCGCATGCATACAGCTCCCTGATTACCTCTCATTTAAAGCTAATGGTATATAGCTGCAATAACATGCACTGGCTGGATTGTTCTTGCCTGGCATCGTGAGGCTAATGTATCCATCATCCACTCTGTCTCATAAGGATCATTATCCATAATAGCAGCGACCATACCGATCATGACTGCAACGCGCAGCGGTGCGATAATGCCATGATTCGTCTCATGATACTGCCGAGGCAAGCAGTCTTACCAGACGGGATGGTGCCTGGCTGTCATTCTGTACCGTGATCCTGCTTCACCACAGTTAGCCACAGCTCAACCATCCCCATGCCAAAGCCCTGAAGTCTTGTTTTGATGTCAGGAACAAAACACGTCCTTGGGTGAGTTACGACCCCAGCGAGCGACCCTTATGGATTTACGGGTCACACGCCCGGGCCCACGCTGCCACAAAGAGCTGAGAAAATGGCAAATCAGCATATAAATGACTGCGTTGCGGCGATCACTAAGAAAAAGAAAAAGGGGGGGGGGCAAGCAGCGAGTCCATTATATTAATTAGAATCGCCTGCGTGGTGGCAGTCAGTCAGGCCGGGGTCAAGACTTTTGATAAATGAAGGGCTACAGTATGAATATAGCACCCGGACAGTGATATAGCAGAGCATCTGAACACGCGCTAGCTCCCTTTTGTTTACACTGACCTTGTAATTAATCAGAGAGAGAGGCAGAGAGAAGCTGGGGGGGAGAGACGGGCCGAGTCAGGGAAATGTCATGGAGAGAAGATGAGGAGCAGGGGATTGAGCAAGGGGGACTGTGGCACACAACCAGAACAAATGACGGAGGGAAATCTGTGTCAACAAGAGCATAGCCACACGGCAGCGCGTTCAGGAGGGCTATGGTGATAAAGAGACTAAATATCTCAGGGATTTGGGGGTTATCATGCTAAAGGAGGCTGGGGAAATGGGGAATGCACCTCATGTTTTTTTTTTTCCCGTGTGCAAAGCAAACAATGTAATGCAGCACGTTATCATATACTCTGGCTTAGGCAGTGGTAAGTAAACATAGCAATTACCACAATATAGAAATATTATGGGAGCTTGAACCTTAGATTGAAAAACACAAACATTTCCTACTCTATAGTCTGAGTTCAGCATACTGTAAGTCTGTATCATGAATCTGAATCTCTGTACCTTTAATTAGGTTTGGACCATTGACTTGCTGTTTCTCTGAAGTAGTAGTTGGGTGCAGGCAAATGAAATTTGTACCTTTGGAACCGGCAACTCGAGCTATTAATAGCCAGAAATTAGAACAAACTGTTCTCTTAATTTAATCTAAAGAAAGGGCACATCTTCTTAACTGACTTAATGCATGCTTCACACAAAACATTTGCAGCATGCTGCTTACCGGCTAAAAACGTACATGCACACGCCCTTGTGAGACTATGGAATGGATAGCAATTATGAATCAGACCTACACAATGTGAATATTAACATTACAGTGAAAGATAGAGTGATAGAAACTCTAAGGCTTCCCTCTACCATCTCTGATCCCCAATTTCTGAGCTAATAAGATCAGCCTACACAGAGTCATTATTAAACATCGACACGTAGCGGTTAATCATTTGCATTTAAATCATTCAGTGAAGTTTTACAACAAGATGACATGAATCGGCGGTATCTCGCGCGTTGCTTTAAAAGAAACATCATCAACCTCGGCAGAGATGAGCCAGAAAGCCTGTCAAAGATAAAACTATATGTAAATGTGATGAGATAACACATTCATATTCCTATGTGAAGTAAAGTAATGCATTTCTCCTAACCACTTAAACCCAACCCCAGTTGAGCGGGGTTCCCTAGATCTCTGTACTGGGTACACTATGTTTTTGCCTCCGCATACAGTACATATAGCCGGTCTACAAGCTTACAACACATCACAGCTTCTAGATCGGCATCCTTTGCTGAATAGGGAGGCTAGAGTTCATGTGGTTAGGCATGGACATTACGATCCATTAGTTGTGCACTTTAAGCTATTTTGTGGTTCCCTTCACCAGATCATTCAGCCAGCGATGTGTCAATCACAGAGGTCTGGTGTCACCGCAGCTAGCTTGGTGAGCAAGCACTCACAACGATTTATTCTCGTTTCACGGCAACAAAGGTATACTGATGGTCTGGCAGATTTATCTAACCAGCATCTGCATAGTGCGGCCATAATTCCACCCAGGCAAAAAATACATTTATGCATGATGTCATGCATTACGGAAATTTACGATCGAGAGACCTCACGATTGGCCATTGAAAAATAGCTAGCTCTGCCGATGTGGTGTGTACCCCCCCCCCCCATGCTGTATAAGGACTTGATAAATCAGTAGCATAATGTACGAAGCAGCTCTGCTAAATCTTGAGGTATTATGCTACTGTGTGTAATTAAAGGGCAAAACAGCAACTGCTAATTTCTCTGAGAAGTGTATTTTGTACAGAGCGTGTATAGTAAGTGTCAGTGTTGTTTACGTCAAGCCTGACTATAACTAATATGACTTTGTCAGCGACTCTTTTGTTGCTGGCTTTTCAGTGTGTCAACTAAAACAAAAATTGAAAAGCCTAAATTATGACTAAAGGGCTTTTCTCACAGGGAGTAAAAAAAAAAACGCGCCATTAGTTCATTATCAACGGCATTTTGTGACAAAACGCAGTGCGATAAAGCAGGCAATGACGCTGGGCGTTCTCACACAGTGCCCAGTGTTGTTTGTTGCGTGTGTGCGTGCGTGCACCCTTCTTTTGCGCTGAACGATTATCGTCCATCAGGTGAGGAGCACAGTGGAATCTGTAATGCCATTAATAACTGAAATTAATAATAAGCATTTTTTTCCTTAAAAATAAGTAACTTGCGTTTCGCCATGTATTCTTCCACTCCCGCTGTCTGTGCTCTCGATCAGATCACATCTGCCTCCCCCACTCAAGCCATCCATTAGATAGCACATAAAAGCCTCAGTGATGTCGATGGGTCCCTTCTTTGTGATATTGTCATACATTAATTCATACTGTAACTTTAACACCAGTGTCCCTGAAAGTAAGACAACGTAAGGGAAAAAACACAAAAAACTCAGTGTTCTCTGGCTTTTTCCAGCATGCATCGTTTTCATCCGAGCATCCCTCACCCCCTCACCTCATCTGTGGTGAGTCTGCATGCGGCACTGACCCTGTTTCCTCCCTGTGAGGACTGACCAAGCAAATTTACTACAATAACATCTAGTATTAGCACTTGAAGGGGAAGGGAGCCGAAAAAATCCTTCTCACCTCTGAAGAGTTGCCCCGGGCTGGTTTTGTTTTCTGCCTCAGTGTTGCAAAAGGTTGATTTTTTCTTTTTTTTTACATGGTTTAATTTCCTTCAATGCTATGGATGGGAAAGTTTTAGAATCAGAAAAAGAGGTGGCACAGTTGTTAGCGCTGTCGCCTCACAGCCAGAAGGTCCTGGGTTCGATTCCCGCTAGGGACGCTGCTGTGGGTGCTGGCAGCGCGTCTCCTCCAGTGCCCATACCCGAGGCAGGGTTGGCGAAAGGGCCTTTCTGTATGGAGTTTGCATGGTCTCCCCATGTACCCTACAACATGCAGTAATCCTGGGCTCTAAACCGCCTCCCCCTGGCCAGCCGTGGCGCACGATGGAGGGGACAGGAACTGGATAACGTGTTCCTTCCATGTGTTACGTCCAACCGGGGAAACTCTCCCCTATCAGGTGAATTAAGGATGCAGTCCGCTGCCTCCCCAGGTTGGCAGAGGATGTGTAGAGCCCAGGGTCAATTAGGAATCGGCACTGGGTGAAAAACGGGTCACCAAATTGTGAGATGGGAAAAAAATAATAATCAAATAAAATCTACTATGACCTAAAGTTGGACTTTGTTGCATAGAGTAAATCTGCATATTGATCCTTATGAGACAATGTATTAATGGTACCGTGCTAGTTGTGTGTGTCACACACACACCTTTTGGGCATGGCTGACACAGAACTCCACAGACTCTATATTTGGGTATAGTGTTATTCTAATTTGCAGACTAGTTTTACTGAGATTAATGTTAGGGTTAAGGTTAGGGCCGTGTTCAAAAAATCGATCCACGATCCAATATCGATTCACGCTCAGAAAACACGATATCGATCCAAAAATGTGTGGATCGATCTTCTCCAGGCAACTGGCAGTATTTTCTTTTACGCGGAGGCGCACTATAGAAAGCGAGTGCCGGCATTGTATTTTTTACTAAAATAAATACTTGATACTTGACTCTTCTCTCTCTGTGTCCCTCTTACACATACACAAATACAATCACCAACACATGGGGCCGTCTTGTCTATTGGACATTATTTATTTCCATTATGTCTGTAAATAGTCCGATATCGATATCGAATCGAATTGTGGATCGAATCGGATCGTGACCTTGTGATTCGAAATCGAATCGATCTAGGGAATTCGGATCGATTCCCAGCCCTAGTTAAGGTTGGGTTTAGGTATAGTTTGGTGAAGGTTAATATTATTATGGCAACCCATACCCTTACTCCAAACCCCTGCCCTAACCCCCTGCCCTAACCATAACTGTAAGCACAGCACCTTGCTGGTCCCCGCTCTCATCTGCCAGTCTGTGACGGTTAAGGTAGCAATCTTCGTTCACTACCCGGCTCCATGGCTCTGAAAATAATCCATTGAAATGAGCTAACAAACAAAGTGATGTAACATCAGCTATGGGCTGACATAATGAGATTCAGGTGGGCTGCAACAAGAGAATAAAATCAGGTTGGCACAACTGTGTTGGGCTCACCTGTCAGGCTACATGCAGTCACACATGTGCAAATTCAACATTCACCTCCTGTTCAACTCCATTCTACACTATGCCAGCAAAGGGACGGGTGGAGCTAATAGTGGGGAAGCAAGCTTGCGTCAGTTCAACTTTGGTGAACCCTCGCACAGATTTAGCCTCAGCAGGTATTGGCCAATCCCCTGCATTCATTCATGACATTGTGTGACCGCAAAGTATACCTTCCCTCCTTACTTTCCATATGGAACAATGTATATAATTATGCAAACTGTTGAAATTGGCAGTTTGGCACCTTTCAAGTGGCATCTCCTCATATTTGAGAATAAAGTTAATATAATAATAAGTAATATAATATAATATTTTTTGTAAAGTCAGTAGTTACATATTAAAAAATAGAGTGTTGCAATTCATAAGAATTATATATGACATTCAAATAGATCTAATATCCGCACGGCGTTGAGGCTTTTAGTGTCAGAGTTGCGACATTGAGTTGCAACATTGAGGGGTCCGACACTGAGCGCTCTAGTTGGAGTTAATGCAGCGGCTGTGAGCGTTGTGTTTGTTTTCACTTCTTGCTGGGAGCTACACGCATTGTGATGAAAATACTGCAAGCCCCGACTCTCAGTTCCTCTCTCCTGCTCACACAGACATCTCATCACGGCCAGGAGGACAGTTCTGGCCGGCTTACTCTGTGGTGGTTGTGGTGGTGATGCGTGCTACAGAAATTACGGTAGCTTATTTTACACATGAGTATAAGGGATCAGTAACTCTCGGTAATTACTTCTTCCACCATTGTGCTCCACACATACATGTGCAGATAAAGACCCACACAGGCTACACCATAGTGAACAGACGGAGAGAGGCAGTGAAATGAAGGGACTCAGGGTGCCGTACAAGCCAAGGTCAGCCGCGCTGCTGGACATGACAAAGCACCGCTGTTGTAAATAATAAGAGGGCTGACCTTTTACAGCAACTCGATGGGTCATTTATCAGTGCTCGGGACCTAATGTCCACTTCATTATCTAGACTTTATATCACGGCAAACGAACACGGACACGCATTCACTGTCAGTTTTATGTGCGTACAATGAAAACCTTTTGAGTGTTTAATTAAAATGGCACAGGAGCTTTACCCCATTTATGCCTGGAGGCATTGCAAAAGAACTCCCAAGGTTGATATATACATCTTTGAAGTCCGACATGCATGTACAAGATCTGTATGGGGCCTTTCAAATACAGAGCAACGCATTTGATATACTAATGTTAATGCCATAATGGCCCACCATTTTGCAAACAGGCCGTCTACGAGAGCAAAATGGAAATGTCCTTTCAGCATCATTTGGTAGTGTGCAGTGTGATGTATGCATGCTTTCAACAGGCTAGCTTCTATAGGTCTAGGACATACTTTTTTCTGACGAGGCCAATTATCTGGCTTGGATTATTTTCCACTTTGAAGCCGGTGCTTCAGAAGAAGGCAAAATTCCATGTCGGCTCGCTTCTTCTCTGGCTGTCCATTTTCCCCCTCTTCTTCTGGTGCCTGTTCGGCTTTGTGAGTGTGCGATATTTAGTTCACTCTATCTCCTGCCAGATAACTGTCTGTCATCGGCAAAGGACTGGAACCTTCTCCTTCCAGTATATTTGCCCTTATCTCCGGGGGCAGGAGTGATGTGAGGGGGAGAGAGAGTGGGGAGAGGGGGGAGAGAGGGGGAGGGCAGAGCAAGCATGACGGAGCAAACGTCTCAAAAAGGAGTATTGATGCGTGCTGCTGTTTTGATGGAGGACTGCTGGGACCCACAACAAACGGGCGGGACTCTATAAGCGTTCTCTATAACTCCATTCCCCGGCAACTGACTGAGGGGGTCTAAAACAGCGCTCAGTCTTAAAACCGTCTGGGAAATCAAAGAACTCACTGTGTCATGATCTTGACTCTCTAGGTGCGAGCGGTTACTGGACTGAGCTCTGCTCGCCTCCTTGGGCTTACTTTCCACCCCCGTTTCTTGTTTTATTTAACGGTGAGCAGCATATACCTGTAGGTGGAGAGAAGGAAGGCCAGCCAAGACCTGCTCTTGAATTCCCGTCGCTGCTGCATTGTTCCTGTAGGTTGCCTGCCTCAAGCTCTGTTATTTCATGGGATTAATTCACCCAAAAATATAGGTTTTCAAACTATTTTTCTCATCACTCACACATGGAACACAAATTGTATGTGACCATGAAGCAATGTAAACCAGCAATTTTGCTCGCCGTTGTCGATTTATATATATGTATATAGGCATATATATAGGCATATACCTGGCAGGCAATATTGCCTGCCAGTATGTATGGCTATGATGACACATCCAAGGTTCAAAAGGGGTTAAATGAACACAATGCATTTGAGAGCAGCCGGCCACAGCAGCGTTCCCATTCTAATAAAGGCTGGAACATATCATACTGTTTGTCAATAAAGACAATGGCCTCTGGCAGATGTGGACAAGAGGGCTGCCTAAAAATACACTTCTAATATTGTTTATAACAATGACTCATTTGCTCCCATCTTGAGGGCAGCAAGGCAGTGTCACAAACACCCCTCTTTGTAAGCATTTACTGTAGTTTTATTATTCTGAAAGGCTGTCTTGAGATCATGCATTATTCATGTAATATTATACAAAACACTCATGCACGCACAAATACACGCACGCACGCACACTTCTTTGACTTATTTATTTTCAGTTGGCTGTAGCTCTGCCCACTGGTTAGATAGCAGCCTTTCCCCAAAAGAAAAGGAGATTGATTCCCCTCAGTGGGCAGCAGTGGATCAGCGGTAGAGTGGCCTGGTCGAACAGGTTCCCAGTTTGATCCCGACGCTCCCCCAGAGTTGGTGTCGAAGTGTCCTTGAGCACAAATACTGCAGTGAAGATAGGTCCCTCTTCGGTCCTTGATGGGTCCTAGGGGGTTCTTGCCAAATAATTGTTGTTGGAGAATTGTTGTTGTTTTTGGCTTTTGTTTCTTTGTTGATAGTTACAATGAAGATAGACAGGGAAAAGGGACAGAGAGAAGGGGAGCGATGCAAAGGAAGTCATGAACGGATTGCAACATGCAATGCGAGAGCCTATATTATGTATGGCTAGTAGGTTCCCCTTGTTGTTGCATTCCTATAAGCCAATAATTTGATGACCAAACAAATTGTTTGCTTCTTGCGGTGTGAAATAGATAGAAAATAAGTATTGCAGTGGACGCTTCTAAAATTCCTCCCAAACTGGAGGTTTGTGGCCAATTCAATTTCATTTTGGGGGGAATTGACATAACGGTGTTTGAGAAGCAGTTTCCTACTGGTATCTGTTACTGTAAGTCTCTGAACAAGAGCACCAAAATGCCTGACAAAGGTTTTACATTTACATGATTACACTCTGTCTTGGTTCTAAGCTGTATTTCTGTAATATTCTTGATTCACATTAAATATAATCACATAAACACTTTGACTGCCAAACACACAATATTGCATCCAAAGGTCTTGGTGGTGGTTTATGACAGATGGCGCTCTGTGTCATCAACACACATTATGAATGATACTAGATAGTTGACAGTTGTTGCTCCTACTCTACACTTACCTTTTAACTTAAGAAATGCCACATTGGTTGAGTCGTTTAAGACGGATTTAAAAACTAATTTGTTCCGCAAATACTTTGGTCTTTTATAACATCTTTTGTCACCTGTATTTCTTGTACTACTGTCTGCTGTTGTTTGTTTATGTTTTTGTTCTTCCTCTGTATTTCTGATTGTCATTGTACAGCACCTTGTGACAAGTGTCTTGAAAGGTGCTTTATAAATAAAATGACCTTACCTTACCTTACCTAGATTGCAACCGGAAATGAATTGCCATGGAAACATTTTCCTGGGTCAAAATACATTCATCTCGGATAATGTTTAGTTTTATCTTTTCTCAGATTGTGGTTTTACTCAAAACAAACTATTTTCAGTGATGTGAACGACTGATGTACGACATGATGATGGTTGGGTTTTATCACAGGTCCTGTGGGGTGAAGAAATTAGATAAAAACACTGACAAAAACAGGCAGAATAATTAACTAACTAATATCTGGCCATGAGCCTGCTAAAAGCCTGATTCATGATGGTGTCTGAGTATCAACTTTCCAAAAATAGCTACTAGCTCACACTGTGTCACAGTGAGCTTGTAGATCTGTCATTTTTAGAGAACAACACCTACAGTGCCAAACTAGAGTTCTCATTTAGTGCCCGAACCCGAGAAAACCCAAGCCCAAGCCTCAGGCTCGGGTGATTTATTTATTTTTTTAATGTTATTATAATAAATTAAAAATCCCAGTGCAGCTAAAAACACCAATTCTGTTATTTGTGTAATGTGTATACATGTTATTTAATATGAGAAAGGCTGGACTGGAGATTCAGGACTTACAGCGAGGAGGAGGAGGAGAGGAAGCGGCACATTTATTTTAGCACATGATATAGGCTCATTCACACATGACAAACCTGCATGTTCTGACACGACTCCCATTGAACAAACACCGAGATGCTAGTTGGCAAACCTAACAAACATCCTCCTGCTGCTTAACGGCCACAATGCTTTACTTTCTGTCAATCGACACAAGTTGGCAATGCTTGGGATCTTTAAGGTGAAATTTTGAATGGGCAAAGTGAACTGGTCCATCGCACATATTGGCACAAGTAATGCAAGCCAGTGGTGAATAAACATTGTATCTTGAACAAGTCACTAGTTAGTTTATAAAGAAAACTGAAGTAATAAGATGTGTGAGGTTTTTTGTGTTAATCTGTCAGATTTTGACATTAAGCAACGCACTAGCAGCACGTTACAGCGTATCAGGGGCGGATCTAGGCATAGGCCTCAGGAGGCCCAGCTGAGCCATTGAGGCCCATATGCTTATACAGTACGTGCCCAATAAAAGTCCAGTAACTGAAAAAAGTATGGGTGCGGCTTCATCGCCGTGGCCGAAGCGACACAGGCGATGAAGTCGCCCCCATACCATTTTCTCCTGCCCCCCCCCCACCCCCCAATTGGAAAATGTTACATCCGCCCCTGCAGCGTATGGGGTGTTACAGCATAAGGGGGTTTAGCATAGGGTTAAGGTTACAGCGTGACAAGCCCACCTTGCGGTTTTCATACTAACTGCGATCTGCGGTAACAATAATGTTACCGTCCAACCTGTGCACCACCTGTCAGGTTGGTAGTTTTCCCCTCTTGTCTCAAACATGTTCTCAGAAGAAACCTCACTGCCAACACACATCCTAAAAGACGTTGGGCTCCCCTCTCCCTGTTCACTGCCAGTTTTGCTGAAGCACCTTGGCGAGCTCCCTCGCTCTTAAAGATCTGCTCACCCTTTATCCTGCATTTTGGCACATCTTCCTGCACTTTAGCCTAATGGCAGTTATACAGCAATCGCTATCTATGCAAAAAAGCTGCTTCCTAAATGATTAATTCATCATCTCGTTTTTTTTGTAAATTGGGGTCACCATGAAGGCTCTAAATGTATATTTTGGGTGTCGAGCTGGAACATTTTGGAAAATACTGATTCCCTCCCATGGGCATAATAAAATGAGAATAGGCCTTGGTTGTGTGGACATAATAAAACAGTTCCCCCATTCTGTGTTTCCTAGAAATGGAGATCTGAAAAAAATCATTAACATGTGTAGAAATGGGACATTTGTACACTTTCAGGAGAATTTAGAATATGGGTGGAATCCCCCTTTGAGGTGATAGCTAAATAAGTGTCATTATAAATCAATGAATTGGATAATAATTGGGCCATGAATCAATTATGAAAATAATCGTTAGTTCCAGCCCTACCGATGTTCCTAGCCTGTGTTATTAAAAACAACCATGTGACATTGATGAAAATCGGTGGTTGTTTTAAAAAAAAAAAAAACTTTCATCATTATCTCCTGAACAGAAAGCTCAGTCCACACAGTTCGAAGCTTGTTGGATGTGTGACCTTGCCAACATTTTGCAGGGAGGAAAGGCAGGGGGACCCCCATTGCCTCAGAGGCCCTGTGCACATGCACACTTGCGGCACAAACTATAATTCATCCATAGTAGTTATATGCTCCCACTTATTCACATTATGGTGAAGAAGAAGAATGGGGTGAAAAGAGGAGCTGCTACAGGGACAGGGGGATCTGACTTGTTTCATAATGTAGAACCTACATAATCACCAGAAGGCTAGTAGTCAGTTCAACATTTTGTCATATGAGTTATTCATGTATTTAATTTCAAATTATTATTCTGTCGTCGCTTGGAAATTGAATCTCGACCAGCATTCCCATGGGCTATATGCTAAACATCTTCGTTGAAAATTGCTATGTGAACTCACAATGCAACAAACGCTTCCCGTGTCTGGTGAATTGAATGAATGTTCATTACTGCCATGCGTTCACCAAAGTTTAACTCCAAGTGGGAAAAATGGGAAAAAGACACAAACGGCATTAAACCCATGGTATTTGATATTCCCCTCTCGTCGTGAACCACTTGTCTGAGACCTTTCCCTCTGTAACCTTGACATTTCCCCGTTCCTTAACGTGTGAAATCCAAGGACAGGCTGTGGCACGCTGACGGAGCAGAGGTGACTAGATGTAAATGAAGACAGAGCTTGGAGCAGGTTTCGCAGGGGCGGATCTAGGTATGGGCATGGGGGGGCAATGCCCCCCTAAATGCCCTGACTGCCCCACCAAACACCCATAGCATTTTCTCCTGCCTTCCCAATTGGGAAATGTTTCATCCGCCCCTGACGTCTCGGGGAGGTGCAAGCAGCAGCCCTGTGAAATCTCTGCAGCATCGTAAACACACGCAAATGAGGAAGGAATACACTGCTGTGCTACAGCCTTTGGATTGATTGGAATTGCGCTTTTGCACTGTCCTTTGTGTATTTTCCTATTTTGTGTATTTTTTTGTGTGTCTACTTGCCTGCCGCCTGTGCATGCTTACCCCTAGGCGTTCTTCAGAGGGTTCCAGGTGGTCCCCAGCAAAATTCTTAAACATACAGTATATTGAATATCAGAAACCCTTTTAAACCACTTTAAACCACGCCTATTTGAAAATGGCCAAATTTACAAGGTCACATTACGTATTGTGAAGCATTTATGTTATATATAAACATATAAAAAAAATCTTGTATGTTTCCAATGGCTGTCAAAATCATAATTCTGGCATCCTTCATATGAAAACTTGTTTTATTATTTTTTATTTTACTATTATCGCTTCAGCAATAAGCACTAATAAGAAGTATGCACTCAAAACCACCGACCGCTTTTTTGATTAGGAGGTACGAGGCATTCTTTGTAGCAAATAAGGAATGAGCCACCCCCCCCCCCCCTATTATTTGTTGTTATTGTTGTTATTGTTATCAATACAATAGCTCTGTGATGGTCTCACGCCATTTGGACTCCTGGGTTTTATTGCTTATGACGTGGCCACGCACCATAGAGACCCTAAGTGTTTAAGACCACTATCACAGACAGCCAGTAAGTTCCAGGGATGACCCGTGCAGGTCCTCTGGATGCAGTCCCATGCTATGGAGGCTGGCAGGTGGGGATGGGCCCAGTGAGCCAGATGAATGAATCCTCGTCCAGATCGATAATGATCTGGACTGCTGGAGGAGTCGGTCGGTCAGTCGGTCGAGGGCAGACAGACAGAAGGTGGTAGAAGGAGAAGCGAGCGCGTGTACGTCCTCTACACAGGCCCCGCAGGCAAAAAATGCAAACATCTGTGTTTGTTGGAACCAATTAATTTGCCAAGGGGCTCTGACCAAAGCCTGACTGACGTTTGGAGTCGACGACGATCATACCCTTCATTTCCACACCTCCTCTTGCCTCCTTCCTGCCGCTGGTATACTATCCTTACTAACATATGATGGCACCAACGGACACACGCGCGCACGGTCAACAATCACTTTCTTTAATCCCTCTCTCCCCTCCTTGTCCTTCATCCATCAGCCTCTCGATCCAGCAACGCTCGCTGGAGATGGCTATAGTGAGAGAGAGAGGGCGGGTAGCGAGCTAGATCAGATCCCATGTTATCTGTACATGGTAGTCAGGCCACCGGCACAGCCCCCCTAAACCACCCCCCACCCACCCGTCCCACCTCCCACAGCCACACACACACACACACACACACACACACACACACACCCCGCTGTCACTCTGTCACGTCTCCTGCCCTCATCATCCTGTCACGAGCCTCGCTTCGCTCCTGAATCCCATGCAGCTCCTTCCATGGAGCTCAGGCTGCCCTTGTGACCTCTCGACCAAAACCCTTTTATTAATTTCCTGGTGGCCTTTCCTGGCTATGGAGGTGAGGACCTTTCCCTTCCATACTGTTTAGGCTACAGCCTTGAGTTTTCTGCCTCCACGTCTCCCTCCAGACCCTCACATATAATCGCTGTCGGTCAGAAACCCTCGTATCGCCATATCTACTTACTTCATCCTTACCACGTAGTGTCACGCAATTAGACCAAATGGCTGATCTTCAAGCTCATGGATCTGCTTTTGCTGTGTTTGAAAATCTGCAAATGGGGTTTCAAACAAACGTTGCATATATATTGAAGCAATGAAAAACATGATCAAGAGCTTGTGGCCACACAATAACTGCATTGGATCTGTTGCCAAATGCTGAAAAGTAATGGTTTTGGACATATGAGGTTTCCTGATCGTGCCACTACTGTACTGTATGTATTCCCCTAGCTGCTCTCATCACCTGCCACCCTGGTGGATGCCTTGAAAATGAACCACTTTCAACCTGGTGCCTCTATAGAGGGTGTGTGCAAGCACAAATCTGAGTGGCACATCGAGCGCCACAATCAGTTTGACACTTTCTGTTTTCAGTGCGGGTTGTCAAGTCCAGAAAGTAGTTTTTGTGCCACTCAGCAGGCGCTCCAGCATAACTTCCATGTATGGTTATGATGATCCTATCACAGGCATATCCTTTATTCTGGGCATGCCCTTATAGGCCAACAATGTAAAGTAAAATATAATAATGAAAATGTTTAAAGGAGAATTCATTGATTTGGGTCATTTGGAGAAAAAAAACGGTCCCCCCCGGTTACAAGATGTGCACATGCATACGGTCTAAAGTGGAGGGAAGTGCAACAGGCCAACAGTGCATGCCTTAGTTTCTGAAAATATGGCGTATAGTGCTTTGTGGTTAAGTTGTGATGTTACATAGGCTGCATTGACTCCATGACTCTCACCCACAATATGTAGTGTAGTGAGATAAGAACCCTGGTGTATTGGCCCTGTGAACGTTTTCTCCTCTTCCCTGACTGATGTCCTCCTAACCCACCACCCTTTTAGCCTTCCTCTGCCACCCCAGACTGTTCATGATGTTGAATTAATTCCTCTTAATGTCGTTTCCGCTGCCGTATATACTGTATCTCTGGGGGGTTACTAGGACGCTGGCTGGAAAGGCCCCCGTCCGTCCGTCATTAAAGTCCCATCCCCTGAGATTACAGCGTCTCTGCATATAGAACTTGTCAGTGGAATTGTGTTGCCGGGGGAACAGCTCGGGTTCAAGTTTATTTTCCTGCCCGGCTGCTGCATATTCACAAAACTGCAGTGGTGAATGCGCTGGTTGGACCCATTTGGAATGTTAATTTTGTCAAGTGTGAATAGGTCTATTATCTAAAAGTCACTACCCGTATTGGGCAGAGAGAGAGAGAGAGAGAGAGAGAGAGAGAGAGAGAGAGAGAGAGAGAGAGAGAGAGAGAGAGAGAGAGAGAGAGAGAGAGAGAGAGAGAGAGAGAGAGAGAGAGAGAGAGAGAGAGAGAGAGAGAGAGAGAGAGAGAGAGAGAGAGAGAGAGAGAGAGAGAGAGAGAGAGAGAGAGAGAGAGAGAGAGATAGAGAGACAGAGAGAGAGAGAGAGAGAGAGAGACAGAGAGAGAGAGAGAGATTTGATTTTAAAGATTCCTTTATTACGCACTGCTATGTGGTACAAACCTTCTCACAATCTACACTACATGCTTAATAACAAACAAGGGAAAAAGTACCTAGTAAGGCGCAACTCTACACCAGAACCAAAATCAAAAAGACAATAACAGTTCAGAATTTCCTCCCACCATGCACAGGACTCCTTCAATGGCCCATTTTTCCTGAAAAAGTTCAATATTGTCCGTCATTAAATAATAGGAATATTCTGTCCTAAGCCGAGCTTTCACAAGCCCAGTCAATATAGGGACAGGGTCCACACAGCCCACCCCTTGGGCCTTGTTCCTGCGGCTAAGCCAAACCGCCAACTTAGCCGTGGCAGATAGAAAATTGATCAGTGTGTGCACAAGTTTTTTTGTTACTGTATACCTTGGGCCAAAGATAAAAAGTTGAGATGAGAAAGACTCCCCCAGCCCCACAACCCAACCCCTCAACAGATCAAAAACTGGTTGCAGCCTGGGACACTGGACAAAGAGGTGGAACAGCGTTTCAACTTGAGGGCAAAAATAACAACCCTCCCCGTGATTGGGATCAATGTGTGCCTTGTGTCTGTTTGTAGCTATCGCCCCATGTACAACCCTCCATTGGAGGTCAGCCGACCGCTTGTCAACGGGTGGCTTGTACAGGCACCGCCAGCTGCCTTTCGGGGAGGAGCCTGGACCAAAGAACTCAAGCCACCTCGATGCTTTTGTGGCGTGCAGAGACTGACAGTGTCTCACCTTTACGCAAAGGATGTACATTTCCTTTTTCCCTAGGTCCTCACAAGAACAGGGTTGTGGAGTAGTGAGAGACAGGATGCTGCCCTCCTCCTCCTCCTCCTCCACCTGCTCGACGTTGGCAGCAACAGTCACATTAGGGAAAACATAGTCCACATCGTCCTCCCACTGCTCCACCAGAGTGCCATTCTCCCTTATAAAAGTTCTTAGGTGCTGCGGGATGGCCCCCTCCACCTCCTCAATGACACGCCTCAGCAGCCTGGACCTGACGTGTAAACGCTCCTGCAGCGACTCCACGGGTGCCAGCAGATGACCCAGCTTGGTGCAGCCGGCTTCCCTGAAAAAGGTTCTTAGGCTGGCTGAGGACAATGTTTGTGTCTGTAGCCAGTCATTGTGGAACAGTGGCTCCTCCAGTAGCCACATCCCGGCTGTGGCCTCAGGATCTCTGGTCACTTTTAGGATCCTCCACGCCTCCAGTACCGATCCATAGAAGGCAGGCAGCCCCGTCAGGTCCACCCCCTCCAGCCTCAGAAGAAAAAGCTGCTTGCTGTAGCCCAGACGTCCAGCTTTACAGAGAATGAGTCTGGCTGTGTCCAGCCACCTCACCCCACAGTCATACAAGAGTCTTTGCGCTGTCCGTAGGCGGAAAGCTGCCAGCCGGGAAGTAATGTCCATGAGACCCTGTCCTCCTTCTTCCACTGGCAGATACAGGGCCGGAGCACGAACCCAGTGCTGCCCAGACCAAAAAAAGTCCACTAGGGCCCTCTGGATGTCCTCTACTAAACCTCCTGGTGGAGGTAAGACACTGAGTCTGTGCCACAGCATCGAGGCGACCAAGTTATTGGCTACCAGAACTCGACCCCTATACGACAACTGGCGTAGCAACCATTTCCAGGAAGACAACTTGGCACACACTTTCTCCATCACTCCCTCCCAATTCTTCTTTTGGAATTCTTCTGTACCCAGATAAACCCCTAAAACTTTCAGCCCTCTTGTCTCCCACTGTAGTCCCGTGGGTAGTGTTGGTGCTGCACCACCTCCCCACTGACCCACCTGCAGAGCCTCACTTTTTCCCCAATTTACCCTAGCAGAGGAGGCATTCCCATACAAAGATAGAATGTCCTGCAGGACAGCCACATCCTGCTGGTCAGAAATAAAAACATTTAAATCGTCCGCATAGGCCGAAACAGTCAGCGGGGGATAATGATTCCCAGGTAGCTTAAAGCCCTTAAGGCGGCTTCTCAATTTGTTCAGCAAGGGTTCAAAAATTATGCTGTACAACTGACCAGAAATGGGGCAGCCCTGTCTTATACCCCTCAGTACTGGGATTGGCCTACTTAGACCACCACCAACCTTAACCAAACATTCTGCTCTGTTATAAAGCAGCCCCACCCAGGAGATAAAGCTGTCCCCAAAACCAAAAGCCTTTAAAGTGGAGAACAAATAACCGTGATCAATCCTATCAAAGGCCTGCTCCTGGTCAAGGGAAACAATGCCAACATCGAGTTCATACAGTTTGCATAAGTCCATAATGTCTCGGATAAGAAACAGGTTATCCATAATTGTTCTGCCCTGTACACAGTACGTTTGATCGGCTTGAATGATCATATGCAACACATGTGCAAGCCTGTTAGATAACGCTCTAGAAAGAATCTTATAATCCGTGCACAGAAGGGCCACTGGTCTCCAGTTCCTAAGTAGGGCCAAATCTCCTTTTTTTGGCAGAAGAGAGAGAACTGCTCTCCTACAGGAGGTCGGCATCTCCCTGTATCCAGACACTCCAACAGAACCAAATGCAAGTCCGCCCCCACTATATTCCAAAAATGCTTGAAAAAGTCTGTGGTGAGACCATCCAGCCCTGGCGCCCGCCCAGAGGCCATCTGCCCCACAGCCTTGGTGAGTTCCTCCAGGCTGAGTTCACAGTCTAAAAGGGTCCTCTCCTCCGGGCTGAGCTGGGGCAGCCCCTCCATTAATTCTGCCACGCAGCCCTGGTCACACTCCTCTGCTCCATAGAGGTTGGAAAAAAAAGACACTGCGTGGCCACGCATCTCCCCTGGGTCCGTGGTCACCCTGCCGTCAGGGAGTTTTATAGAGGTCATAAGCTTACTCCTTGCGACTGATTTCTCGAGGTTAAAGAAATAAGAAGTAGGAGCGTCCATGTCTCTGATGCTCAGAAAGCGAGACCTCACCAGGGCTCCTTTCACCCTTTCATTCAGAAATGTCTTTAGCTCCAGCTTCTTGTTCTGCAGCTGACCACCAGCAGCAGCGCCTGGGTTAACGTTCATTTCAGTTTCAATGTTTTTAATAGAGTCCTCCAGATTCTGCATCGCAGCCTTAACACCTGCCGTAGAATGCGCCGTGTACTGCTGACAGAAGACGCGAAGTTGGGCCTTGCCAACCTCCCACCACTGCCTCAGGGAATTAAAACCGTCTTTCCTGCTCTGCCACACCGTCCAGAACTGCTGAAAGCTCTGGCAAAAAGTATTGTCCTGTAACAATCTGTTATTGAAGTGCCAGTATGACTTTATTTTCTGACCGGGGGAAACTATTAGATTTATGGTTACCAAGTGATGGTCAGTGAAGCCTACAGGCGTGATTGCACTGCAGAGTAGGCTGGATGCAAGTGATTGGGAGATGTACACCCTGTCTAGCCTGGCTGCACTCACCCTACCACTACTCACTTTAACCCAGGTATACTGTTTGGTATTGGGGTGTTTTAGTCTCCAGGCATCAACAATGTCCAGCTGGGAGACAAGTGTATCTAGAGCTCTAGATGACTGGAGGTGTGGCTCCTCACTATTCCGGTCCATAGTGAAGTCCTGTGTTGAGTTCCAGTCTCCCCCAATGATAATTTGCTCGTGACTATGCCTAAGTAGTTCATTTCTTAAAGTGCTGAAAAGAACCAGCCTCTCAGTTCCAATATTTGGAGCATAAATGTTCACTAAACAATAGATATGCCCCTCAAACTCCACTCTTACAAAAAGGACCCTCCCCTTAACTAGCTCTTGTGTAGACAAAATATTGGGGTTACATCTCTTATTAAAGAGGACAGCAACACCCCCACTTAAGTTTGTGCCGTGACTTAGTCTACACTGTCCATCCCACCATGTCCCCCACTCAACTTCATTATTTGAATCACTATGTGTTTCCTGCAATAATAAAATGTCAACGTTTTTCTGCTGCACTACTTCTGCGACTAGAGCTCTCTTAGTCCTATCTCTCCCACCATTAATGTTAAGAGATCCTATCCTAAGGCTCTGCATTGGAAGAAGAAGGAAAAAGAAACAAATGAAAAGAACAGCCATTACAGAAGTATGTGAAAGCACCCTGTGAGACAAAAACATCATTATTTCTTTGAGTTAGTTTTCTTTTTGCCTCTTTTGCTCCTTATGTGTTTTCCAACACTTCTTAAATTTCCCACATGCTTTCTTAAGCGATAACGTTTTTTCTCTCCCAATTCATCAAACCCGACAACCTTTAGTAAGATTGTCGCAGACCTGATAAATTTCTCAATATCTGGAAAATAATCAGCCACTTTGGTCTGCTTCCCATATGTTTTATCCAAGAAATCATTGATTTCTTTCAGTGTGTATAAATCTGAACTGCCAGAGTATGAGCCCTCATTTACTGAAGCCACTGAAGATTCATCAGTCTCATACTGGCTTTCCATTTCCTCCTCAGCAACTTGGCTGTTTGGAAAAGTATTGACATCTGGAGTGGCTGAAACTACAGTATTGACATCTGGAGTGGCTGAAACCACAGTATTGACATCTGGAGTGGCTGAAACCACAGTATTGACATCTGGAGTGGCTGAAACCACAGTATTGACATCTGAGAGGACCGAAACTACAGTATTGACTTCTAGAGGGAGTGGGACCAAAACCCCAGTATTGACATCTGGAGAGAGTGGGACCAAATCCCCAGTATTGACATCTGAAGGGACCGAAACTACAGTATTGACATCTGAAATAACAGGCGTGTGCCCAGACAGCCCCGCTGCAGCAGCATGCTGCACCAACGACACCCCCACCCCTCCCGTAGACGTGGATGGCTCAGCGTCAGACCTGGCAGCGTCTGTGTTAACAGGCACCGCTGCCTGCTGATCAGCTGACTCCCCTCTCACAGTCCCTGCCTCAGTGCTGCTGCCAGCGCGCGGTGTTTGAGTGTTTTCACCGTTTACAGCAGCAGGCTGTGTCCTGTCTCTATGAGGACATGCAAAACGTTTATGGCCAACATCACCACAATCAAAGCATTTCATCTGGCCCGAGCTGGCGTACACCATATACGAGCCTTCGCCACATTTTACTCGAAAAGAAACCTCTAATGTCTGCGATGGCGAATCCAAAAACATGAACACTTGTCTTCTTAAAGACTGAACGTGTTTGAGCCTCGCGTCCTACAGCCCAGCGGGACCATTTTTACACCACTAGCGAATTTGCCGAACCGTTGTAGTTCATCCAGCAGCTGAGCGTTGTTTATAAACGGCGGAACGCCAGAGATAGTTACGCGGACAGACGGCACTGACAGCGGCGAAACAGTAGTGAAGATGTCCCTGACAACAACACCTCTCTCTATCAGATCACTAACATTTTTCTCATCGCGCATGAAAACAACCACCGCTTTGTTCATCCTGGAGGCATACAGGACATTGTCATGCCCGATCGCCTCCCCAACACACAACAGAACCTCCTCCACCGACACGCTGGGATCAGGGGAACGATACGAACCCCTTGTCGGATAGACGGAGGAGGTGGCGGATCCCGAGGAGGGACGCCATCCCCCCGGTGTAAACACCAACAAACCTCTGCTTCGTTTAGTTCCAATCCAGCACAATAAGAAACAAATACTCTCTTACCTGAACATGCGGAAGGGTGTGAAAGAGGAAAAGTAGAATCCACAGAAAACAAACTTTCCAAACTCACACACACACGCAGCCAGCCACACTCACTCGCACCACCACCGGCGTGAACCCAGCATGCACCGCGAGAGAGAGAGAGACAGAGAGAGAGAGAGAGAGAGAGAGAGAGACTGTAACTGTAAGTAGGAGAATGTTGGAAAAAACATACTGTCGCTCTTGTGCTGAAAACCTAAAAAACTTTTCTGAAGTTGGAAGAAGTAAGTCTGTGTTCCATTGGACCCTGCAATGTAGTTGTTGGTGATATTTTTCAGTGGTTATTAAATATTTATATCCCATAGAGAGACTTCACCAACCTAGTTTTCGAGCCGATCTGCAAGCTCACACTGTGTGTGTGTGTGTGTGTTGTGTGTGTGTGTGTGTGTGTGTGTGTGTGTGTGTGTGTGTGTGTGTGTGTGTGTGTGTGTGTGTGTGTGTGTGTGTGTGTGTGTGTGTGTGTGTGAGTGAGTGAGTGCTGGTGCTTTGGGTAAGATCAAGATATGGAATTCTGTAGTGGCCATATATAGAGTGTGTGTTGTCAGTGTATAGGGTTTGATGAGGTTAGATGAACATGTGGAACATCATAACTGGAAGAACCGGTGGGGAAGGACTTGCTCTGACATGTCAGAACAGGTCACATCCATATATGGAGATCAAAGGGTTCGAGGTTGAGGCCAGATGCAGATCTAGGTGATGGTCATGACTTTTCCATGTATGGTTATTAGAGGTGTTTGCGGGTTCAAAAAAAAAAGAGAAAGAAAGTAAAAATTAATCTGTGAGATATTACCGGTTCTGACTTATTAAAATGACTATTTTGTCGGATTTCGGCCTGTTTTGAGATTTCTTTCAAATGGCTCGCCGTTGATTAAAAAACGTGATTATTAACAGCATTCTGAGAGACCTGATTCAGCCACGCAGACATACATGTAGACTTTTTGAAATAATATAGCTGACGCATTGACCAATTACCATTTTATTGCCAACGTGCGCAAGAGAGAAAGGGAGAGAGACCCAGACAGACGGAGGTACTCTTCAGGCTGGACGAGGGAGAGATTGAGATGAATACACAATCAACAGAGTTTTAGGAGATGTACGTCGTGGCTGATCGAAATATTAACAAGTCTGAAGGTGCCACAAAACAGCTTCTTCTTCCACATGTGGAGAGGCAGAGGTTATGCATTACACACTAGACAGCATGGTTGCTTTAACTTAATTATGTTAATTTGCTCTAAGCTTCCACCTCGTTTAGTACTGTTTTCGGGGTCCGTGATATAAAGTAGCTTACAATTACATGCAGTGATTTAATTCCAATCGGTGCAATGCAACCGCAGCTGCACGTTAAACAGGAACATTACTTTGAATGTTCTCTCTCTCTTTCTCTCCACCCAGCACACCAACGCACACGCAGTAGGCAGTCTATACATACTCAAATATACAGTGCAATAACACACACAGTATATTTTATTGACATTTACAACAACACCAAAATCAGACATTGCAACACAAGAATGGGTGTTCTTCAGATACACTACACACACTATGATTGACGCCTGTGTCCCGAGGGGCATGTGTTCGATAAAAGATGCTCCCCAATCCCCGAGGTCACTCAGGTATTTCGGTCACGGGACCCCTTGAAAAACTGTAATGGTTATCCATCCAATAAACTCTGGGAAGATTTTTCTTGTTTTCAGGCTAATAAGAGCAGCATCAAGTGTCTAAAATATTGAGTATAAAGAGATAAGTGGAATATAGAACGATGATGAGAGAAACAGGATGGAACAATACAAGAAAACAATGAGAGAGAGAGAGAGAGAGAGAGAGGAGAGAGAGAGAGAGAGAGAGAGAGAGAGAGAGGAGAGAGAGAGAGAGAGAGAGAGAGAGAGAGAGAGAGAGAGAGAGAGAGAGAGAGAGAGAGAGAGAGAGAGAGAGAGAGAGAGAGAGAGAGAGAGAGAGAGAGAGAGAGATGTAACCGTCACAGCAGATCATTTGGGTAGGAAGACATGTCTGTGCTATTTGGCGTCCAGAAAACGGGAGAAAGAGAGACAGAGAGCGATCCTAAAGGTCACGTCAATAAGTCTCCCGTTGTTCCCATGGCCACTCATTAATCATTGGACCGTGTGTCTGTCATCGCAGGGGGCTAATGAGATCTACATAGATCATTTCACCCTTTTCAGGCTGGAGGACAAAACCGCACTTTAAAAAGCGCCATCCGGTGATCTATTGTTTTGAGAGGGTGTCCAGAGACTTTTGTACACCGTCGCCAACCCCCTCCCATTTGTTCCCCTGCTTTATCCCTTTGTTTCTGAGCGGGGGAGGGGGGGGGGGTTCTATGATAACATGCTTGTGCATCCATGCTGCTTTGATGGATATTTCTCTGATATTGCATCAATGCTACTGCATCAGAGCGTTGATGTTGGCTTTGGATTTTTCAATTTAGCCGTTTGCTCACAGATCAACCACAACCACTCCTTCACATCGCAACGCAGCTGTGCAGTCCCGCCCCCTTCATGATGTCACCCGTTTTCCAGAATCCTCATTCATTTTCCTCATAGACTTTTTGAAAATGGTTAATAAAAACATGACTGCGCCGCAGACAAAGCCAACTCGGGTCGTGACAAATCATGACAACAAACACAATATTATCATGCAATATTTAATTAGCGAGAAGTTGTTTTTCATATTATAAATTATTTGATTGTCCCAAAATATTGTGTGTGTCATCATGATTTGTCACAACCCAAGTTGGTTTTGTCCGCAGTGTAATCGTATTTATATAATCGTTTTCAAAAAGTCTATGAGAAAAATGAATGGGGAATCCGTTTCCGGAACTGAAAGCTTTCAAAAAATACATACAGTATAATATGAATTCACTCAATGTACAAATATAGGGAGCAGCCAGGCTACATTGAACCTTTGATCTCCCAGCTGAAATAAGTAACACAGTGAGTATATTGGCTTTTATTTGTAGCATTCAGAGATTTATTCAAGGTCACAGCAATATATTCCTGCTTAAACCACCAATCCGCCATCATATATTATGATGGTGAACAAAAACACCAAACATTACTGTATAGTGTCATGACTCAACATAGTTGTGTGTTGTTGTGTTGCTTTATGAAACTATTTGCTGAGATCTTGTCTAATTTTACCCAAATCGGAGCTGTTATTGGATAGCGCTTAGTGGGTCCTCTTTTCCACAAATCTGACTTGGCTCTCCCAATACAAAACCATGACGTTCATCAATCATCCTGTCAACCAATAAATCATTAACTCGGATCAATAGAACTTTCATCTAACACTGTCAACTGTGGTGTACGTTTTGGGGGGTGATCATAAAGGGGATATGCACATTGGAACTTATTCTGAGTGATGGATCGCGGTTGCAATAAGTCATTTCAGAAAGGAGGAGCTTTCGTGCGTGACAGAAATCGGTTTTATGATCTTGGAGGAATATCCAGAGTTCCACTGTGCCTTGCCTGCCTGCCTGCACCTGCTGGACTCCATTACGTGTTTTTTATCAGTGTGGAATTGGCAGTCTAATGCCAGCTTTAACAGCTTAGGGCCAAGCTCACAGACATAAATAACTGTCAAAGTGGAGAAAGTGGCCAGCTGAGAATACATTTCCTGCAGGGTTTGAGGGCCAAATGTGTCTATTTCCTTTGGGCATCCTAACAGATCGTGGGATGGGGCTTGTTTCATTCTGTCGACACAACAACAGTATAGTGGAAAATAGTACTCAATTGTTTTACTTGTTTAACTCAATTTGTGCCAGAGTGAGACCATCTCCAGAAAAGCTATTTCATCATCATCATCATGTGCCAATAACAAGATAATGAGATTTGATTAATAAGCATTAATCCATTAGGGGTGGGCAAACAAATAGATATATCCTAATTCCACAATATTAATATCACCAGTTTCAGATTTGTATATACAGTCATGGAAAAAAATGATTAGACCACACTTGTTTTCTTCAATTCCGTGTTAATTTTAATTCCTGGCTCAACTAAAGGTACATTTGTTTGGACAATTATAATGATCATGAGAGTTTATTTCAAGAGCTAAGAACTATTAATTTTCCATGGTTTTCTCGATAATAACCAAAATTACTTAATTCTTACATCAATAGCTATGGCATTGTACCACAAAACACTATTTTTAAGCATTCCATGTTTTCTTTTCTGTTTGCTTTAAATACATGATCCACACAAGAGTTAATACTTGATTGCATACCCATTGTTTTTGATGACTGCAGCCATGCGTCTTGGCATGCAAGAAATTGAAGAAAACAAGGGTGGTCTAATATTTTTTGAATTTGTTAATGTCAGAAAGACTAACTGGCTTTTTCTGGCTGCATTGAACTCTTCATGATCTTTGAACACGAAATTAAAGCAGCAACATTATGACTAAAAAATTATCATGTAGATTGTGTTAATTCATTGTTTAAGAAAAAGCAGTGTGGGCACACAATGTTTCAGTGGATTTTATTCAGCTTTAATCCATGAGTCACCATGCTGTACTGTTTTAAGTGGTATGAGATGATAGGCCAGTGCTCTCCCATACCGCTCCGGCGTTTCCATAAAACAACAAAGAAAGTAAAATGTTAAAGTAAAGTTAAACAATTTCACGATACAGAGCATGCTGTTCAACATTGATGGCTAGAACTTTTTACGCCTGTAAATAATACTATCAAAAGCTAATTTTGTTGCTGTCATGCGGAAAGCATATCTGCATTATTATTATTTTTTCCACATGACAAAAAAACAATTTCCTCGTCCTCCTTGTTCTTTTCCATCTTTTAAAATTGAAAATCAGAAAAGGCAACACTGGTGGTCGCAGTGATTTGCATGTATAACTTTTTCTATTATTTATGTAATTCATTCATCCTTTTAGTTCTCTTATAGCTGGGTGACTGTGCCTGGATATTGATGGCGACGAAGCAGAACAGTTTTGCTGAGTCAATCAAAGAGGAAGCGTTGCAGCTAGACTCCAGAGAGAAACAATGAGTTATTATATTATCCCTGGATGTTCAAGGTTTTCAACATGGCTGTTTGCTATATTTCCAGTCAGTAACGTGTAACGTGTAAAGTATTGTCGCTGTCAGTCAATGAAAAAAACTTGTATGTCCATAGTTCCACTAATGCCCTATTTTACACTTTGTATAGTGTAAAAGAAATGCAAATCTACAAATCTACAGAGCTTATAGATCAAGTCCTTTTCTTTTTTTTTCAAATACATGCTGAGACTAGGATACCAATTTGAAAGTGGTTGTCAGTTAGGCAAATATTTAACCAGTTAAAACCTATTAACCTGACTCCTCCGGTCTCTACATGTCGAAGTATCTTTGGGCAAGATTAATCTATGAAGAAATTGACCTTTGCTCTCCGCTGTCATGCAGACCTGTCAGATACGACCCAACTATAGGCCTAATGCTGATGTGTAGCACTACAGAGCAGCCCACGGGCCTGACAGCAAGGCTGTGCTTGAATAGGAGGATAGATCCAAAGTTCCAGTCTTCAGATGCAATCTGATTAAAGACCAGCCAGCCTCTTCTGCTTGCTGTACATACAGTTAGTGCGTTCGTGTGGGCATGTGTGTGGGTGTGAGAGAGAGTCCAACATTGTGCATTGATCGTCGCAGCACTTTTTAATCTATATTGTTGTAATCTATATGGTATGTACCACTGTTGTGCAGCGTGCAATGCCAATAAAGTGATCCTCAAAGTAGGGTCGTCTGGAGACCCTCAGGGACCCTAACACGAGGTCTGTAACTTTGGTTCCCTCTGTGTACACAGAGGGAACCAAATGGACCCTGACAGATCGATAACTCTTGAGTGTACACACAGTGAACCAAATGGACTATACAGCACTTTGTTAAATTAAACAAGCTTCTTAAATTAATTGGATTGGATTAGAGAGGTGTTATTTTTACATAATTCCATATTTCTTCCTCAGAATAGGGACGACATGGTCCATGTGGTTAGTTATATCTTATCTGTAAAGACATGCCGTTTAATTACACAGATTAAATTAATCGGGCAGATGTGTAATCAGATGTGCACATAAAGGTTCAGGTGTCTGTGTGCACATGCGTGTGCGTGGTTGTGTGTGCATCCATTTTCCAATATCAAGCAGCATTGATTGATTGGGTGCTTCTCCTTATCTCTATATATACCAGTACGTACTGTAGAACTGCATTGCACAGCTTCTACTCACGTCTGTACGATGCAGTACGTGCACACCAGATGATGGCTGCAGAGGATGTTAAATGTGTTGTTTATTATTCATTTCTGTTTGATTGAATGTCACCCTGATCGTCACACCACTGTCCCACACAACTAGATACGCTGACAACCTGTCAAAATAATCATGTTTTGTTGTAGAAATATTGGTGTGTGTGCGCGTGTGCATGTGTGTGCATGCACACCATTTTATTTTCACAGTGTATGTTCACACAGTTATTGTAGATAAGGCGCCTGAAATGTGAAAGTCACTGAAATAGAGAATTATTTGCTTACTGCAGTCACCAAACACAGCCAAGGTGTTATTTGTGATATTTCTCTCTTTTCTTTAGTCACTGTCACTCTGCCCCCTCTCTCTGTCTCTCTCTCTCTCTCCGTCTTTGTGAATGGCAGTAATTGAAGTCTCTCGTCATGTCAGAGACTACAGTTCTTGTGTGTTAGGGAATGAACGTTCATTATGTGAACAAAGAGAAACTCCATCTGCACATGAGGATAATCAACAGGATTTCTTAAGTCGTGCCCAAACTACGTGCACACTTATCTGCCACCGCCGGTCCCTTGATGATGCTTAAGAGCTTCAAAAGGGCGATAAAAAGAACCGATTTATAAAGTACAAGGAAAAGTTAAAAAAAAAAACATTTTTGTTATCTGAGGAAGCCAAAGATATTGGAAGAGAGGAAGTTGCTGTGAGATAATTTCATCCGTTGCTGTCTCGGTTGTAGATAACCTAATTTGATATTTCGCACATTTTGGCAGTTCCTCAAGCCCCCGCCGGCCTATAGAAACTCAAAATGTCTGGAGCTGTCCAATGCAATGTTGTCCCTTCAGGCTATGGGATAAAACAGCTCGTACTTCTGTAAAAAGAAAAAAGAGGGGAAAAAAACAATCTTCTTTAACCTTTTACAGTCCCATTACATTTGTTGTTGAAAATAAGAATGTGCACAATATTTGGGATTTCCATAAACAGGGTTGCGGCGACCATTCTGACATGCAAGTGCCGTGTTTTCATTATGAGTAAGTAGGTTCTTATTCTTCCACGTTCCTGAAAAATTATGCTTTGAAATTGGAATTTCCTGCCAAGGTTATGCCCCCTGACATCAGCAACTTTTTGTGTTTTATACAATGCAGTGTTGTATTAGAGTAGATGCAGCTTGGCAGATGAAATTAAGTCAATAGCGTATAGAAGGAGGCTGTTGGGAAAACATGCATAATGAAATGGCATTGTGCTTGATGCCTATGTATCATTATAGTGATTAGATTAATACACGCCTGTGGCTGATGTGCAACGCTTAGATCTCCCTGACAATTTGCAATTTAATAGCGACTTACCCACCATGTTGTAATGAGTGCACTGTCCATGGTCTTATAACCTAATTACATCTGTCACAGGGTGTAAGATGAAAGCATCCTCCCTAAACACACACACACACACACACACACACACACACACACACACACACACACACACACACACACACAACACACACACACACACACACACACACACACACACACACACACACACACACACACACACACACACACACTAAAATGCACACTTGGTGATACTCCAAGATGTTAAAGACAGATGCCAAACAGTTGTTAGGTGACTTGAAATTCAATTCACCGGCACTCTGAAAGAGCAATCACTATGGCTGTAGCAGAAAATGTTGTTTTGTTGGCTGCAGAAAGGATGGAAGGAAATGTCATCATCAAAAATGTTCCAACTAGAAAAATGCAATGTTTGGAGCAAAGGTCTCTGCCAGGCTGGGTTGACTATACCCAGGCCCCACATATTTTGGAAGTCTATACCAGGACAAGTGTCCATACAACTAATATACTGTGTCCATACAACTAATGTGACTAACATTAATCTATCTATTGCTTGGGGTGGACTGGGGTAGCCGATTAAAAAATTGGGTGCATAATGGGTACATTTTTCCCTTATCTGTAAACGGTTACCTAACCGACAAGACCTGCCGGTCGCCTGTTATTTGGCCATTCCTAGATCGAACACTGCATTAATTCAATCATTTGCCCATGATTCTGCTCAATGAGGTCGACAGTTAATAGTTCTTTTGTACACAGTTTTATTGTTCATGATGTGCAACCTGACCAAGTAGAAAAAGTATAGCTACAATGCAATTGCATCTTGACCTTTATTATTTTAATTGCTCATTCTTTACAATAAAAAAGCATGATGAATTGCCTTGCAGTATGTGTGTGTGTGTAATACCAACCTTTTATGATGTGAGCTTGTATATAGATTAGCATTATGATGTTTTTGACTTATCCACTAGTCCCTTTGTACAATTTTAGTGTTTGTTCATGAAAATGTCCACGTATTTAGCCTCCGTCATTGCTGTTTTCATGTAGTTTCAATGTAGTTTTCATCAGCGGAAGAAGGTCGTCAATGGATATTTTTCGTCACAGTAATAGTCAACTAAATCAACTCTGCTTGCCTCCCCGCGTGACTGAAATGGCAGACCTTTCCTTCATTCACTCCAAAGGGGCTTACAGACGGCGAGTAATAAATTGCGCATTCTCATTCATTTTCGATGGGACCGGCGTTTTGTGCTCAGAAAACGACTTGCGATCAAGAGAGCGCAGGGGCGGATTGGCACATGTTTTCCCACCGGGACAATTTTGCCTTTGCCAGGCCACCCTGGGGGGGGGGGGCAGCTGGTTAACCAGATTTAACTCTTTGAGAGCGTAAAAATGAAACCAAATGGACCCTTGCAGGTCCATTTGTTTTCATTCTTACGCCCTCAATAGTTAAAATATTCATGTGAATTAGCCCAACTTAGTCTACACAACTAGAGAATGTAGAAGATTAATGGTCATTTTGATCCTGTTCTAGGCGAGCATCTAGCACATTCTAGTGCATTTTGGAAGTGCCACTAGTGCATTTTGGATCTTGTCCAGGCCACTAGGTGGCGCAGGGCACCGGGAAAATTCCCTGTACTCCAGAAGGCCAATCATCCGCCCCTGAGAGAGCCTGTAACACCGGTCGTTTATCGCGCAGTGTCCAGTGATTTGTGTTGCACACGTGCTCGTTTCGTGCAGGCACGTATGATGTTTTTGAAAGCTCATTCCAGTGAGCTTTTTAAAACGCCTGACGTTAATCGACTGGCGATTTTCTTTATGTCGGCACTGCAGAGAAAATCGAGAATCGCGTTTATGCAGGCATTTATCGTTGCCCCTTAACTCATCCATCCTCCATACACACACACGTGCACGCACACACACATGCACACACACACACACACACACGCACACACACACATGCACGCACGCACATACACACACGCACACACACTGTCTCTAATATTCAATTCCCTGTGCACACTAGGAGTCATGAGATGTCACCTCACTGTCCTGGATGAAGCCCCCTATATGTTTCTGTCACGAGGACCAGATTTCACACCATCTCTCCTCATTACAGAGCAGTCTGCCACCACCTGCATAGCTTAATGCCCCCCACCATGACCCCTCAGGGGGGTCGTTCGCACCCTGGGCCTGATAGTGTAGAATGTACAGGATGTCATTTTTGAGTGCTTTATGCTCGCCTAGCTGTGTTGGGCTTTCCATGCGTGCTCCAAGCCTAGAAAGTGGAGTGAATCTGCCAAGTTTAATTAAAATAGCTCTCCTTTTGAGGCTGGTGGCTTCTCCCCCCCCCCATTCCCTGTCCCTGGTGACATAATGGTGCTGGGAACTTCCTTCCACACAGAGCTGACTCGAAAGGGAGTGACCCTCAGTGGAGAATAGAGGCGCGTTGCACTATTTTATGATGACTTGGCAAGAAATGGCCCCTATCACCCTCCTCTCTCGTTCCCCCTCTCTTTTCTCTCTGTTTGACCTGGTTTACACAGTGTAGAAATGACTTTGAGGGGAAAAAAAAGGTTTCTTTCAAGTCATAATTGCGGACGGATAACTCGATTCAATAACCCACGTTTACAGTGGGCTATTGCACACAGAGGGCCACTCTGGGGGGGGGGTTCTATTGAATGGGCCGATAACTGCAGACCCCATGCGGTCTCTCAAGGTCTCTTGTCCGCCCTATCGGAGTAATAATAATGACATTGTGAAGGTTGATCAATGGGGGTCCATTCATGTCACAGTTGGAAAATTGTTTGGGGACTCACATTGGAGCCATTGATTGTTTAATTTATGACTCGCATCTGGTCTGTGGGCATTAAAATGAATCCAGAGCCGGGAGAGGAGAGCAGAGGAGAGGAGCCTTAGGTGTGTGTTTTTGTGCATTTATCACATACACTGAAAAGTGTAAGTGTGTCTACCTTACGGAAAATGTTCCAGAAAGAGCATGGAAAGCAGACCTTTCAAGAACATGACCATTTACCACTCACAGAATGAAAAGACTTTGTACCCTAGACATCTTCACAAAGTCATTCTTGTTCCTCCCTTCTCGTCTCCCCCCTCGCTGCTGTTCGCACTTCTCTCTTCCTCTCTGCTATTCTTTCATCACTCTCCTCTTCTCGTAGAGCCTCTTGTCTTATATTCCCTATAACCCCTGCAAATGGTCTCCCTTTTTTCGCTGCTCTCCGTTCCTATGTGTCTCATCTCTTTCTCTCCCTCACAAGGCCTATGCAGGCTCTAACAACGCTGCCACTCGCAGCACCTGCCCTCTTCTCTTATTTTCTCCTCCTCCCGTCTTCTTTCAACTCGCCTTTTCTCTTCTTATCGTCCCCTCACAGCGTGGCTGTCTGTCTGCTAGCCAGTCGCCCACCGCCACGCTTCCGCCGGCCGCTCTGTGCCCGGACCCTATTATCGGAGCGTGACAAAGAGTCGCAGTGTCGACTTGTCAGGCTAATAAACATCCTTTATGGCGCCCGCCTGGGTGTGCTTCTGAGGAGAGAAGGGGGGATTGGGGAGGGGGGTCAGCCAGCCACTATTCTAGTCAGTGGACCATTGATTTTACCGACGACGCCACACAACGATACTTTATACTCATATCCGTCCATTATGTGCAGCAAGACAGGCCACAATTGTTTTTTTTTGTCGCAGACAGGCACACTTATGACACTTATACTCTTAGAGGATTTTCCACTTAGCATTGACTGATAAAGCTGTGGAGAGGCAGAGGTGGAGATATGAAGAGGGGTGGAGAAGTGGTGGCTATAAACAGTATGGCTTTAGACCAATTTGATCCTATGATACTTTTCCATGACATTTTATATAATGACTTTGTTTTGAAACCCATTATACTACGTGTGTGTGTGTGTGTGCGTGTGTGTGTGTGTGTGTGTGTGTGTGTGTGTGTGTGTGTGTGTGTGTGTGTGCGTGTGTGCGTGTGTGTGTGTGTGTGCCTGTGCGCGTGTGTGGTCCTTATTTCAAGTTTTTACTTTGTCATACCACAGATTGTAGTACAAAGGTATAGTTAAAATAGACCCCCAAAACTAAAGATTTCTTTTACTTTTGTCCACAATTCCAGGCTGGATTATGGAAACAAAACTGTCAAATGTACAGATCAAAATTACCCCCCCCCCCCACCCCTCCCGATTTTTGTAACCCATTTTTTCACCCAGTGCCAATTCCTAATGTGATCCTGGGCTCTACCCACCCTCCGCCAACCTGGGGAGGTAGCACACTGGCTCCATGCTTCCTTCAATGCATGAGGAGTCCAAGCTGCCTTCTTTTCACCTGACAGGGGGGAGTTTCCCTGGTTGGATGTAGTGCGTGGAAGGAACACGTTATTCAAACCAGTTCCTGTCCCCTCCATCAGGCGCCCCGGTTGGCCAGGGGGAGGCAATTTAGAGTCCAGGATTACAGCATGTTTTTGTGAGGGTATCTACCCTAGGGGACACAGGGAGAACATGGGTATGGGCACTGATGACGCGGAGGAGCAGACACGCTGCCAGCACCCACAGCAGCGCCCCTAGCGGGAATCGAACCCAGGAGCTTCTAGCTGTGAGGCGACAGCACTAACCACTGTTCCACCGTAACCATTAATCTTCTAGTTGTGAAGGCTTGGGGCTAATTCAGATGATTAATATTTTAACTCTTGAGGGTGTAAAATGATTATGATTAGTATATTTTTTACGCTCTCAAAGAGTTACATCTGGTTAACAAACTTTCCATCATTTAGCCTGGGGACCACCTGGAATCCTCTCAGGGACCACTGGTGGTCCCTGGACCACCTATTGAATACCCCTGCTCTAATATGAGAGCTTGTCTGCTCCACCAAGAGAATCTACCCGCTTCAGAGTCACTGATTGTTGAATACACTTCAGCACCATGGACAGCAACACATGCATGTACCACGTTTATTTCTGTACAGTAACTAACTGGTGTTACTGCCACTATGGTTTCTCTCCACAGGAATCATACTGGCTGTGGTATCGATATCTACCTTTCATACCTTTCACCGTATAAAGACTCCTTAATTTATCTTCTGCGACTTTGAATTTATTGTTGTGACTTTTACACGACTATGCTTAAACCTAGACTTGTCCCTAAACCCAACCTCAGTATACACTGTGTGAACCTAACCTCAAATTTAAAGCTGTCCCTTATAGTTTAAAAGGCTTGGCAACGAAGGTAGTTACGTTCGCCCCGGAAAATACTGGATGTGTTGGGGTCGATGCGTTTACGCATCACATCCAGAATTGGTCAAAACCACAGAAAGTGGTTTTCATGGAGAATGGCCAACAATGATTCTACTTAATAATGTGTTCCTATGATGTGCGCATGCACTTGTCCTTGTGCTGAGGGTGACGAAGGTGTTGCCTAGCAACCAGTGCAGGATTAAAAGTTTTTTTTTTTGTCATTTCATAATGATAACAAAGCTGCAATATCTTGACATTGTGGCTTTGTCAGACAATAGGTCTTGATTTCAAAACCACAATATCCCAGCTTTGGCAGTTAAAGAATGAATGGGATGATTTGGTTAGGTTGGGTAATGTCCACCAGGTGATCTTACTGCTGGACAAACCAGGCTAAACACAAGCCTCAGTATGAGCCTAAAACATCAACCATTATTTTTACCCAGTGGGATAATGCGTAGATTCGATTCTATTGGCTGTCCTTTGAACAGGCCTGTCTGTCACACTACATTCTGGAGGGGAAAAAACCCATCCCCCAAAATCTTTTGGAGGCATTAATGGCAGTCAGGCAAGGCAGAGCAGCCAACCTGTAAAACTGTCACCGCGACCTTCACTTAGCCCCGGTATTGATGTGCCCCCATCATACGGAGAATATGAATTAGCACCTACTGTACCTCCAGGGATTTCTCCTAACAGGGGCATATAATTCCTGGCTATATGTCACTAGAAACAGGAATAAATTAGGTTGTGACTTTATGGCACGGCCCGGCGAGCACCGTGGGTAAGATGAATTTCAAAAACATGTTTACCTCTCTGCTCCTCGTCCTCCTCCCACTCCTCCACAAAGACATTGTGTTGTCGTTCGTATGCTATAAAGTGAATCCTCCCGACGCCCACAGCTGCCGCCGCGACGACAACAACGACAACAATACACAAAGCCAAGTGCCAACATCTCCATCTTATCTCAATCCGTCGGCTTCGTCATTTGCTTGCCACGGGTTAGCGTGCTACGCCCACAGCTTTATGTGCTACAAGTACTACACACCTCCACTCAGACAGCCTACCGTACCGCAGCCAATCTCACTTATCAAAGACATGGAACAATCATTGTCTTGCTATCGGTATAAGACAGAAGTGTAACCGATTGCACTTAAAGCACCGCCGTGGTATGAATTAATATTGTTTTGTCTATGGAACCATGATGAAAGGGCGTCCCACACACTCAATTATGGGAATCAAATGAGGATTTTAATTGAGTTTAATATTCTAGCTCCGGCCCCTCAGCTGTGACTACCAGGTGAACAGCTCTCTTGAGAAATAAATTGTATTATTCAAAGCAAAAATGTTTCTAGCTCTCTGCCACTACCCCCCCACACCCACACACACGCCATCGCACAGTATTAAATCCATTCAAAGTAAAAGACTGTGGGACACGTAGCTTGATGGATTTCTGTTCTCAGATGCAATTCCATAATAACCACGAGGAACCCGAGGGCCTGTACAACAGGAGGCAGAGTGGCAGCTCATCTCTGTGTGAATACAACTGGGTGTTTCTGAATACATTGCCTATGGGGCTCGTCTCTCTCTCTCTCTCCTCATCCCTCTCGCGCACGTCTTTGTGTTTGTACGGCTCTCCCATTCACACTGTGTCTAAAATGTTCCGCACTATAAATAGATTGCACACTAGTGTCCATCAGGTTTTCTCTATAACACACACACACACACACACACACACACACACACACACACACACACACACACACACACACACACACACCCATGCTCATAATGGACCCCGGCGTGCTGTCCAAGCTCTCTGCAAGGCCCCGCCGGCTAGCTTTCTGTCAAGGTGGTGGCTGCATTATACCAGTAGCACTGAGAGTCCCCTTGTGCAATAATATAACTGCAGTTATTCATGTCCAAGTTTTATTTTCTGTATATTTCTTTTTTTCTCGCTTTTTCCTGCGCTGCACTGGCGCACTCCGCTGTGGATTGAATGTCAAACTGTGGCGTGTAGACCTAATTAGCTGTACCCCAAGCTTCCAAAGATGAGCTCTTATTATTTATGCGCTGCTTGCATCTCTGCAGACTTTTCACATAAAAAAATAATCCACAAATACAAACTGTGAGGAGAAAACATGACTTGAGGAGGATATTATGAGGCAGACTGTTAATTTACCTGCTGCCCACCAGTCCTTTTTGTTCTAAGTCTGAATCACACGCTGGTCACTGCATAGATAATGGGGCTCTGCGTGCTCGCTATGTGCCACCAGCACGCTAAACAAATACAATATGCAGTGATACCTCTAGCTGCCCATTGTATATTCATGTGCACAAATTATAATAATTCATGTTTTTTAAGTGCCAACACACTACAGTGCATCTGGTTCCATATTGCAGCACATACTGTATACTGCCTTTAGCATTATATATATATTCTAAAAGTGTAAGCATTTCTTTTCGACTACCCTATTGGCCTGAATATAGGACTGCGTATTTTTCCAATGGAAATATCCTATAAAAAATGGGTCGCATTATTATCACTAAACTTTTGACGTTCAATATTCTTTTTCCGCAAGTGACCCTTGAAAAATGGCTGTCGTTTTATAATGTGAGTAGTCTCATATTCAGGACAGTCTCCCCCAACATTTCACCTAGCTACATGTTTAGGCATTTATTTCATACATCTCAGTGAATAATAAAAACAAGTGTTTTGCTCTTTTCCTGTTAGTCTTCCTGCTATGACTGTCTCTGGATCAAAAGGTTTGGAAGATGATTCATCCACGGGCCTCAGGGCCTGATCTGGCCACTGGGCCTTGAGTTCGACATGCTGTTCATGCATATTATCAGTTGGATCAGGTGTTATGACCAACTGTCGACATCAACCTGCAAATTCAACGCAACACTCGCTCGGGTCTTTGCAGCGATGCGTTCACACAGCTTGGACTTGATCAGTACGCAGGTCAGTTCTGGAAATACATGAACTGCATGTGAACTCACTGGCTTGGCAGCACTCACACGTACACAGAGATTTCACGTTTATAGCAGGATGGGAGGAAAATGGCCTTCTATTCCAGACATATAGACAATACCGTAAGCATGGTAGTTACTGTATATAGATATACAGTAGAGTTACATAGAGTATTTGCAAATCCAATACTTTTCCTTTTGCACCACTGCATCTCAAATCCGACTATTGTACTTTTTATTCATGTGAAAACTTTAGTTACTATAGTTATCTATTATTAGACAAACATACATTACACACTTCAGGCCTATGTGATGCGATGCATTGTGAGCGTCTAGATTGGCTAATTTTCAACTTTATATGTTTGGTAAGTCAAAATAGAACATTCTGCAAAATTAGTACATTTAGAAGCCATTCATTTTACTCTAGTATGTTTTGAATTCTGGAGATTAATTTGTAACTACCATTGCAGTATTGATATTTTTATTTACTTACTGTAAGTAAAACATTGGATGGATTGGTGGTTCAATTCCTGGCTCCTCCTGTGTACTTGTACAAGTGTCCTTGGGCAAGACACTGAACCCCAAATTGCCATACAAGCCATGCAAGCCATGCAAGGCACAACCTTGCATGGCTTTTGCCACAATTTACACTATGGGTGAATGTAATGCACTAGGCCTATGTGAAGTGCCTTGGATAGGCACTATATAAAATGCACCATTTACCATGTATCAACCACTGTGGTTTGTATGTGCATCTCCTGGTATTCATGGAAACACATTGTATTGCGTACTCACATTTAGCCTTGCAGAACATTGTGTGGAGCAGGCACAATGTTCAAGAATTGTAGATTTGTATTGTATCATATAGTCCATTGTTGTTTCGCCGGTATTTCCTCCCTGCCTTTACCTGTTATTATTCTCTCTCCATGTAGTAGGGTATGCACACACATGTTTATTCCGCGGCTTGGTGTATTTATTTGGACAAGCTGTTTTGTTTGTTTTGATCTCCATGCCATGTTAAACACAGAAAAGAATATCTTCGCAGAAGTGGAAGCCGTGTTACGCATATGCTTGTAGGCCTGCATCCAAGAATGTTTGTTTGTGTGTGTGCGCGTGCGTGTGTGTGCATGTCTCTGAAAGAGGGGGGGAGGCTTTTTAGACCATTGATAGCTGCCATCAAAGCAGGAGTGCACTTGTGTGAAGTAGAGTGGCCTGTGCAAGCATGCAGCAGCTGTTGATTGCTTTCCGTTGCCAGATTCCTCTGGCAACAAGGAGCGAACGAGGCGGCCGGCGCTCCCTGAGATATGGATGATGATTCTGGGGGCATGCCACTGCATTCTGATGTTGATTCCAGTCTTTGGCTACTGTGTGCACCTCACTCCACTCTCTTCTCATCTCCTCTCCTCGTCCTCATACATGCTGCCTAATTCCTCTCACGTTTTCCTTTTCTATTTTTCTATCTCACATCTTTACTTGCTCACTCTTTCCTCTGACATCCTCTCTCTCTCTCTTCTCTCTCTCCCCCCTGAACTGTGTGCCGTTCCACAGGAAGCAAGACGTGATGAATTGATTCCTGTGAAAGAATAATCACCTCTCTCTCTCTCTCTCTCTCTCTCTCTCTCTCTCTCTCTCTCTCTCTCTCTCTCTCTCTCTCTCTCTCTCTCTCTCTGTCTGTGTCTCTTCCTCCCCATGCTGTGATAGCAGATGCGAGGAGGATGTGTCCCAGCAGTGCCAGTAGTGTTCCATAGCCAGAATACCTTCCTATGCCCCCCCACCCCCCCTGAGTAATAGTATTCACCATTCATAATCATCATCTGTAAATTCCTGTATATTTACTTCTTTGTCGCTGAGTGCTTTTGGGGGCAAACGGCGCTTTTCTTCTGCTGGGAATGAAAGCACAGAATAAAACACTGCGCGTGCGTGTGTGTGTGGATGCGTGTGTGGACTAACAGTTTGGCCGCATGGATGCCTTGCCCATGGTGGCAGCACTGGCACAAACCCAATATCCCTTCTACTGTACAACACACATGCTTGTTTGCACGCGCGCGCACACACGCATACATGCACGTGCGCACACACACACACTGAATCTAAATAAGCTTTTTACATTGTATACATACACCACTGACAGACAGAGTAGTGGCACAGCAATTCAATTAGCACAGGATTCTACTGCTTTTTTGTTTTTATTTTGCCGAGGAACACACCAGCGCCAAGGCACCCTACCTGCTCTGTTAATCCCACATTGGATTTCTTTCTGCCTTAATTCCACTTAGGCGAGCGCGCCTCAGTACATTTCCATTTGCCTCTCATGTGACGACAACACAGTAAAGTCCAGAGTGTCAATTTGACTTGCAGAAGCAAGCGAACATGCTGGTGAAAGCAAAAGAACCCGTTCAAAATTTGCACCACAATTTCAGAGTCAAATGAACACCGAGAAGTTTATTGTGTGAGGACTGATGACCTGTCACTCAGCATAGCATGTGTCACGCTCGATCTGCTAGGTTGTAAAAATACTCACATTCTATCAGTAAGCAAAAGTATCAATACTGCAATGTAGAACTACTCCACTACAACAACATTGAGGAGAACAACAAGTGAAAGTACCATAATCAAAATATGGTCATCAAAATTTAGTTTAAGTAACCCTTTCAGGCCGGGAATCCATATTTGGATTCTGTACAGTATGTACAGTATTCCATAATTAACTTTATTTGTTGCTGAAATATAAATATTTCAGGTATTTCAAAAACCTTAGGTCAGTAGTTTAAGTACCGCAGTATTGGTATCAAAAGGTGCTTAAACTAAGTGCTCCTTATGCAAGGTGTCCCTTTTCACAAGTTCACAAGTGTATTACAATATTATGAAAATAACAAGCTCACAATGTGCCACGATGCGGCACTTGCAATTTAAAGAATGAAGATTGCCATTTTCAAATGGCCGAAATGGATAGTGCTTAAGTGGTTTATATATGATTTGTAATAATAATCAAAGTAACTACAATTAGGACATTTTATCAGATATTCGACCAATATTACCATATTGTAACCAAGAAATGTCTAATAACATGTACTAAAATGTTGAAATTCAACTCATGTGGGAAACCTCATCAAAGCAGGTCAAAGTCAGGCTACCATTCACTAACCTATAACAAAATGTCATCATGTTTTATTTATTTTTATGTAAATTTTGCATGTTTTGTCTTCTATAGGTGAGATGACTAGTACTGCACTTACCCTGACTTTGACCTATTTTTTCTGTCATGTTATTAGACACTGTGACTTACCTTAACAATAAACTAGTAACAAATAGTTGGCTGGGTTAGATTGTTTTGTATTATTACTATTTTCATCACATCCTCCACTGTGGTGATCAAGAAACTAAAAAATGAAAATAGAAAAATAACATAATACTACAAATGAAAATAAAAAATAACATAATACTATTTTTAATCATTAACGCACATTCATTAACACACATTGAGGCTGAAATCTGACTTTGTAAAGAGACTGAGGTGGAAAAATACATTGCCACGACTGAATAGAACGCTGTAATGAATTCCACTCCCCCGGGTCCCCCCTCTCCATCTCTCTTTTACTCACCCTGCTCAAAAACTGAAGCCCCAAGTTTGTCTTTGTGTGAAAGAGAGAGACCAAGAGAGACAGAGATATGAAGCACCAAATGGCCATGGGCCATGTTTCATAAAGCACTTGTGCTACTGGCTAATGATACTAATCAACATTCTAATCAGGTCTCACTGGTAATCAGAGATGTATGCAATTCATGTGTGTCGGTGGGTTCACCTGGCTTGATATGTTGGTGGGAATCGCATTGCCATATCTCAAGTTTATATTGACACTATTACCCAAACAACACACACAGGCTGTGTGTGTGTGTGTGTGTGTGTGTGTGTGTGTGTGTGTGTGTGTGTGTGTGTGTGTGTGTGTGTGTGTGTGTGCGTTTGTAGTGGTCACATATGGGGACTAAGCGTACTGATACACAACCTCGTCCAGGGGACCTCGAACATTATGGGGACATACACACTAGTCCCCATAACGGAAATCGCTCAAAATCACTCAGGAGGCAGGGGTGAGGTTCCTGAGGTGCCTGGTGAATTTTTTAAAAATAGTCCCATAATGCACGTTTTCATGTCATATGTGTGTGTGTTACCTTCAATTACATTATGGGGACTATCCCCTTCAGGCGTTAGTTGGTAACTGCAGTGTGTGTGTGAGAGTGTGTAAGAATGAGCTAACACACTGCTAGCCAATCACAGGCCAGAGATTTGCATGCGAGGTCCCCTGTAAGTGGGTAAAAAACTGAAAGTGTGTGTCCACAGCAACTTTACCATTAGACCATTGGATTTACAACCACTAGCTGTGTTGCCATGTCCGCTGATTATAAGCGACTTTGGGCTTGATTTCTAAAATAGTCTAGTCAGGTTTCTTTTGGGCTTGTTTTCGTATAAGGTTGCTTGTATCTCTTCCAAAGCCTGGTGAGCTGTGAGTTGAAAGTAGGCTCTGTGCTGATGTGTGAATCCTTAGAGTAGTTGAATGGGATAAATTAAACATATGTAAACGACGTAGGGTGCACACTTTTGGGATTACATGGTAGATCCTCGGCTCTGTGGCAATTTAATAGGTAAGTGTTCAATTCATTGTAATAAGTTTCACGTTAAAATCCTCATCTCCAGCTGTTGTTCTGAGTAGAGTTCTTTACGTAAATGTAACAACCTGGTGCATTTGCATAATGAGTGCAATTGGCCATTGGAATATGAATTGTTCTCTGCTGAGTGTGAATTACAGTGGCACTTGATGTTTTGAAAGTGTTGCAATCATCATAATCATTGTTGAAACATTAGCTGGCGTGTTGTGAGTTTGTACATCGGCAATATCCCATAAATATAAGACTTCAGTTGTGCCATCATGCTTTATAAACGTTATAGTTCATGTTTTTTTTAGGACTGTGATGATGCTATTGGTGTGTTGAGGCCTGTCTGTGTGAATGACTGAGAGTGAGAGTCAGTGTGTGTGTGTGTGTGTACGTTTGTAGTGCTATACATATGGGGACTAAGTATACTGATACACACCCTCGTCCAGGGGACCTCGGACAGTATGGGGACATACACACTAGTCCCCATAAATGAAATCGCCCAGGAGGCAGGAGAGAGGTTCCTGAGCTAGTTAGCTAGTTAGCTAGCTAGCTAGCTAGTTAGACTATCCCCTTCAGGCGATAGTTTGGGCTTGTTTTCTAAAATAGTGTAGTCAGGTGTGTTGACATGCTTAGTATTTCATGTTTGGGTAGCCTATGTGGCTTTATTGGTTGGGCACTGCTGTGCACGAAATAGTATGCTATTTATTCATGAATTAGTTGATTAATAGGTGAAGCCAGTGAAAAGCGATTCTGATAGTCTACTGTGATGTTTGCTAGTTTCTCAGTGACACTGAGAAACAATATTTCTGGATTCATTTATTGTATCCATTGATTATTGTACCTATAGTGCCTGTATATTTTAAAAACTGCAGTAGTTGGCTTTGTTTGGAGGAAAATACATTGATAAGTAACGATTTTTATTGGTTGTTATTCTTGCCCTCACAATCAAATCAGAGGGGTCAAATATAACTGTACAGTGTCCAGTTATATTGCCAGGTGTATTGTTTGTAGGTACTGGTAGTATCGTCCAGTAAATGGTTCATTTAATAGTAGTTCTATTATAGGTACTATCACCATAGTCCTATATTTGATTCTGAATGGCAAACCATTCCATATGGTGTATGTCAAGGGAAATAATACAACTATTGAAATAGGAATAGAAATCTTGTTCAGGAAAGAGCGTTGTCAGTGTCCACCATTTAATTGAATAAACAATGTCAACCACATATACTTCTTATGTGGTTTTTATCTAGAATCTTGGGTTTTATCTGTCAAATGTGCGCTAAAATCTTAGTTTTTATCTCCAGTGGAGCCATATCAAAAATAGTGATCTACAAGCTCAAAACGTGTCGCGTTCTCCATAAGTATAGAAGATATACTAAGCATGTGCAAGCACAGATGCTCCGGGGGACGTTGGACTGTGTGTGCTAGGAGTAGAGCCACGATATACTTATGGGGAGTAAAGGCTAGTACACAATGTGCGCTTTTTTGGGAATTTCACAACGTTGTGCACGATGTGCCCTGTCACACTATGCGATTGGGATTACATGGTAGATCCTCAGCTCTGTGTCAATTTATTAGGTAAGTGTTCAATTCATTGTAATAAGTTTCACGTTAAAATCCTCATCTCCAGCTGTTGTTCTGAGTAGAGTTCTTTTGGCAAATGTAACGACCTGGTGCATTTGCATAATGAGTGTGATTGGCCATTGGAATATGAATTGTTCTCTGCCGAGTGTGAATTACAGTGAAACTTGACAACGGCACTTGATGTTTTGAAAGTGTTGCAATCATCATAATCATTATTGAAACATTAGCTGGCGTGTTGTGAGTTTGTACATCGGCAATATCCATAAATATAAGACTTCAGTTGTGCCGTCATGCTTTATAAACGTTATACTTCACGTTTTTGTGTGGACTGTGTGTGTGTGCGTGCGTTTGTAGTGCTGTATTGCCATACACACCCTTGTCCAGGGGACCTCGGACAGTATGGGGACATACACACCAGTCCCCATAACGGAAATCGCTCAGGAGGCAGGGGAGAGGTTCCTGAGCTAGTTAGCTAGTCCCACAATGCACGTTTTCATGTCATATGTGTGTGTGTTACCTGCAGTTACATTATGAGGACTATCCCCCTTCAGGCGATAGTTTGGGCTTGTTTTCTAAAATAGTGTAGTCAGGTGTGTTGACATGCTTAGTATTTCATGTTTGGGCAGCCTATGTGGCTTTATTGGTTGGGCACTGCTGTGCACGAAATAGTAGGCTATTTATTCATGAATTAGTTGATTCATGGGTGAAGCCAGTGAAAAGCAATTCTGATAGTCTACTGTGATGTTTGCTAGTTTCTCAGTGACACTGAGAAACAATATTTCTGGATTCATTTATTGTATCCATTGATTATTGTACCTATAGTGCCTGTATATTTTAAAAACTGCAGTAGTTGGCTTTGTTTGGAGGAAAATACATTGATAAGTAACGATTTTTATTGGTTGTTATTCTTGCCCTCACAATCAAACCAGAGGGGTCAAATATAACTGTACAGTGTCCAGTTATATTGCCAGGTGTATTGTTTGTTGGTACTGGTAGTATCGTCCAGTAAATGGTTCATTTAATAGTAGTTCTATTATAGGTACTATCACCATAGTCCTATATTTGATTCTGAATGGCAAACCATTCCATATGGTGTATGTCAAGGGAAATAATACAAGTATTGAAATAGGAATAGAAATCTTGTTCAGGAAAGAGCTTTGTCAGTGTTCACCATTTAATTGAATAAACAATGTCAACCACATATACTTCTTATGTGGTTTTTATCTAGAATCTTGGGTTTTATCTGTCAAATGTGCGCTAAAATCTTAGTTTTTATCTCCAGTGGAGCCGTATCAAAAATAGTGATCTACAAGCTCAAAACGCGTCGCGTTCTCCATAAGTATAGAAGATATACTAAGCATGTGCAAGCACAGATGCTCCAGGGGACGTTGGACTGTGTGTGCTAGGAGCAGAGCCACGATATACTTATGGGGAGTAAAGGCTAGTACACACTGTGCGCTTTTTTGGGAATTTCACAACGTTGTGCACGATGTGCCCTGTCACACTATGCGATTGGGATTACATGGTAGATCCTCGGCTCTGTGGCAATTTATTAGGTAAGTGTTCAATTCATTGTAATAAGTTTCACGTTAAAATCATCATCTCCAGCTGTTGTTCTGAGTAGAGTTCTTTTGGCAAATGTAACGACCTGGTGCATTTGCATAATGAGTGTGATTGGCCATTGGAATATGAATTGTTCTCTGCCGAGTGTGAATTACAGTGAAACTTGACAACGGCACTTGATGTTTTGAAAGTGTTGCAATCATCATAATCATTATTGAAACATTAGCTGGCGTGTTGTGAGTTTGTACATCGGCAATGTCCATAAATATAAGACTTCAGTTGTGCCGTCATGCTTTATAAACGTTATAGTTCACGTTTTTGTGTGGACTGTGTGTGTGTGCGTGCGTTTGTAGTGCTGTATTGCCATACACACCCTTGTCCAGGGGACCTCGGACAGTATGGGGACATACACACCAGTCCCCATAACGGAAATCGCTCAGGAGGCAGGGGAGAGGTTCTGAGCTAGTTAGCTAGTCCCACAATGCATGTTTTCATGTCATATGTGTGTGTGTTACCTGCAGTTACATTATGAGGACTATCCCCCTTCGGGCGATAGTTTGGGCTTGTTTTCTAAAATAGTGTAGTCAGATGTGTTGACATGCTTAGTATTTCATGTTTGGGCAGCCTATGTGGCTTTATTGGTTGGGCACTGCTGTGCACGAAATAGTAGGCTATTTATTCATGAATTAGTTGATTCATGGGTGAAGCCAGTGAAAAGCAATTCTGATAGTCTACTGTGATGTTTGCTAGTTTCTCAGTGACACTGAGAAACAATATTTCTGGATTCATTTATTGTATCCATTGATTATTGTACCTATAGTGCCTGTATATTTTAAAAACTGCAGTAGTTGGCTTTGTTTGGAGGAAAATACATTGATAAGTAACAATTTTTATTGGTTGTTATTCTTGCCCTCACAATCAAATCAGAGGGGTCAAATATAACTGTACAGTGTCCAGTTATATTGCCAGGTGTATTGTTTGTAGGTACTGCTAGTATCGTCCAGTAAATGGTTCATTTAAAAGTAGTTCTATTATAGGTACTATCACCATAGTCCTATATTTGATTCTGAATGGCAAACCATTCCATATGGTGTATGTCAAGGGAAATAATACAAGTATTGAAATAGGAATAGAAATCTTGTTCAGGAAAGAGCTTTGTCAGTGTTCACCATTTAATTGAATAAACAATGTCAACCACATATACTTCTTATGTGGTTTTTATCTAGAACCTTGGGTTTTATCTGTCAAATGTGCGCTAAAATCTTAGTTTTTATCTCCAGTGGAGCCGTATCAAAAATAGTGATCTACAAGCTCAAAACGCGTCGCGTTCTCCATAAGTATAGAAGATATACTAAGCATGTGCAAGCACAGACGCTCCAGGGGACGTTGGACTGTGTCCAGCTGTTGTTCTGAGTAGAGTTCTTTTGGCAAATGTAACGACCTGGTGCATTTGCATAATGAGTGTGATTGGCCATTGGAATATGAATTGTTCTCTGCCGAGTGTGAATTGCAGTGAAACTTGACAACGGCACTTGATGTTTTTGAAAGTGTTGCAATCATCATAATCATTGTTGAAACATTAGCTGGCGTGTTGTGAGTTTGTACATCGGCAATATCCATAAATATAAGACTTCAGTTGTGCCGTCATGCTTTATAAACGTTATAGTTCACGTTTTTGTGTGGACTGTGTGTGTGTGTGTGTGTGCGTTTGTAGTGCTGTATTGCCATACACACCCTTGTCCAGGGGACCTCGGACAGTATGGGGACCAGTGTTGGGTATCGTTACTTTATAAACTAACGACGTTAGGTTATTGGACTACTGCCCTAAAACTAATCTCGTTAAGTTACAAGTTACTTTCTATAAAAAGTAACGTAATAGATTATTTTCCGTTATTTTCCGTTCCTGATCACAATTAAAATACTCCTTTTCTCTTTGTTTTTAATGTATGCACAATTTAGTTGCATTGAATTACCAGTGCATCAGTCGCATTCCATGTTGCACACATGAAAACCATCATCACCAACAACAACAACGACAACAACAGTGACACCATGTCACCCACTATGAACTAGGTTGCTACAAAGTAGGCTATGTCAGATTACAGTAGTCCTACAGACAATATTATGCTGTACGCGGTACAACCAGTCAGATCGCATGATGATGCCCTCTCCACGCTGCGCAATGACAACAACCTGCAGGCTTCTCTTCCCATCGTAACCCAGCCTATGAACTACAGTAGTCTACAAGACAAGGCACGGCGGCCAAACAATGAATTAAACATTACTCACCTAATAACGCAGCCAGAGTTTATAGCCGATTCCCAATCGAGAGTGCGCGTGTTAATCCAAAAGTTAATCCAAAAGTGTACAGCGTTCATTGTTTACAAGACTTTTAGCAAGTCGCGCCTACAGTAGCTGCTTCACTACGCAAGCAGCCAGCGGACTTCCTCTTTCTTCCTTTTCAAAATAAAAGATTCATACTAGAGTATAACTACACACCAGCTAGACAGTAGGTTTACTATTATTTCTTAGGCGGACTTACAGGATGTGCAGACAGAAAATGTAAACTACGCACATCACTCACAGAAGGATGAAGCCACAACGTGCAGTCGGCTTATTCTACCATAACAGAAGGAGGAATATACGCTACAACACCGGGCAATCTCAAGAAAATGAATTGCGACGAACTATAGTAACGAGTTACTTTTTTGGAAATGTAACTAAGTAACTAACTACTAAATTGCAAAAATAACTCGTTAGGTTACTCCGTTACTAATAAAACTAATCTGATTACGTAACGAAGTTATCAATAACGGCGTTATCCCCATCACTGATGGGGACATACACACTAGTCCCCATAACGGAAATCGCTCAGGAGGCAGGGGAGAGGTTCCTGAGCTAGTTAGCTAGTCCCACAATGCACGTTTTCATGTCATATGTGTGTGTGTGTTACCTGCAGTTACATTATGAGGACTATCCCCCTTCAGGCGATAGTTTGGGCTTGTTTTCTAAAATAGTGTAGTCAGGTGTGTTGACATGCTTAGTATTTCATGTTTGGGCAGCCTATGTGGCTTTATTGGTTGGGCACTGCTGTGCACGAAATAGTAGGCTATTTATTCATGAATTAGTTGATTCATGGGTTTAAGCCAGTTAAAAGCAATTCTGATAGTCTACTGTGATGTTTGCAGAGTCTTCTTAGGAATGCATGGATGTAAGCATGCACATGTTCCTAGCTTAGATCTTTTACAATCTGCAATTTCAAAATTTATTGTACTGTGGATGTAATATTTTCATGGCAGATAAGTCACGGATGAATGGTTGTATGAATGAATGGGACAAACAAACAGTATGATATAGTGAATGTTCAGGAGGTAATCCGTGGTGGTGGAATCATATGACTCGTATGAATGGTTTTTTAATGGTACCACAGTCCTATTCCATGGACTGTCTCCTTGTGAGATCTTAGTCTCTGAGTTCTGTGAGGGGAACAAAGTCATTAGGGAAACAAAGTCAAGTATTCCTTAATATGAGCAGCAATGATTGGGAATTGCCCGGACCATCTGTTGAAAAAACCCGTTATAGGAGAAGCAGCCACCTTGTAGTATGTTTTTTATTTTATTTTATGGACGTGGGTTCAAAGGCTGTATCATTCAATCAATCAATGACCGCTGGCATTGTTCCCTTCCCATCGTCCACTTTCACTCAATTGCGCAACACATACCCAAGTTAGTTTGCCTGCATGATCTGTAGGCTACAGCGAGTAGGCTACAAAATATAGACAATGCATAAATCATTCGACACATGTTGCAGAATGTTGTCCCTGACAAAAGGTACAAGTCAAAGTCTGCTGGTGAGACCAACTTTTACGCGAGAGAAAGAGAGAGAGAGAGAGAGAGAGAGAGAGAGAGAGAGAGAGATGGTCAAATTACACTATGTTTGATGCGCTTATATGTTTGCTGCGCTATAATGCTTTGAATCTATCAGAATTATTTTAATAGCCTATGGAGTGGTGCGTCCATGCAGGAGACAGTGGCTGCCCAGCCGGCTGGCATTTCAGTGCAAGTTTTACATTTGCCAGCACAGTGCAAACGTTGTGGGGTTGTCAGAATCTATATCACACTCGACGATAAAATGCTGGAAAAATCAAAATTGTTTAATATTGCCGATGTTTTGTCGGGGGGGTCTCGACGGCAGATTCGGCCCGATTTTTTCTCTTTGTGAGATGTCACACTACAAGACGAAAAGACGGCCATCAAATTGTCGGGAGATGACAGAGGAATTTTGTCGTGAGTCCAAAATCGGGGCTAAATCGGGCTAAAGTATAGTGAACATTATATGCTCTTTCCTTAAAGCATCCAGTTTCCTTGTGCGTTCCCTGCTGTCTTCTCTAGCTTTTCCTGTGAGACAGCCTCAGACAGGTTGAGACTTGGGATTACAGAACCCACTATGAATCCTGACTTGCTTTCTGGACAAGTCTGTTTCTGTAGGCCAAGCTTCCTGCATAAAATTCTGTGTGAAACTGATTAAATGTCCACAGGACATTGAGTCCCCATTATGGTGTGAAAAATGTACACAGGATATTGAGTCCCCATTATGGTGTGTGTGTTATTTAAATGATATGTTAATCGAGGTCCCCATGAACCATGACTTCATGCACAGATATGTGTGTATGCAAATGAAGTCCCATGAACCATGGATAAATATCGGTCCCCACAATTCATGTCCAGGACATCACTTCATCCAATCCAGAATCTGAGGTGATATTCATGTTAAGGATTTTTTTTTAAGCTTGCCTGATTTTTTTCATGCCTCTACGACCACTGGAAAGTGGTGTCCCCATATGTGATGGCCCTGCTGTTGGTACCCACAAAACACGTTTACAAACAGGGGTGTGTGTGTGTGTGTGTGCATGCGCATGCGTGCGTGTGTGCGTGCGTGGTGACAGTCACACACACAGTCACCACCGCACCCTCGGATCATTGTATACCATCACATCCTATGAAACATGAACGTGTGTGTTTCTATAACTTCCCCCCTTTCTTTTTTTTCCTCTGGCCAGGTGCTGAAAATCTACAATTTGCAGAAGTCCAGCGAGAAACAACCAATCACACACCAGGTGAGTAACTGACTTCAAAACGTTGGACGTGTGCACTGCTGGGCGCACGCCTGCATGTTTCGTGTGCACATGTTCTCACACAGGAACCAGTGACATGAATCACCTCTCAGGGACGTGCAGAGTGTGTTACCGAGGCAGGGGCTGAAATCTCCTAAGAGGGCATTATGGACAAAAACAGCAAAAATGACAGATCTACAAGCTTTCAACATTGAGAGCTTGTAAGTCAGCTATTTTTGGGGTGCAACCCAGCACTCTTTAGCTAGTGGAGATGTGGTTCTACGATTTTGAAACAAATTTGTTCAACAAAAAATGCTCCTTTCAAAGTTTATGGGACTTCGTGAATAGCCTTTCCTCAATGCTGCCTTGCATGACATGGAAAGGAGTTACGTTTACATTTTCTTTCACCATTGTGCATTTGTTGTTCCTAGAGGACAGTTGCAGGTAAAAGGGCAGGCGATGAAGCCCCCTTTGATGTATATGTGAGCACGTCCCTGCATGTCGCCTCCCCACACTTGATTGTTCCAACAAATGGAGCTCAGTGAATGGAATCCTTTTGCGAGGTCGGCTGCAGACCAATTACACTATGACTGTGCTTAATGTGTCCTGAAGGCCTTTTATATCATGATTCACGGCCATGGCTCTCCATGTCGAGTCAGGCTAGACCTGCTATTGGATAGACCTGGAGACATGTTCTGTCTGTCTTTGTCTCTGGGTACAGGGCTGTAAATTAGGGTTGTGAATTAACATCGGAGCTGGTACAGTAGGATCCTTATATGCCATTTTAATGTCCTTGACAAAAAATCCACATTACAAGGCTGTACTGTGTGGACTATGTACTGTATGCATGTTTGTTTGTATTATAGGCTGAACCATTGTTCAGCCTATTTGTAATGCCAGTGCAGTGAGCATCCTATGGGTACAGTGTGGTACCCTATGTGCCACCCAATGTGGTGTGCTGCCCTCTTGAACTGAGAAGAATTTAATTCATTTCTTTTCACTTGTCTTTTTTCCAAATGTACATTGAAAAGACATTCATCAACATCATGGCTGTTTTGTATTTTAACGCCCTGAGATTGCTGCACAAAAGATCTTTGACTCGTGGTCACTGTACTGCAGTTTTTAGATTGAGTGCTACATTTAACAGCATATCTTGGGCTTTAAGTCACATTCTGATTGGTCGTTGTAATCAAGGACCAATCAGGTGTATGTGACGTCATTTTCCTTGGAACCAGGAAAACATAGAAAACATATTTAGAGCAGGCTTTGAAGGCTAAAGTTCAGGGAATGGCTCATGTGGCAAATATGTCAGTCATAATGGATATCAGATTTAAGATTTTTTTTAATGATAATGTTACCTTTACCTTTAAACAGTTAGGGACATACATGAATTCCTCCTGACAGCAAACATTATTTATAATCCGTCATGTTTTTATTGCCTATTACCCTGTGATGATGTACTATACTGCAAATGTAGTTGACTCCTCAGAGAATCTCAATTCCATTTTCTCCAAAATACATAAAGACATCACTTACTTTATAGCATCGTAAAGTGCTCTTCTTAATCTTGCGTCTATTTTTGTTGTTGTTTGCATCCACTTTCTTATTCTTTCGGGATTGACTGTCCATGTGCAAAATGAAGGAGTCAAATAACAAAAAAAGAATATACAATATGCGGTGGCGGTGGTGTGATGGCTAACTCATATTATATTTGACATTAAAGATAAGCATTTTCCAAACTAAGCATGCAATTTGCAAGACCTTTGAGGAAGCCTCAGTCATCTTAGTCATTTGAGCATGGTGTGAAATCCAATTACGCACAAACACCCACATACAATCGGTAAATTAAAGCTGGGGTATTTTTGGCCGAAAAGGAAATATCCACAGTTCATAAGCTTCTTCATTTCAATTGGTACAGAAGCAGTCCATCTGGAGAAATGTAAACGTTTATGCACTCAGGCTGGAGTGCCAAAACGCGTCCGTCCTTATACAAGAGAGTGTGGATATTTCCTGTTTTCATTGATCTTTAAAAATCTGCATCCATCATCTGCTGAGACTAGAGTGCACCTTCACCTATTGCGGTTCTATTGTTCTATCGTAGAACATAGTCCCAGGATTTACAGTGAAATGGTATGGGTGCCCATACCATTTTCAGTTACAGGACTTTTATTAGTCAAGTAAAGCATGAAAAAATAAAATCAGTTGTTGTTGAAGTTGCAACAGACACGCAGCATGCATAAACTAAAGGTCTGACTCAGAGTTTTCTGTTTTCAATGATGAAATGCTGTTGGGTTAGTGGTGACACAGCTGTAGTTAGTTAGTAGCAGTAGTAGTGTTTCACATCATTTTAAATAATAAGCACTTTAATTTGAAATATCTTGGGTTGTTTTGGCATCTTGTTTGGGGGGGCAGACTGGGTATTTAGGGGGGCATTGCCCCTCCCATGCCCATGCCTAGATCCGCCCCTGCTTTCTATTCCTGAAAAGTGGCAATGCGATAATGGAAGCCATCTTTCTGACCATAATAAGAAATCAAAATATTAAAACAAGAAAAAAATGGACAAATTCTGAACTGCCCAATGCCCTCCTATGAGACACAGCCTCGACACCCAGGCTTTCATTTTCGTCCGCCTTGCGCGAAAACGGAAAGCCTGGACTAACGCGCGTTGGAAAGTGGCCTTGAGGGGGGTGTCAACCTTCCGGGGTGGGCGTCGCTCTAAATGATGTGACGTAGAACAGCAGTGGACGGGCGTGGGAGGGGCCGGAGATGACGACACGTTAGTGAGATCAAATCAGAGCGCAGCACTTCCGCCGTGTGGATCCCACGACACCCCCGCCCCCCAAGGCCAAAATCATTGAGGGCTAGACCAGGCTAATGAGACACAGACTCGACAGGGAAAAAATATTTTGAACATTAGTGAGTACCTTTTTTATGAAGGTAGGTTGACAAGTGGTGAAGTGGTCTTTTAAACTACGACAAACAACATTAAACTCACTTTGCCACTTGTTTATCCACTTGATTTGCCATGCACGTATTGCACCCGCAATAGCACTGTGTGTGCACTATGCAATTTCAAACTTCTACAGGTTAGCCTCATTTGGCCTTTGGAAACATTAGCACAGGTTGCATCAAGTGCCTTTGTTGTGAATTGCCGCTCTTTGACACACCTCGCGGTTTCTTCACACCCCCTCAGGGCAAATGAAGGCTCCCACACCGGCAAGGCTTTTTGCTACGCCTCCACGATGCTCTGTGTGCCTCGCAGCAGCTTTGTTTGTTATTCATTTGACGTGAGCGTGTCTGCCATAGGTGTCGTTCGTTATTAGCTACTGCAACGCACTCTCAAAGCAGAGGGGAGGGGTACAGTGGAACAAAGTCAGAGTAGCAGGGGCGGATCTAGGCATGGGCAATCAGGGGGCAATGCCCCCCTAAATACCCAGTCTGCCCCCCCAAACACGATGCCATGCAAAACAACCAAAGATATTTCAAATTAAAGTGCTTACATTTAAAATGATTTGAAACACTACTGCTACTAACTAACTACAGCTGTGTCACCACTAAACCAACAGCATTTCATCATTGAAAACAGAAAACTCTCTGAGTCAGACCTTTAGCTTTATGCATGCTGCGTGTCTGTTGCAACTTCAACAACTGATGTTATTATTGATGCTTTACTTGACTAATAAAAGTCCTGTAACTGAAAATGGTATGGGTGCGTCACGGGCGTTGAAGCCGCCCCCATACCATTTTCTTCTGCCCCTCCAACATGTTCTCTTGCTCCCCCAAATGGGACATGTTATATCCGCCCCTGCAGAGTAGTGAGAGGCAGAGAGAGGTCAGTGGAGGCAGAACTGTGAACCACATTACAGGGGAAAAAAGGAACAAACATTTCAAATAATCAGAGGGAATAAAGTGTCTCACCATTTCACACGTCTCCTTTGCTGTAACCTTTTCCTTAATAATCAGTTGTAGAGCGTATTAAATATACACATTTAGAAAAAGCCCCTGTCACATGCAGATATAAAATGCAAGTGAATGGCCTCAATCACATCTAGCTCTGACAATGAATTGTATAATTTGGTGAGTCATTTAAGCCATTAGAGCCAGATGCAAGGGAGAAAAAAAATCAGAACATAAAACTGACAAGGCCTGTGTACAGCAGAAATGAATTGATTTCATCTGATTATTATTATTATTATTTTGTAATACTGTGCAGGCTACTCTTAGTCTCACAGGAGTTTAAATCACCATTCATACCCCGGAGGTAGAACCAGCCAGTCTTGAATGTGATTTTGTTTTATATATATTAATGATGGAATTATTATTCTGATATTGCACATCCCGGTGTAGTAATGCTTGGCCTGACTACAAAAAACTAAAAAGAAAACTAGAATGGCTCCAGTGCTGATATCTGAATTCATGTTGTTTTTATGCTTCTGGTCACCTGTGCCATATCTGTGACTTATCTGAGTACAAGATTGGATACCGATCCTATGGCAGTTTCCGATAATAGTGGAGGTATACTTGCCAGCTGCCACCTGTAGAATTGGAGCTGCTGTTTGGGGACAGGGGATTTGGAATCCTTATGGTCAGGTCTGTTGCGCTTGATCCGAGTACGCAAAAAAGCAGGTCCAATTCATCCACCAAACCATAATAAATACATTGATCATTTTATATTCAATAATCAGTTAAATCCTTCTCGAGTGGTCCTGACAGAGGCAAATTTATACTTTACAAGTAGGTCAAGGAACTAATCCATAATAAAATTTGAGATCCACTGTCCTGTTAATCCAACAAGTTTGTTCCACACTGATCAACAATAAGATTTCTTTAGCGGTCCACAGGGAAACCACTCCATCACTGGACGCCAGCTTGCTTAATAAACATCCAGGGACGTCCAATATTGTCACACAGAGGGCACAGAATTCCCAGTAGGCAGGAGTCGAGAGATATTTTTGTAGTGAAGAGAAGGAGATATGTGGCAATCCCTGTGGGAATAAATTAAAGCATGCACGGTTCTCAATACACTGTGAGATTAAAAAAAGTTCAAAGGCAAATTTCAGCTACACAGCATGAGTGAACGACCCTCATAGCCGGAAATAAATATATTGCGGCACAACAGACGGCATTGCCCTGATTTAACTGAACACATCACAAATACCGTAACTGTAGTTTGAATTGGCCCTAGCTCAACTAAAGCCTCCATTAAAAGGTTACAGTTTGTTCAGACCTCTGCTACTAGACTGCTGACAATATAAACAAAAACACCACCAACCGACAACCAACACCACATCCCTCCAGTCTTAGGTCAACTATACTGGCTCCCTGCATCTCTCAGTCAATTGAAAAGTCCGTACTTGTTTTATGAAACTCTCAAGAGGTTAGGGCTGGCCTACATCACAGACTCTGTGTTGTTTCATTCTTCTTCGAGGGCCAATACCTCGATCTTAGCCAACCTGGAGGTGGTCATCATGGTGCATTATATAAGCTTACATACTGTGGATTATGTCTGGTTTTGGACAGAAAAAAAGAGTAATAAGCACATGTTTGACTGCTTGTGCGATGGAACGATGTTGTGGCCATCTAAACATGTGTAGAGAACATAAAATAATATTTTAAAAAAAATAAAGAAAGAAATAAAATTATTGGCCCAGGCGGTTAGCTCAACTGTCTGGGCACCCCGGCTGCTAAGCCAGCCTGATGGCGTGCCCCGGGTTCGATTCCCGAGCCCGGCGGACTTTGCCTCATGTCACTCCCCATCTCTCTCCCCCTTTCCTGTCATACTACTGTACTATCAATAAAGGCAAAAAGCCCAAAAACAAATCTTTAAAAAAAAATAATAATAAATAAATAAATAAAAAAATAAAGAAAGAAATAAAATTATTGTCACGTTTTGGCCTGGACGCAACCCACGGCTGCTGTGCATTATTGATGGTACTTGTCCAATAATTGGGGTCCGGTCACTCACACTTGAATCTCACACCGCAGGTTGTTGCTGGTGAGCACTAAAGCTCTTTGTATGGCTCTTCAGAGTTGTGAATATCAGATCATGGTTTGTTTTTGTTAAACAAGTTGAAGCTGTAACTTGTTCCGGTACCACCCTATGCCATGGCTTTGCATGCGTCCTCATCCATAATTACCAACATGAAAAGAAAAATGAGTTAAATGCATTGACACACCTCTGAAGTGTCGTACACTTTGTATCATGATTGCTGCTATTCAAAACAGAACGCTCACCTAGTTTGACAGATTGTTTGCTTGCCGGCGGTACATGCTCAGAATAGGGATGCAAGAATTCATGTGGATAATCAATGTTACTTTTTAATTTAGTGAGGTTGAACCAAGGGGTCATTCCCGCTGCATAATTAGTATGAAGAGCGCCATACAGATTAAGCGTATCATTTTTAACACTACTCTGATCGTACAGCAAGAAGGCTCCCATATTATGTGTGGGCTTTGCACCAGTAAAGGGCAGAGAGGAGCAGGGAGAAGGGTGCAGTTTGCCTTTCTAATTACTCCTCATAGGATCCCAGCCATTGATTGTTGCAAATGCCCATTGATTTTTTTGTAGCTGTGCTCTGTGCTGGTGCACAACTTGACTTTTCCGTTGAATGCCAAGAGTCACCGTCGGGACCACACACAGATGTCTGTGACACCTGTGTGTGCATGTTTGCATGTATGTCTGTGTATATCATCGAACGTGTGTGGTCGTGTGGTTATTTGTGTGTGTGTGTGTGTGGAACGTGGGAGGCTAATGAATACAAAGGCCTACGCTTTTTCCATTGAATTGGGAGGCATTGATTGTGCCTTGAGAAACTGTTTGCTTACGGCACTTACAGAGCATGTACATGGATCTCCAGACTATTGGAAAAGTGCTCACAGTGGGATACAATGGCAAGGGCTATCCCTCCTCAAGATCCCTAACACATTGCAATATTACAGTTTACATTAAACACATTCCATGCCTTGGTGTCTGTCCTGTAGTAGCAGGGCTGCTGTTTTGGGGCACTAGAGACGGCGGTCTTTTACTACCTAATAGAATGGTAGTGAATGTTGGCCTGAGTTGAACAATCGTTAGCGCCATTAATGAATGGATTGCATTTTTATAGCGCTTTTCCAAGTGCTCAAAGCGCTTTACAATGGTCCATTCATTCATACATTGGGAAGTAGAGCGGCGAACAGTCGACGCCAGCGTCCCCACTTCCCACATTCACACACCAATGGTGGCCAGCTCACACTGACCAACTCATTGGAGGCAATTTGGGGTTCAGTGTCTTGCCCAAGGACACTTCGACACATAGACAGGAGGAGCCGGGATTCGAACCGCCGACCCACAGGTCATTGGACGACCTGCTCTACCTCCTGAGCCACAGCCGCCCCAATTAGCAACACTATCGTTAGTGATGGAAGAAAAAAATACTACCATAAAGGGGCTTACAGACGGCGAGGAATAAATCGCCCACTCTAATTCATTCTCAATGGGGACGGCGTTTTTTTAGCACAAAAGTTCATAAATCGACCCGCGTTCAAGAAAGCGTTTATCGTCGGTCGTTTTCCGCTCAGCGTCACTGATTTTTATCGCGCGCGCGTGCACGAAACGAGCACGCGCGCGCGAGTTCAATTCATGTTCAATTCCAGTGAACTTTTTGTAAAACGCTTGGCGATTTATAGCAAACATACAACATAATGAGGACGATGAGGACCCACTCTACCAGTAGACCTGCACAGTGACTTCACCGTTTCTGTTCCGGGAGTGGATTCCCTAATCATTTAAGGCTCTGGCGCAGCCGGAGCCAGGGCAGGATCTAGCCAGCCCTACTGGGGTGGGCTGGAAGAATGGCGGGTGGGCAACTCCAAAGTTTTTCATAAGAAGCAGTGCTTTTGAACATTTTTTTATACCAGGGCCCACTATTTATTCGGCTTTTGTGGACCACTAGTGGTCCACTGGTTGAAAACCACTGATATTACCTTTCATTGGGTGGGCAGGATGCACGTTTGGGTGGGCTGTGCCCACCCCTGCCCCCCCTCTATATCCGACCCTGAGCCGAGCCACGACGTGAGTTGTGGCAATTCTGCTCTAACGTTCTATTTACAACGCATTATTGCGCGACGTGTTGTGAGTTTGTGTCACGGTCACGCTATGACGAAGCATGTTGGTTACATGCTTTTAGCCAGCAGAGTTTATTATACAACATATTTAAACCGTGATGGATGCTGCCGATTTTATTTTAACCTACGCAACTTGGAATAACTATAGTCTACGTTCAAATGTCAACCTCTACGGCTGCAGCCATCATTATTGGTGACTGGTGAGTCATTAATTCATTGTAAATGAATTGTAAATTCAGCGTGATCATGATCAGGTAGCGCTTGACTGGAAGTTGTCTGGGAAGTTGGTAGTCTGTTGGCTTGGTTGGCTTCTGAGCCACGCATTTCGTCCGCCCCCCTCCCCTCCCCTCCCGGCATAAAACGCGTAGCGTTTATCGACGGGCGATTTTCTTATTTCGGCACTGCCGGCATAAAAAAACTCGCCCGTCGATAACGCCGGCGTTTATCGTTGCCGTCTGGAAGCCCCTTAATTGTCATTATCCCCATCTGATTATGCTTACATGACGCATCTTGAAGCGGCACTATTCTATGGCGATGGTGATTAAAGAACAACAATAAAGGATTTGTTTTTTTTTTTAATGCGGTGAGATTGCCTCTGGTAGAATATCTGGTCTTCTCTCAGCCATTGGGTAATAGAGGGGATATAGTAGACTTCCAATGAAGAAGTGGAAGGGTCTGTTCGGGAGGTACAAGCCTAAACTTCTAATTGTCCAGGAGCATATTGATCGTATTCCTCTGGGAGCCCAAAAATAGCAATGCAGCCACCATTCAGCCACTGAAAGACTCAATAGTAATGTTGCTAACAACCTGGCGTCGTATTGGTAAATCGCTGGCCGCTGCCAATTGTTTTTAGTATGATGAACAGACACCAATAGGTGAAGCTGGCGATGGGGGGTGGGGGTGTCAAACCCGTGCCCGAGTAGACCTGGCTTCAGGGGTGTTATAGGCATGCATGCACTTTTGAATACTTACATATTTTGAAAAGCAGAGTGAAGTTCCTGGAGATTTGGACTCAAACCCGTGACACACTGTCAAGCTGCACTACAAGCCAAGATGCCTGGATCGGTAATCCGGCCCAGACTGTACTGGCTTTAATAAAAAGGTAGATTATGTCTACATGGTGCATCTTGAAGTGACAACAATTTAAGTGCCCCACCGTGGCTTGCTTTTCTTTTTTTATTTATTTATTTTTTTCAAGTGGTCCCAGTGGGTTATCTTAGACAAAGCTAAAATTGAAGTCTAAAATTCCTCTGGGAACCCCAAACGGATGAAACATAATGGCGTGTCTATCAATGGTGTAGTCTTTAAGAAAATGTCCTCCAGTTGCCTGTAAGTGGTTTTCACCACAAAAAAAGCTAAGTGCAGCAGTCTTTGGTGTCCACGAAATTGAATGTCTGTCTAGTTTTTATAGAAAAGGTTTGGCACTCAGGTGTGCTTGATGTGTTCGATGAACCTAGGCCCTGGACAATAGCCGTAAAGATGTCTGATGCTGTGATGCCATTATTGAGAATGAAATAACTTCAAACATGACATTCTTTTCAGAAGGGGTGAAATCAACTTGCGGCTGAGGCAGATGCCCGCAGCTGATAGGATACTCGCACGGCTGATAGGATACTCGCACGGCTGATAGGGTACTCGCACGGCTGATAGGGTACTCGCACGGCTGATTTATTTTGCTGTCTTTGATTCTATGAACACGCACTCACCTACGCACACACAAACTCTTTGTGCAGAATGGGAGGATATGCCTCGGCTTTCTTGTTTGAAACACCTACTTTGAAGTGCCAGATCTCAGTATCCGGATGTATGATGACTTGTTTCTGGTGTCTTGACCATTATGCCATCTAGCTTGTGAATATACAGCTTGAAAATGGACGGCAGGTAGGGACGGTTAATGTATTAAATGTATAGCACACTTTGACTGTGTTAAAATTGGTTGTAAGATGATCAGTGCTGGGATTTCTTACAAAACAGAAGCTAGTTGGCCAACCTGTAAAAAAAACAGCTTTTAAAAGTGTTAATATACCAAATGAGAGGATGGTTGTTGTATATGAGTATGTAGGAGAAGGACAGGCCAACCGAAAAAATAATAATAAAATAAAAAGAATAAATAAATAACTAAAGCAAGCTGTAGTTACTTACGAAGCCCTCTAGTCAAAACACATTTTGACTTGTGAATGAGATTCCCAAGGTTGATATCAGCAAACTCCTGTTGAAAGAGAGCTTCTTCTAAAGAGAAACATTCATATTCCGCGGCGCCTGTCTGCGTTTCTGCAATCCATTCAACTTTATTATGCAAGCCACGTTGCCTTTATTTCTCTTACATGGTAAGATGCCTGCATTTATGAGCTCTGGGGTCAGTTTGGGTGAGGGCTCTGCCGGCTCTTCATTGTGCTCTTTGACTCTGTTTGGCTCTACAAACTACATTCTGTACATAACTCAATGGCCGAGCTGCAGATTGAAAGGCGCTTTAGTTGGAAATTCCTGTAAAAATCTGATATTTAACGGTTCCCTGAATGTCAGTTAAAGGGTCTCCACCATGAACTCAAAATCAAATGTATTATATAAAAGTTGCCTTTTAATACCTCTTTATACCGACTGAAGCCTAAAGTAAACAACCACTCATTTATTTTCATACACTCTCAGGATGCTATTTCAAGCCCTTTCAGCTGCAAAATTCAAACATGTCCACACCTCGGGGGCACCCTCGCCCCATGTCCTCACCACTTATCCGCCCACCTCAGTCTCGATGTGAGGAGAGCATTGAACCACCGAGGGAGGAGGTGGGGAATGGGATGCATACCAATGACTTAAAGGGGCATGAAACCCAAAACCACTTTTTCTTATATTTTAATAATTATAAATTGGTTTCCTGTCCTAGAGAGCACAGATATGGTACATTTTGCCCAGGGGCTTGTATTTTTAGAGCTTTTGGGCGATTTTGGTGTATTTCCCTTTCCCGGGTGAAAAGGTTTTCTTTGGCACCACTCAATGCATAATTAGCTCACCCTGGACTCCAGTGCGGCGTGACGTCATTAATATTCACTAGGACCTCATGAATATTAATTAGTTTCTGATAAAGGATTGGACATGTCCTGTACTTTGACTGACCCACTAAATGCCAAATTTTAAATATATTTCAAATCTATGCACTTATATTTCTAATTATTTTAACATAAGACTGTCAACGTTTCTTTTAACGGCAGTATAATTGCACGATTACAATGAGCGTGGTTCAGAGACCAGAGTGTTAAGTATAGACAGAGTTGCAACAACGTTCACTTCATGGGACCAGTCCAAACAATGTATTTTAAGTTGCATGTACAGTATTCACCGTTCGATTTCTAACCCCATCAATGCCACAACTCCTTTGACTTACATGCCACATAGCCCCTCCTTTGCTCCAAGTCCGTTTAGATAGACAGTCAGTCACTATCAAGCCCGACCGACCGATTTTTAGCAGTAGATATGGGGTGAATTTCACCATTCCGTGTTGTTTTCACCTCTGCAACAGCTAGTTTTCAAATTTGTTCTCAAAAGTCGGATTTCCGAGGCACAGGGACAGCCTGCGCACTGTGTGTGTGTGTGGGGGGGGGAGGTCAAAAGCTACCACTGGATAACTTTCTCGACACCTGGTTTATAATACAAGGTCATTTTTATCAGTAAATATGAGGTGAATTTTTGGAATCTGTGACACCTGTGGTTTTCATTTTTGTTTTCAAAGTCGCATTTCCGAGGCGGACAGCTTTCGGAGGCAGATTCAGAAATTACCATGCATATTCAACTCCGCCCCCGCCCAGAAAGCCACGCCCACATTTCATGTACTTTTTCGAGAATCAGTTTTGCTAAAATTTATTCAAAATATTTGAGTTGAGGTTAGAGTTGGCTTTGCACAGAAACATTCAGGAAAAAGACTTTCAGTCTAAAAGTACATTTCAGAGCCTTTTTACTTTTAATTGAGGGACTTACTGTAGTTGAACTAGTACTTTTTAAAATACTTGCTTTGTATAAAGCACATGTATACTGGTGGAGTTATGTTATTACAAAATGGAGAAAGCACTTACAAATAAAGGACCACTTCACCACTTTTCAACGTATAGGTCTTCACTAATGTTTATGATAAAATACCAGTATTTTTTTCTACTCAGGCTGTGGCTCGCAGGAGGGCTGTGGGCAGTTCAGAAACCCGTCCTTCAATTACATCATCAATCCAAGCTAATAGAAACTGCAGGCTTTCTATTCCTGAATAGTTGCAATGCAAAAATTGTAGCCATTGTTCTCCCGATCATAAAAATAAAAATATCTTTTCAAGAACATATTGGGTTGAGTACACTAAACATTCATTTAGGAGGTAAGCAAACAGTAATCAGATTAGAAACAGTAATTAGATGGAGATAACCATGTCAGTGTCATCCATGGCTATCTTCCACACATCCCCAACTGCTTATCTGGGGTTGTTTTGCGGGAGGAGAGTGCAGAGCTCCAGACTTCCCTTTCCCAAGCAACATTAGCCCCTTCCTCCTGGGGCTCCTTGTATGGACTGTCCTTGGTCTGCCATGGGGGTCTCCTCCCATGGAACATGCAGACCTCCCCAGGAGAGAGACACAGGCAAGCAATCGCTACTCTGTCCCCAGAACCAATATGCTGTCCAAGTGGATCATATACCGTACCTATTCCACTGTGGGAGCTCTAATCCAGTGGTTCCAAAACTTTTTTTGTCAGGCCAAGGACCCCCAAATGAGCCTGTGTGGACCCCCATATGAAAAAAAAAAAAACATACCAGGGACCCTTATAAGAAAAGATTTTTTATGGCTCTAGCAGTGTTTCTCAAAGAGTTAATTTCATTTGGTTCATTTGGTATCTCCTATTGGTATCTCCTATTCCCCTGGACCCCACTTTGAGAACCCATGCTCTACTCATAGCCACAGGTGGAGAGGGGGGTGGGGAGCGAGAATAAAGTGGAAAGATAAGGGAGGAAAAGATAGATAAAGATATCTAGTGTGATTTGTTCTCGTAATGAGACAGGCAGACATTTTTAATTTCCACACTTTGTTCCCTCCCTCGCTCGCCATGCTTTGCAGTGTTGTGATGTGTACCTACATCCCAGCCTGATTACCACTGGGGGTTTATTTTTAGCGGTCTGGGAACGACTCCGGACGGATCGTGATGAATGGGACTGTTTTTCCATAGTGACAGCAACCGGTGGTGCTTGTGGGATTGGCTGCAGCGTTGGCAATAATGTTGTCACTATAGGACACACGCGGGAAGACGGGGGACTTGTTGGCCCCCTGCTCTAACTTTTAGGGTTAATCTACTTTATAGCTTATGACAGGGTGCTGAGCTGGCGGAGTGTTTCTTTCTGGCATAGAATTACCGTTTCTTTCGACCCTTTAGCGTCGATGCTCTGGCTTGCACATATGCGTGTGTGTGTGCATGCTTGTTTGTGCGTGTGTATATACAGTATGTATGCATGCGTGTTTGTAACTTCCTTCAGTATGTAGGCATGTGTGTGTTTGTGCCCAACTTTGTTTCAATCACTTTACGGTGGTGCGGCAGTGGGACTGCATGAGCGCAGAGATGAAGCATGAAGTCAATAGCACAGAACAGACAGAACAGGGAGAGCGAGAGAAGGGTCACCATATTGAGGTTATCGGGGGATATATGGCTCATGGATCGATGTTGGAAGTTCAATGTACCCCATGTGTACCCGTGCCCTTTTCACATTGCACAGCTCTGGCCTTTGCAAACTGTGGAGGCTGACCCACATGACTTCTGTGCTGGAAAAATTCCTCCCTCGGTCTCATTTGGTGTGTTGAGTTCTTTTCAAGATCAAGAATGTCCATTGTGCAGTCGATGAAAAGCTTGTAGTAGCTCTCGTCCTGCCAATGGCAGATTTTTGGGTGTCCGATCATCCAATGCTGATCCCTAATATGGAGAGTCAATTGCACGAGTCCCTCCGAGCCGAGTCTCAAGCAAGCGCAAGTCATTTGGTCCCAAGTCTCAAGCAAGTCAAGTTTTTTTTAGTTTGTGGGCGAGTCAAGTCGAGTCGAGTCCACACAGTTGGGCGAGTCAAGTCGAGTCAAGTCGCATGGTTGTTTCGAGTCGCGTCCAGTCACAATGTTTTCAAGTCGAGTCACTGGTTTTCAAGTCAAGTCACAGGTTACAACTTCCTACGGTCAAATGTAAAAAAAAATATCAGTTTTATCAATTATCAGTTTTGTTGCAGTGTGTAGCTTGAATTATATGAATGAAAGAAAAAATGTATTAATAGAGATGAGAGTTACAGTACAATTGTGCTTGTGTAGCATTTTGTAGAGCAGGCATACCTGCACGCACACGGATCATTAATTTAACATAGTGTTCATTTTTCATCAGGCACTAAGTTAGCTACCTACTCGTGTACTACACGCAGTGTTGCCAACTGCCAAAATCCAAAATGCACTAGTGGCACTTCCCAAAACGCACTACAAGGAGCTAGAGAAGTGATTTTCAACCCAGCTCACTATAAAAGCACTAGATGAATATCTAGTGAATATCACCTTGAGTTTTTCAATCATTTTGGCGCTAGGGGGGGTCTGGAAAACTAAATATAGTGTCAAATGCGTAAAGTTGGCAACAGTGAGTCTATGACTACACGTGCATTTGTTTTGGTGGGATGGAGTCCTTCGGAGAGCAGAGCTGGCGAAATAATAACTGGACTAAATAAAACTATTTAGCGAGAAGAACGTACCGGTGGAAAGGGAAGGAATGAATCCGGAGTGAGTCCGGACCCCCGCAAATAGGTGATCGTGTTAGCTCCCTGACTGGTACATTTGGTTTCATTTGCACACCGTTGCCTCCCGGCAATGGTGACTCGGACGATGACTCGGACGAGTCGCCGAGTCAGGTTGTCTCAAGTCAAGTCCGAGTCTCAAGTATTTTACCTTCAAGTCCAAAGCGAGTCAAGTCACCGCAAAAATGCGACTTGGACTCGACTTGAGCCGAGTCGTAGGACTCGAGTCCAATTGTCTGATATGGAGAGTCCTATTTTGAGAGTCCCCACCCCCAACACACACGCACACAGGCATACACGCGCACACACACACGCACACCAAATTGATTAACTAAAGCAACAGCATCCCCTGGTTGAGTATATACTATTGATTGATTGAATAATTCATTAGACAGAATGTAATAACAGCAACAAAGTACAGTCAAACAATTCAGCACCAAAAAAGATTGTTTAAACAATTGTCTAATCAATGAGAACTTTTCACTATACTATCTATCACGTCTACAGTATACAGTATGTGAGACCCCCACCTTGGAGAAACGGGTTACGGCGGCCACGGCGTAATGAAATAAAAGCCTCTGAACCATCAACTCTCAGACAAGCTGCAGACTAGCAGAGATGTGGACACAAAAAAATCAGCAATTACTTGTAAACAATAATATACCTGACTGCATGTCCTGTCCAAAAAAAAAAAAAAGACAGCAAGTCCTCAAAACCACAAGCGAGACAGAACCCATTACTTCACCTCAGGAATATATCCAGTGTATTGGTCCCCTGTGTGTGCACCTCACACCACTGTGCCTGCCTGGCCCAGAACAGAACAGGGCCCTGCTGTCTCCCAAGTGTAAGTCATTGACAGTAATTGTGCCGTACAGGCTAGTGAAGGCATCAAACCTGCAATAGTCTACTGGTTTGACCCACTGTTTCTTAAAGCCTCTACCAATAAACCACCAGGGGAATTATTCAGCTGGGTGTCAAAACATGACGGCTTCCCCCAGCTCTCCTGTTTCTTCACAAACACCCACCCAACGGGCTACACCGGCCAAGGGGACACGGGGCCAGTGCCAAGACTGTGGCTCAAGAGGTAGAGCAGGTCGTCCAATGATCTGGGGGTCGGCGGTTTGAATCCCAACTTCTCCTGTCTACGTGTTGAAGCGTCCTTTTTTTAGATTTGTTTTTGGGCTTTTTATGCGTTTTTTATGCGGTAGTTGACAGTAAGCGGCTCTGGAGTCGAACCCGCGGCACGCCGTCAGGCTGGCTTGGCAGCCTAGATGCCCAGACGGTTGAGCTAACCGCCTGGGCCGTGTTGAAGTGTCCTTGAGCGATACACTGATCACCAAATTCCTCCCTGCCGGTTGGTACCTTGAATGGCTTCTGCCACCATCGGCTAATGCCACAATGTATATGTGAATGGTGGAATGTAATGCACTATGTAAAGCACCACAGGAAAATACAGTATATGGAGTCAGGCTTGCCCATACATGGGGTCAGGTGTCTGATCTGTGTGACACACAGACATTTCTGCCTGGCTAACATAGTAATCTTGCTCACTGCATTCACAACCATCCGTCACCAAATCGTAAACAGAAATCTGTATACTTCAGAGAGTGAGTCGGTGGCAAAAGCGACCCCAGTGTCTCCTCCGTAAAGTGGCCGAGCAGTGGCAGCCCGTTGCGGCTTGTAACTCATCGCACGCGGCTGAAATGCACAGTGCATTTCGGTGGTGGTGCTGCCCAACTCCCATCACCATTAGTCACAACTTCAAAGGCACCACCTTGAGGTACTTTATCAACCCCCTAATTTCACAGCCACTTTCACACTCACTAATTCATCCCTCTCCCACTTCACTCCACCGACGTAAAAGATCTTTCTCACTTTCACTTGGTCTCTCTGTCTCCTCTGTTGTGCCTTTGTTCTCCCATTATCTCTCCTGCATGCTCCCTCTTTCCGACCTGCCTACCCCTCCCTCGCTCGACCTCCCCCCTCCCCCTTTGCTCGTTTGGTTCCCTGCCTCCACTTTTCTTCATCTTCTCTCTCTTCTTCTCCTTCTTCCTCTTCGACGAGAAGGCAAAGTCGAACGGGCCAATAGCATTTAATTGCTGTGGTTTTTATGTGGTCTACTGAGAAGTAATAGGCACTCAGCACTTCTGTCCGCAAGACAGATGGCGTCTGTGCTTTGCTCGTCAGGGAGCGTGGGAGCACACGCTCAGCGGCTTCAGGAAATGCAGGTGAAGTAATAAAAAGGAAAAAGGTTTCGCCTTTCTGCGGTGGTTGGTTGGCGGGGCAGTCAAGAATATAGCCTCCATTTCCTCATTGGGAGCAAGACACAAGGCACAATGAGCAATGTGGCCATAGTTTGGAATTTCTCGTAAATTTTTACTAATTTTACTTCATTAGCTAGTTTTACATGCTTTTTATTTAAAAATATGGTGATGTTAGATGTTAAAATATGGAAATGGTAGATCTACACACTGGTCAATTTCATAACCATGCCACCTGACAGACTTGGACACACATACATTGATATACAGTACATTCATTTGGTACAGTAGTATCCCCCAGGCCAGGACAGCTGTGGATGGTGGTGTTGTTAATGGCTGGTTCATAGTCGGAGCACGCTGTGCAAGCTCCGACGCCCTGCTGTGTGTTTGAGCCAAAAGCACCATATGGGGAGTGTCACAAAGTGACTCTTGTGCACTCAAACTCGGAGTCTGAAGGAAAGCACGAGACATTCTGGAATCACCGCAGAACAGCGGACTGTTTGCTTTCAAAACAAGGTTACATATTAAAATATCCCGTCCGCCTTATCATCTGATATAAAAAATGTATAAGGTAAGATGTAATGTGAAGGCTTCAGAAATGTGTATGAGGAGCAAGCATGTTACTGACTATGTTAGCTTTTATGTAGGCTATGGGCTACATTTTCGTTACATGCTAAACCCCTTATCCCAAACACCCTTATCTTTTTTTTTACTATGTTGATAAACTTTTTGGAATAGTTCAACATGCCAATCTATTGACCCATTGTGAGCTTGCAGACAGGCCATTTTAACTATTGAAAAATGTTTTTTTTTAATAGTTTAAAAAGGCAAAGAAGTTAAGGGATAAGGGTTTAGCGGTGATGAAAATCTAGGCCCATATCTACAGTAATACATTTGCAATACAACTCAACGCAACACAAACAAAACATACACTTACATTTTTAAACACATACAGAATAAATTCAACTAGTAAAAGCAATCAAACATGAACTGGTGCCCATTGAGTCATAACCTCATGAATGTGGACCATGGCATCAGGCATTTGTTTTGACATGCACAGGGGTTTGTGTGTACGCAGACAATATTGGTCACAACAAATTAATTAGATACTATTTTGCTTGTTTTAATGGTAATTAAATATTTCTTGGGTGCTTTTTTCTTCCCCTGTTCTGGACCAGCACTTTTGTTTATCTTGTATCTGGTCGACTGTCTTGGGCTATACCGTACAACATCCTATTTGCGGCTTTAGCCTGATTTATTTATCTCGGATAAGAAACTTGTCTGTCCTTTTATTGACTTTTGCCGACGATTTCCCAGCCCTCCCGGGAATTCCCGTAACAAAATATGAACATTATCAAATACAAATGTAAGCCGGTTACACAAATATTAGCAATGCGGCACGCAAAATACTTTATTGGAAGGTTAGGTTGGTGACATTGCGGGGGGAGAGAGAGAGAGAGAGAGAGAGAGAGAGAGAGAGAGAGAGAGAGAGAGAGAGAGAGAGAGAGAGAGAGAGAGAGAGAGAGAGAGAGCGAGAGCTGACAGCGCATCTCAAATGTGGCCTCAAAAGTGCTCTTGTACATCGCATATGATACGATGATTGAGGCTTGATGATCAAATATTTGGTATGGGCATTTAATACTATTGATTGCAGCTGCGTTTCCAGCTCATCAATGCAAACAAGGGTTGTTGACTACACAAGTTTTAGTCGCTGTCTGACATGACAACAAGTTACGGGATGCAAGTTATATAACTTATTTTGTATATATTGTATTATTAATAACCTCGGTGGACATGGGGGTAGAGAGAGCGAGAGAGAGAGAGAGCTGCGCTGTGGTGTGTTTTTTTTATTACCTGTGTTGTAAGTTATTTCATATTGCTGAGTGGCCGTGTGATAGGCTATACAAGAAGTTGTAGAACAGGGACAATCTGTCGCAAGGAAAATAAGTCCATGCAGGGAAGTTCAACGTTCTCTTCAGACGTTCATATTTTTGCTAGTGTATGCTATATAAGCCGGTGCACATCTGAGGTGGTCGTGCGGTCCATATAGTCCTGACTCCTGACTGCTCGCATTTAGACCACGTGTCGCCAATATTGTGTCACGCGGGCACCGCGGGGCTCCTGTTCATAGCCCCCTCGCTGCATAGTCTAATTATCAGTGATGTTTGGAACTTATGCGAGGGTTATAGATTTGATTTGACCACTCACAGATATTGGAGAAACACGATTTGTGTGGAAAAATTATGAAAGAAATGATAACCTCCGGGAAGACGGGTCCCGGAGGCATTCCCGGGAGGGAGATTAAGTCAGTTGTACCCGGGCGTCCCGGGAATCCGGTATCCCGGCATTAAACCCTAACACACACACACACACACACACACACACACACACACACACACACACACACACACACACACACACACACACACACACACACACACACACACACACACGGGCAAACACACACACGGGCAAACATAATGCGGGTTGAAATACTATTTTGGTAGAAATTAAGTATGGATCACATCGAGTTGAGATTACCTTGGAAGTGAACCATGTCAAAGTTTCATTCCAGAGTTTAATTGCATGCGCTTCATGCGATTGCATTTTTTGTTAGTCTTACTACATGATGCAAATTCAAAAACTCCTAAGCCCATGAAAAACCAATTACTTGCTTTACTGCTTAACAGACAGGAAGTTCTCATTAGGTCTATCTATTAAGACTCTCCACAAAAAATGTTTTGTTTTCTTTTCTTCCTTCAAACTGTTTTTAGTTTGTATCCAGGTGGCAAAAGGTAGTAGGGGTGGAAATATCAGCCCCCTATGGTGGCATTCAATTACTCGCCTCAGCCGTTACAATGAACACTATTGGTTGGATTGGTAGGATGTGTGGGATTTGGAAGTTGGCTGGCGGGAGAGGGTGTTCCCGGTCTTAGTGAATTAACCCGACTCTGCCAGATTGCGGTAGTATGAGTTCACATGTTCTTCCTCCTATCTTGATCTGGGCACTCTCAAGCAGAAGCGATGTGGAACAACTGTTGTTAATCCACAATCATTTGGAGTTGTAGTCTTACATTTGCGCTGTGGCACAGTTTCAATATGTGACCAGTCTTGTGTTGATCCAGCTTCTAGCAGCCACATACTGCCGCATATAATGCCAATCCGATTTTGACTGGTGCGCATTGTCTATGCCCAAGAGTGTCAAGATGGGAGCTGTAGAACGAACCCACTGCTGCCCCCAGCTGGCTGAGTCAGGTTACTGGTGAATCCTCCATGTGCTCCAATTCAGCAGGTGGCAGAACAGGGAGGAATTGCTGCGGGCTGCAGGGGAGACATGTGTTTGTCTACATTCAGATACATATATTTCAAAATATATGCCAGGGACCCCCATAAGAGAAGATGTTTGCACCTCCAGTAGTGTATTCTCAACCATTTTAATTTCAAGCACCATAAGTTTCACATGCATTATAGGCTATTGAGTATGGACCCTGATTTAATGGCATTTTCATCTCTGGGACCCCAATTTGAATTGTAATATTGTATACTGTATATTATATAAATTATTATATGTTAGAATGTTAATTTAACTATGTGACAGTGTCATTTGATACAAATCTCTGGTTCAAATCCTGTGAGAGGACACTAGAGTTGACACGGTGTAGACTATGCCTACGGGGGTGTCTACATGTGGGCACGCCAGTGGGCACGACCCGTAGGCACGACCCGTAGGCACGCCCGTAGCCACGACGATTGACACAACGTTTGACACTACTACAGTTGACAGGATGCTTGGCACTACTACAGTTGACACGAGGCTTGACACTACAGTTGACACAATGCAGACACCTGCACCCCCACCGACTCAGTGGCCTTTTTGGTTAGAGTGTCCGCCCTGAGACTGGAGGTCGGGTTCGATTCCCCGGCTGGGTTATACCAAAGACTCAAAAACAAAAATGGTACCCAATTCCTCCCTGCTAGGCACTCAGCATCAAGGGTTGAATTGGGGGTAAGTCCTTGCGACATGCTAGCGTTCATGTCCAGGGGGTGTACTTGTACATCAAGCCGCTTCACGCTACAGACCTAAGGGCCTCATGGCTCCACCTAGCCCCATTACATCATAGCTAGGCAAGGCTTACTTATTTTAACTTACTCCCACATTTTACCAGTTACTCTGACCATGTCATGTTTTAAAGGGATAGTTCAGATTTTTGGAACTTAAGTTGTATGAAATACTGTCCATTAATTTAGTGGTGTCAAGTGTATTAATTAATTGATGTCCAGGGTCCCATGGTGGGATTTTTTTACCCTCCTATCACATGGAATTACTTTTTTTTTTACTGCTAATGCGAAGTATTGGTAATGCTAAGTCAGTGAGGCTAATAATGATAAGTAATGCTAATTATGCTAATTATGTATAAGTACACCCCCTAGACATGATGCTAGTTAGCCCCAAATTGCTCCTGATGTGCTGCTTGTGCCTTGCATGGTTTCCACCACCATTGGTGTGTGAATGTGTGAACGCAATCCACTATGTAAAGTGCCTTGTATAAATGTGCTATTTAAATGTGCCACTTACAACATTCTGCAGTATTGTGGAATACCCCTTGAAAGGGTATCGTAGTATTGCTGTCTACAGTTTTAACCTGCAGTGACTCTAGCATTTCTCTTGCATTCATTGGCATACTGTCAGCTCCCAGTTCTCCAGTTCTTACTGCGCTGTCTCACCAAACCATGCTACTCATACGGTTGAGTTGGTTGGCCTCGTTTTAAACCCATACCTTCAATGGAGGGCGTTCTACTGGCTATGCTGAGCGACTGTAGGTCGGCTATCTACGTTATGGTTTCTAGCTATTGAATAGCAAAGTAACAATTCCATTTGTGAAATATGTTGCAGATGCAGCAGATCACTCACTACTGTATTTCTCACTTAGAATGTTTAGGTGCAATAAGCTTTTGAACAGACTGCTGTGTTGTTGTTTCCCCCCATGTTACTCCTGCTGTAATTGGCATAAAGAGAGAGAGATTTGCATTATCCTGTTCTTTGTGCACAACAGCATTTTATTCAGATGATCTAGTTAGTTTAACATGGACAGGGTAACCGTTTTGGATGGAAGATATTATAGTGCAATGTGACGAGAAAATGGTGAGAAATCCAACGGTGTAATATTTGTAACTTATAGTGTATAATTTAGGATCAAAGTACACCAAGATGTAAATTGAAAGTCAACTTTGTTTACGGTATTTATAGCACCTTCCCTAACAATACATCCTCTTAATCGCATGCTATGTGTCTTGATCTTCCAATTGACAAGTTTAATTTCCATTCTCACCTACTCACTTATGGTGATTACCACTACAAAATAGTCCCACAATTACAGCTAACTGAATGTGATGCAATTACACTAAGTGGCAGCAATTAATTAGATCAATCATTTCAGCACCGAGTTGCTTTGATTAACACAACATGCATGGACGTATTAGCAGCGGATCACAAGGGCTGTTGCTCTGCACCGCTGTATCTCACAGAGACAACAGAGTGGCATGGTCAAGTGCATCAGGCCTCATTATTTAAACATTTGTACCCTGGCATCCCAAAAGCTGGCTTGTCATTAGGCAAAATCTTTCAAAAAATAATTAGTTGTTGTGACCTGAGCTAAAACAAAACGAAATAATGTCTTGTGATTGGGTGGCTAACATAATGAGTTATTTGGATGTGAACACAAGCCAGTCATTTGGCCAAAAACTGAACCGCAGCCAACACAACAGTTTATTGTGAGATAATGGAAGAATAACATGGAAGCTCACAAAGGAAACACGCGTGTGCATTTATACATCACCTTTATTCAAGGCACTTTGCATAGATGTGCATTACATTCACCCATTCACACACACACACACACACACACACACACACACACACACACACACACACACACACACACACACACACACACACACACACACACACACACACACACACACACACACATGCATACACCAATGACGGAAGAAACCATGCAAGGTACTGACCAGCACATTGTGAACATTTCGGGGTACAGTTTTCTTACTCAGGGACACACACTAATTCTGGGAGAGCCCGGGTTTGAACTGGCAACCATGCTGTTACCATCCAGCCACTCTACCCCTGAGCCACCGCCGCCCATAAATAGAATAACGTATTCCTTTTTTTTCTTTGACGTTGGGATGATGGATGAGAATCAGAGGTGTTGCGAGATTCCCCCGGCCACAACACATGAAACATTGTCATCTTATTCCCATGTGCTTTACAGTATACATTTTTCATGTTTTAATATATAGATTTTTCCTTTGTCTTCACCCACCAGATAATGACAGAACGTGTGCATAGTCAGCAGCAATCTTGGAAAGATACATTGACACTGTGGAGATGCATTGACACTATCATTAGATTGCGGTGAATGGGAGTCTAGAGCACATTTTAAATTGATTACAGCACAATGGGAGAAAACAGGGCTGGCCCTGAAAGAGACTTTCATTGCCTGATTCATAAATCAATGGCCTCAACGTAACGACTTATCTCACATCAAGATATACGCTCACATATACTCTATCTCTCGCTGTGTACGGTGCACACAGGTGCATGTGCATATTGCTTGTTCACGTAGCAGAATATAATATTGAAAAGCACTAAGGCTCAATCCTCCTGTCATAACAAAGCAAAGAGATCAATAGAGAAACAGTGTTGAGCTCTTGTCTCTGTTTAAAATATCCCTGAAGCAAGATGACTGCTGCCACAACAATAGAGAGAAGAGGAAGATCAAAGAGAAACATCGGGAAAGAGAGAGAGACAGAGAGGGAGAGGAAAGAGAGAGAGAGTGAGTCAGTCAGTCAGACAGACAATATAGATAGATAGATCACTCACTATGAAAGCGGCTTTAATCACAAGGAGGAGCTGATGGTCTTTAACAACGCTAATGTGATTCCTGCGTTGTCAGGGTCAATGTCTTTGTGCCCGCGTTATAAACACCATTGTATTGGCTTCATCAGTTCAAGGATTGGCATGTTGGGGCAGTCCTGATGGATGCCAGGCAGGTTGTGATCAATGCTCTTGCGGTAGGGCTGGGCTTCAGGGAATTATCGACAGGGCAGGAATGTCTTTACTGTCAGGATTTCCGACGTTATGTTAGACCTGAGAACAGATTCTACAAAATGTCTTCTAAAATCATGACGTTTCTGGGGGAAAAAACGGTTTCTATGACTCAGTGGTGTTCAGCCTGAGAATTATCTGTGTTTGTCCGCGGACCCTCATCTGAACACAACGTACCATATATGGTTTTGTGGGGAATGTCCAGAAGCAAAGATTTTAGTTAAAAAGTAATATATATTCAAAGATTTGTGCCACATTTTAATAGCAGTTCTATAAGCTTGTGCTGTGGCACATGTGCCACTTTGTTTCATCCTGAATGGTTTACATTGCATTTACATTAAAATATAGCTGCATCGACAACTCACAACGTTCCACATCACAAATTTGTTGTTTCTATCTGCTAGTCATGCTTTTGAAAGTGTTTGAAAATTTGCTACTTATAATTTGAGCTGTTGTTTGTCCTCCACACAGTCTTCCTGAAATGACATCATGAGAATTTGTTGTACTTGACATAGTCCTGTGTTTGTGTTTGTGAAGCCTATGAACTCTATGAGAGAAAGAAAGACAGGGAGATACTGCAATATAGCACTGGGAGAGTGTGCGGGGACTGTGTCTGATGAATGTGACTCATGGAGAACTAATCAGTTAATAGGCGAGAAAGTAGCATTGATTTAGACATTTGTGGAGTTATTTATCTTTATACAAATGTCTCTTCTGTACTCTGAAAACAGTCTGTCAAGACCATGAAGTCACTGTTCCTCCTGATCCCTGGACGCAGAGGCACTTTCCATTCTGTGTGGCCTTTGGGAGAGGTTGTGCAATGCCAGGGGTTCAATTAGTTAATTGATTTAGGAAAGTGAGTCATCCCTCGAGTTTGTCCAAACTCTATAAAATGTATTGTTCTTGGAAGAGCTTAGGCTACCTTCATATAGAGACATCCATAGGGAGCTACTGTAGAAAGAATAGAAAAGTGGAAATGACTAATATACACATGACTAGGCAAGAGATTGTGAAATAAATCATTGGGGAGCTCATTGCTAATAGGTATAGGTATACAGGGTTGGCTTGCAAAGTGATGACAAAGTGATGACTAAGCAGCAAATATGTTTTCTACCCGATGAATTAATAGAGGAATCCCTCGGCAGATATATGTTGTGTTCGCAAGTGCATTACAATATAGGCTACACATTAATTAACAACACAAAGGCACCCGGGAAAGCTGGCCAAGAAGAATTAACTTACCGTAAGTCCACTGCTTGTTGGGAACGATGCCCGTTTGGACAACATTCCATTGGGAACACTGATAATGAAAAAACGTTGTCCATTGTCTGTCTGTCTGTCTGTCTGTCTGTCTGTCTGTCTGTCTGTCTGTCTGTCTGTCTGTCTGTCTGTCTGTCTGTCTGTCTGTCTGTCTGTCTGTCTGTCTGTCTGTCTGTCTGTCTGTCTGGTCTGTGTGTGTCCCCTTTTGGCTCATGTATGGAGATCTCTGCATCTGTCCAGCTCTGTCATGTCCATGTACCCTATATGGAGTTCTCTGTCAACTGCACTCACATATGGAGTCCAGGCTAGTATTTAATATTGTCTTGTGAAAATGATGAGACATTGGCGATATCTATATGACGTCAACACAGGGTGTTGGATGTGCACACACTTGGACCTGTACTGACCTGTTGGGTTCCTGAAATAGTCATTTGAGCTACTGTATATATGAGCATGAACTATACAAAGGCTAACATTTAATTAGCTGGATGATACCTACATCTGTTGTCTTTTCCCATGGCATGGAAATTGTCTTCATTATATAAACAAAAGCATTTTATGGGCCAACGGTGTTACTCTCCAATCTAGCTTGCCCTCCTTGCACAAAATAACAACTTGTATTCCTTCATCATGTATGGAATAATCCAGAATTCTTTTAAATGCGGAACATAATACTGTGAACTACTGTGTGCTAATCCTCTACAGGTGTGCCTTTGATTCATGATAAGCTGATGTAGACGAAGATTTGCATTGTTTATTACTTTGGATATATCATGGTTCTAAAGCCTTTTCTTCTTATCAAATGGGTCTCATTTGAACCCGAAGACGAACACAGCAGGGTTGTAGCAGAGACAGCAGGCTGACTATACAGTGAAATATTCATGATGATATAACTCATTGGTGACAGGTTCTACCAACAAAAAGAAAAGCAAAAGAAAATCCCAACCACAATAAGTCAATTACATCTTAGCAGCAATGCATCACTACATGGAGGCTCCACCAGCTCTGTCTTTTACTTATAGCACGGCACCGGCCTCGTATCCCTCATCTGGCTCCCAGCGCAGAGGGAGAGAGATTCGATAGACATTGATTGAGAGATGCTCTTCATCTTCCTTCTCTCCCACGCTCCCTGCTCTGTCCTCATCATCCTCCTGGATATCTACGGTCAGACCTGCAGACCTAAACCTCCGCCTGCATGGCCTATAGCTGCAAACTGCTCTGACAGGCTCTGGGCTGCCTTCCAGCTCCCACCAGGATGTCAGTGTGTGTCCGTCTGCATGTGTGCGTGTCCATAGGTGTGTGTGCATGCGTGGGTGTGTGTGTGTGTGTGCATGAACGTGCAAGAATGCGAGAGAGCCTATATCATTCCATAATTTCCATAATCTCTACTGATAGATAAACTAGTACTAGTAGCGCAAAATAGGGATACCTGGTTGTAAGTGTTTTTTCTAGTGAACAAAACAATTAATTTCAACCTCTAAATTGTAGTTTACAATTCTGGGCTGCATTATAACTCTCAAACTGGAGAATGTGCCCTATTGATTGCCTAGAACTTAAGTCTGTGTGTGTGTGTGTGTGTGTGTGTGTGTGTGTGTGTGTGTGTGTGTGTGTGTGTGTGTGTGTGTGTGTGTGTGTGTGTGTGTGTGTGTGTGTGTGTGTGTGTGTGTGTGTGTGTGTGTGTGTGTGTGTGTGTGCGTGTGTGTGTGTGTGAGAGAGAGACAGAGAGAGAGAGAGAGGAGAGAGTCTATAATTCCATGATGTTCTCTACAGATAGGTAACCTTGAACCTTGCTACAGAATGTTTGGCTATCTTCTGCCTAATATTAGGCTTGCTAGTGTGACATACACCAAATAGACACACACACACACACACACACACACACACACACACACACACACACACACACACACACACACACACACACACACACACACACACACACACACACACACACACACACGTTGCTTTTAGCCAGTGGCCACAGAGCCATTAGAAAGCTCCTAACAACAAGAAGAAGACGACACGGCATTGTGGCCAGAGTGCATTACGCCATGCTGACAGCTCAGTTCCTCCGCTCTCCCACTTTGATGGATGCTCTCTGAATGTGCACGCCAAAAACCCTGAGCGCAAATTTAACTTGGTAGAGAGACGATAGAAAGGGAAGCAAAGTGGGACCCATTGTGGTTCAGTTTGTCAGGTTTTAATTACTGTGCAGTGTGGGGACCACTTAAAGCTCATAGCCGTGAAACACAACAGGTTATTTCTGGACCATTATTCTAATAACAAAGGGGGACGTGTTTGTTTGTGTGTGTGAGAGAGAGAGAGAGAGAGAGAGAGAGAGAGAGAGAGAGAGTGTGTGTGTGTGTGTGTGTGTGTGTGTGTGTGTGTGTGTGTGTGTGTGTGTGTGTGTGTGTGTGTGTGTGTGTGTGTGTGTGTGTGTGTGTGTGTGTGTGTGTGTGTGTGTGTGTGTGTGTGTGCGTGCGTGTGCGTGCGTGCGTGCGTGCGTGTGTAGGGAGGGTTAAGGCCAATAAACAGCAACGCTTGTCAAAAGCAATCCATGTGCAGCGACAGCGTGGTAGGAGGGATGGCAGTGGAAGAGGCCAGGGCAGTGTTGCCGACTTGCCGCATTTGTCGCTATATTTAGCTTTTTTCCAGACCCCCCCTAGTGCCAAAATTAGTGAAAATCTCCTGTAGAAAATGTAGTGCTTTTTTGCTGGTGAATTGGGGCGAAATTGCTTGACAGGCGCCAGAGATAAAACCCTTGTTTTTCACGATAGTCTTCCTAGAAAGGACCAACCAAATAGACCCTTATAGATCTGTAACTCTTGAGAGCGTAAAATGAAACTAAGCGTAGGTTTCAAGAATCTACACATTTAGAAAATGTGGAAGAATTGTTATTATGATCAACATCAAATGGTGGTCCGTGGCAAAAATACAGAATACATAGTGGCCCCTGGTGTGAAAATGGTTGAAAACCCACTGCTCTAGCGCATTCTAGTGCATTTTGGAAGTGCCACTAGTGCATTTTGGAAGTGCCACTAGTGCATTTTGGATTTTGCCAGTTGGCAACACTGGCGACAGTGTGGTAGGAGTGATGGCAGTGGAAAGGACCGGGTACAGTATATGAAAGGTAAAAAAAGAAAGCGTAGCACAGGATTTCATATCTGGGGGGTGTTCCAAATGGCTGTGACAAATCTGTGGGACAGCAGTGGAAGTATTGACCCTATGTCTGTAGCTCTCTACCATTCAATGGAACACAGAGCAGGTGTTAAAGCACCACAGAGAGAATCTCTGCACCCAGTCTGGCATGAAAGAGAAAGGCAGAAACGGCTGCCTTGCTTCAGGCGTGAAGAGGGTTTTCACAAACAAAAGAAACCAATACATAAATAAATATATAAAAAGCCTGTGCTTTTTTGTTCACGTCTAAATTTGTAGTGATCCAGTGAATTAGCATTCTGCTGTGCCTAATATCGGCTTGCCTTCACCCAACCTTTCTTGAACATTATTCATGCCTGCCAAAAAGAACGATTCTCAGCCAATGACACCAATCATACCAACAGTATAAATTAGGCTTAAATGGCTCACTAATGCTCATGATGAAATACCACCATTTATTTTTATCATATGTAAAACTGTACCAAAGGATGTCCCTTTGGTCTAGAGAGGTTAAGATGACTTAAGATGACTTAAGAAGACTTAAGAAGACCTATACTATGTTATCATGATCATGAGGACCAATATGCAGACAGGTTGAAAAGTAGTGAAGTGGTCCTTTAACCACATTTAGCACATTACAACAACATACTCTCTGTACTCAGAATGTTGTTTCCCTTGTTGCCCTTAAAAGCAACCCTGCATAATGAGACAAATATGGATAATACATTATACTTGCTCTATACTTTACTCTATAACTAGAATTGAACATTTAAAACACATAGAATAAGCTCTTTAGTTTAAAAATAGTTAATGTCTTTATCGCTGCCATTTTATTGTGCCTGTCACATGACCTGTCATATGGATGACGTCACAGAACACTGCTCTGCAGTAGAAGTAAATGGGATGCATAAAACAATTACATATCTATGGGACATTCTATCTGTTCTCAGTGTTTTACAGTTCACCAGTGGGGGTCGTCACAGAACACAGAACAGTGTATATAAGTCGATCTCTTGCGTTTTAATCTGGATAATCATGAAACGTTCAATAGTATGTTCTATACTACAGCTCTTCTGTGATGTCATCACTGTGACAGGTCATGTGACAGGCACAACATATTGGGATAAAAACATGAACTATTTTAAAACTAAAGAGCTTATTCTATGTGTTTTAAATGTTCAATTCTAGTTATAGAGGGCAAGTATAATGTATTATCTATATTTGTCTCATTATGCAGGGTTCCTTTTAAAGCATCTTACTTTTTTATTTTGACAAAAAATGTCTCTTATGTCCCAAAATAAGGATGGCAGGTTGAAAGGTTAATAAAACAATTTAAACCCCTTTATCTGTCTTATAGTATAATATTGGCATCCGGTGCTTGTTTGCAACTCTGAGCTACATTTTACCTGTCCAAAGTGGTATATGTGTCCTGCTGATTGCCTAGAGGTAACTAAAAAAGTGTGTTGGTTTGATCGCAGCAGTAGGTTGTATTCCAGCTGTGTTCTGGCAACTGAAGGATCGACGCTATTATCCACTACTGCTGCTACACTAGTGCCCTTGAGCAGAGACCCACTGAATGAACCCCAAACCACTGCAGGGGTGCTGTGCTTGCGTGAGTGTGCGAGTGTGTGCGTGCACGTGTACCGGTATGTGTGCTAGCGTTGTATATTAAGTAGGACTTAACAAAAAGTTTGCCTGATAAATGAATGCAGTAGACTACATTGCAAGAGCGCTATTGTCGGGTGATTCTGGGTTTAAGTCAGATGACCATGTCATCGTGTTTTTGGTGTCTAGAACAACAAGAATGGGTGCCGATGCATTTTTTTTTTTTTTTTTCAAAATGGCCATGCCGCTTTTTTCAAAACGGTGATCGGCAGTATCAAAAGATGGATTAAGGAATGGAATCAATTAATCTTTGTGTTCCACCAGTACAGTGCGCGGAATGGCAAATAGCAGTGTTTAGCGGGTTACTTTCCACCACTAGGCACAGAATGGGGTCACTCTTAAAACCCATGATAGAGTGACAGAGTTTTCCTTTGAAATTGCCAAAAAGAACACTTCTTGAATTGAATATAAAGGGTGTGTATGTGAGAGGGAGTGTGTGAGAGAGAGACAGAGACAGAGAGAGAGAGCCTGGTAAGATGCATGGTTTATTGTGTTAGCCCTGACCTTCGGGGTGTTTCATTTCTACAGCAGCAGCCTGGCTGGGAGATTGATTTATGGAGTTTAATCATTTGTCTTATTTGACATGCAGATGTGTCAGATGGCCCATAGATATGCCCTGGTACAGTATAGCACCACAGCTGCTATACTGTACATCCTGTCTGTCTGTCTGTCTGTCTGTCTGTCTGTCTGTCTGTCTGTCTGTCTGTCTGTCTGTCTGTCTGTCTTTCTGTCTGACAATCTACTATGTCTGCTGCTCACATTAGCAAAATGCTATGTAAATTACATAAGTTGAGCCTGCAAGGTCGTTGAGGCTAGTGCAAGTGCTACAGGCTAAGATGGAGTCTAGAGAGGTGGGTTTTCAGACTACAGCAGAAGGATGGGAGTGAGTTAATTCTATTAGTTTTGCAGCCAGAAGCAGGAGGGAGATATTTTCTGGGACGTGTAGAGCGTTGTCTCGTTTTGTTTTTGTTCTTAGTGAACTAGAGCGGGCACTTGATTGCTTGGAACGATGCAAGTTGGAAAGTCATGCCCCACCAAGTTAGTATGTATGTGTTTTTTGTTGTGGTTCTAGACAACTGTGATTCTGACACTGGGTGGGGGGGGGTCTTGACTTATGTGGATACATACAGACACACGCATGGTGCATTTATACACATGCATGTTTACATACAGTAGATGATAATATTGTTGAGGCCAGTGAGTTAGAATAAAGACAACCATGCAATGCAAACTGCATTGGCACAGCTGATGCAAGTATAACTGACCTCATGGTGAAATGTAGAAAATGGGGCATCTGTGACAAATCAAGGACATTATGAATCATGTCACAGGAATCAAGGTAGATTGATGGCCAATGTGTTGTGGTGTGGAATTCTCCTTTGATGCTCATTAAAATATGGTCATTTTTGTCTACTGTGTCTGTGGCTCAGAGGAGGAGGACAGTGAACAGTGACATCATTGCTGGAGAATCCACATGAATTGAAACTGCCGGCTTTCTATTATATTGCTTGAAAGTGATCACGTGCAATTTTGTCTCATGAAACGGTATTTGTTTTTTCTCCCGTTTATCAATTCAGTATACGCTCAACATGCCAGGCTAGAATTAGAGAGATAACAGAACTGAAAGCACAGTTTTAACCGTATGCTCACAGATCCTAAACGTTATGCTTTGCACGCTCAATATTGTTAATTGACACTGTACACAGTCGCCATTTTTCGGCATCCCACCCACAGAGTGTGGCGTGAGAACACTCAATGGTTTTGTCTCGAGCGAAAAAGTTTGTGAACGAACTGTGCTACAGTGTAAAATAATTTCTAAGAACTTCTTAAATTCTATATATTGCTTGATATGTTTGTGTTTGAATCAGATACATGTTGAAGACTTATTACTGTGTTATATTCTTTTAATAATTACTTATTTAAACTGTGTGAGTTGGCATACTAATGGCCGACACTGGATTGACTTGTTGTTGGCACAATGGAGAACCTTCAGAATTTCTGAATTATACGCTGGTGCTTGAATGTCGGGCTCTTCACCATAGATTAAACTAAGAACAATACCATTGACTGACTGTAATTTCCTCTGTAGAAACACAGAAATATTTCCCCAGACCCATCTCACATCATCCCCCCTCACTACTGCTTGCTTGAGTTATCTGCATTATTATATTTATCTCCATTTGTCGTGCAAATTATTATGCATAGAATTATTTGTATCCCCAGCTCGGGGAAATTTCATTAGTGGAAAAATAAGACATTTTCCGAACAGTGCGTGAAGGCGTCACAAATGGACACACAATTTAAACCGACTTTGCTTCACCGGTATTTCATTTAATTTAATTTCACGTCTTGTCAATACAAGTTTAGTTATCACTTGGGGTTTTAAAATGTTTTTAAGTTAATGGTCGAGGAAAAATTGAAAACTTTTAGGTTTACTATTATACAGTATATGAGAGTTCTGAGTGGATTGCCCAGTGTCCTTGGAACTCAACAAAGTCTTGCTAAACCATTTCCTCTTTCCAAACTCCAATAAGCTATGTCCCGTTTCTTCTGGGCCTGTGTGATGACACGGAAAAGGACTTTTATTTTCTCGAGGAAGAAACGCCCTGAATTGAAAGCCATTTGTCATTGGTGTTAAAGGGTCTATGGGCCTTTCTGATGTTTTCCGTGTGATGAATGGATCGAACGAGGGAATCCATCTGCTGCTGCATCAACAACAAAAGGAAATGGGATCTTCCACAAGTCGCAAAAACTATAAACCGCGACAAACCTGAATCATATACAGGGCAGCAAATCTCTCTCTTTACAGTGGTGTGTGCGTCGGTGTGTCTGCTTCTCTCTGTATGTCTCTCTCCATCTGCCCGTCTCCTTCCGTCTTCATTTCCTAACTTGCAATTGTTTTCCTCTCTCTCCCACTTTCTGTTTGTCTGTACTAGTATTGTCTACTTTGCATGTGTTAGTCGCCTCTTGCTCTAGGTCTCTGGTTTCTCTATTGTCTCTCTCTCTCTCTCTTGTCTATAACCTCGGCCCACTGCTGTCTGTGTATCACTTTGGCTTCTGTCTCACAGACGAGCAGATGTGACCCAAGGGGCCTTGAAACTATTTGCATTTTAGGCATTTAGAATGGATGAATCTTATCCAGAGAAACTTAGCGTTGCTAAGATAATTGCATACATGAGTTTTCTCCCTCATTTTGAGTATTTGAGTAGTCAGTATTCAGAGATGAGTTTAAAAAAATAAGGATAACTAAAAAGGATAAATAAAATGTGTATATGTGGGCATGTTACAATAAATCAATAAATGTAGATTGGGAAATATAAACACTGGTATAAACAGTGCCAGAAGAAGAAAATGCACATGTCTCCCATGAAATATTAAATTTCATGGGAGACATCCTCACCTCATTGACCCTATAAGCATATGTACTAACTGCAGTAAAGGAGTGTGCATGGGTGCTTGCCTGCGCGTGTGCGTGCATGCGTGTGTGTGTGTGAGTGAATATATCACAATATTTTGAGATTTATTTTCCTTACTAAAATTAAACTGTACGAATATAATAGCCAATGCCCTTTGGGAAATAAGCCTATTGTATCTGTTTCTTGTTGTCGGATTGCTTATGCCTTCAGCACTAATACTGACATCAGGCATGTCCACATATAGATTTTGCAGCAGGGGCGAAATCCAAAAGCGACCTCGCCCGCGGGCGCCCGTTTTCAAAAGCGGGCGCCCGCTTTCACAAAAACGGGCGCCCGGTTTCACAAAAACGGGCGCCCGTTTTCAAAAGCGGGCGCCCGTTTTCACAAACGGGCGCCCTTTTCAAAAGGTTATGGTTAGGGTTAGGTTAGGTTTAGGCATAGGTTTACTGAGGTTAAGTTTAGGGTTAGAGTTAGGTTTAGGCATAGCCTAGTTTGTGAAAACGGGCGCCCGCTTTTGAAAACGGGCGCCCGCTTTTGAAAACGGGCGCCCGTTTTTGTGAAACGGGCGCCCGTTTTTGTGAAACCGGGCGCCCGTTTTTGTGAAAACGGGCGCCCGGTTTTGAAAACGGGCGCCCGCGGGCGAGGGCTCAAATGGATTTCGCTGGCTCTCAGATTTTGTACGTATAGATTTTTGAATTTCTAGGTTGTTGGAGATCTGCTGATCCGACTGACTCCACACCATGCACGATTCAAACCTTTTGATCATGGATGGTACTCCAGATATGCGGGAGACACATGGACATGCACACACAGAATCTGTGAATTTATTGCAGTGTAACAACATGATACAGAGTATGACAGCGGAAGGACATTTTCAACTCCCCCTCCCTCCCCCACCATGGGCCTTGTGTGCAGTGTATTGAGTGTGATATCTGATCTAGAATCTTATCAGAACGTTTTGGTCCAGGCTTTCAATCCATGTTTATGTAGGTCAGTGGTTTTTACCCTTATTCATATCAAGGCCCATTATTTATTCAGGAGTTTCAGCCACGGACTACCAGTACCGTTTGATGAGATTTTGTCCCTCAGACTCAAAACTTCCACAGTTCTATGCTGTACTGATGTGGTACCATAGGGGAGACGACAGGAAGACGTTGATCAAAAATAACAATTCTAATACACTCTGTTAATCTGTAGACTTCTTGTAAATTAATAATATAGATGTTTAACCATAACTGTTGAGGACAGTGATTTCCAACATAGGAGGAGAGTGATTTCCACCATGTGTGAACTGGATGCAATAAAATGTTTATCCATACAATACTAACATGCTGCATGCTTGCAGCCAATCACACAGTTGCCAGTGTCTGACATTCCAGAAATAGGACTTGCAGCCATTTGTAGCACAGATACATTCTCCATATGATTTTGCAACCAATAACACAGTTCCCAATATAACCATCAGAACATATATTATGTTCAACAAACAGTTCAGGTAGGACGTTGAGACTTTCAGCCATTTAACACAAATAATGTCTATGACCCATATTATTTTCTTTTTTGCAGTCAATATAACATAACTCATGTCCAACAGACCAGTCCAGGTGTAAAACATTTGAGACTTGCAGCCATTTAGGACTAATGCACCAGGAAAGGAAGCAATGCAGTGAACCCCTGCAAACCCCTTAAATGTCAGTGGCTACTATGTTCATGAAAACATGTCAAATTTAAACAGGTTGCATAGTGTGTCATTATAGAATATAGATGGTGATGGGGTGGCAATATTAAGGATGGAATAGTGTATTGTCGGTGGTGTGTTTGAGCCCCTTCCATCCATTACGTACTGTAGTGTACAGTATGTTCACAACCCTGCCATCTCATTGTCTTCCACAACTTTGTGCGGCGTGCACACACACACACACACACACACACACACACACACACACACACACACACACACACACACACACACACACACACACACACACACACACACACACACACACACACCCACACACACACACACAGCGGTTGTGTGCCAAATTCTCCAAATACCAGCTATCTATCATCTGGGATATTTCATACCCTTTCAATTCAATAAGCCATTATGATTTATGTAGTGGTATGAAATTAGGTTGAGGATTGAGAATGTAGGAGGCAATATACAATATTGTTTTTCTATGAGATTTCAGATATAACAGTGTACGGCAGAGATTAAAACGCCAATGTGAACAAATTGGTCTTCATAGGCACTTAGATTTTACTCATGCTAAGTTAAACACCCATAAAAATGCTTGTGTTTTCCATTCTTATTTACAAATAAGCCACTTTATCACTGGTAGATACTGTACATAAATTTAGATAGATGTAGATATACAAATATATAGGTAATGGTAGAGAACACAATGTAGGATAGAAATATAGTATAAAGATGACTCTCTCTCTCTCTATGCCTGGGCTGTTCAGGTGTGCGTACAGTATGTACTGTGTAAGCCATCAGAAGAGGCTGTGTGAATTCTGTCACCAATTGGCATATAGATACAAAACGGAAATGGAGATCCGAGCACTTAAAAGTTACAAAACTTATACATTTGAGAAGTTGTGAAATAGGACCTTAGAAAAAAAAACATAATCAGTACTTCAACTTTTGGTTTTGCCAATACCTCTGTACTTTTAGTCTTGGTTTACTTTTTAATACCAAACTCCTTTATTGACCTACAGTTAAGACCAGTGCACAGACTGCCCGTCTGTGCACTTGCACTGGCTGACTAGGCATGTCACCAGACAGAGCTATCTATAGAAGTGGCTATCACCACTCAAAAAACAAGAATTAAGGCATGTACTCAGGGGGAGTCGCACTAGCTCAATAGTTGTATTAGGGTGGGTGCTGGGTGGGTGAAGATTTTTGAATAATGAAGGGAAAAAAAATCTGCACTCCCTTGAGGAGTTTCTCATGAGCTTGTTTATTTTCAGCAAACACATAGCAGCATGTCCACCTAGAGAAATGTTTCACCAGCAAATGCGCATTGAAGGTGGATGCTAATGCATGTAGCAATTCAATTCAATTTTATTTGAGTGTCAAATCACAACAATGCATGTGGTAATGCATGTAGCAAATATCAACAAAAAGAGGGTCAAGGGATCAATAATGATTTGTATAAGCAATAATATATGTGCATGCGGTTGGATGTAAACAACTGTATCACCACTACTGTATCCATTCCACTTAATTGCGATATGTTAGCAGCCATTCGCCTGCACAGCTGCAGGGCCGTAATGTTCATGGACCTACATATAGACATGCATTTCCCTCATTGAATGGCACTGTAATGCACTCTTATCGGCGGTGAAACAGCTTTTAGTCTTGGGAGGCCTATGCGGGCCTGTAATTATTGTGCATGTCCCCTGTAGTATGGGCAAAAGTGCCAGAGTGAGTGAGCAGTCACTAAGCATTAATTTGGGGACAGAGAATTGTGTTTGCATGTTGGCCTTGTTATATATAGCCACATACTGTAATGGCTACAGGCAGAGACCATCTCGCTTGTGCGAACACGTGTGGCGGTTGTGGTTTAATATACCTAATAAGCAATATTGTTTTTATTTTAATTGTGTATTCTTGCAAGGGGGCTAAGACAGACTAATCATGGGCACCTGTTGGAGGAGTAACATACTGTATGCGCTGAGCAAAAACAAAGAATATTCTATAAAAGTTTCAGAGAGAGAAAGAGAGCAAATTAACATAAAGAACAAATAAAGATATATACTGTTCTGCATGAACAGATATTATACAGGTATGTGATTGGTACAACAAACAAACAACACTTTAGCACCATCATAGGTGTTGCCTTTAGTATATTTCTAGCTGTTTGAATAACTAGTTCAGCATTGAAATGAACATGGCGAGGTGGTAATTATTGTCCATAATACCCACTGGCTCTCATACAGTTCTCGGGGGGAGTGAAGTTGTTTTCTGTTTGCGGGTTGCAACTTGGCGCTTTTGCATTGACTTTGTGTGCGATCACGCTGCTCTGAACGCACCTTCACAGATAGTTTCATTTTACACTCCAGAGGTACGTTATTGTTAAACGTCCATATTACTTAATTTGATAAATGGCCGCAAAATTATATATATAAACTATATATATATATATATATATATATATATATATATATATATATATATATATATATATATATATATATATATATATATATATATATATATATATATATATATATATATATATATATATATACTGTATATGGCCTTAGGTTTTACGGTAGATCAAATGGTGGTCCATAGTCCATACGTGGCTCAAATGGCAAATAAATAATGGAGCTTGATATGAAAATGGATGGTGGATAGCACACCTCTGGAAGTGCTTGATGCTGTAAAAGCTCCCCTGCCAGGTGGGTTATAGTGTAGTCTCTCATGCAGGAGACCTGTCTTTGAATTCCCGGTGTATAAGACATAAAAGAGAAAAATGCATGCAGCTTTAAATAGTACAGGGGAGAGAGATGCTATCTACACAGTGCATGCACTCACTTGGAAAACACAGATGACAAGATTAGATTTGTATAGATGCGGTTTGTGTATAGTATCTGCCTGAAGAAACATTGGAGTCGCCTAAAAATAGCCTATACGTACGGTCTTCAACGGAGAAGCACCCAAGTTACCCAACAAAGACAAACTATGTATTCTGATTCAAGTCCATCGTTTTGTTTCCCAGCCCATTTCTGTGTTTTAAAGGCCTGTCAAATCAGTAGTCTTCAAAAACAAAATACAGTTCAACTTGAAATGGAAGTGCACAAATGGTGTGTTACAGGATTCATTTCTGTTGTTGTATGCTGTTATTTTGTGCCCCACTTCTTTTTCTTTGGTGAAATCAACTTTGGGCCAGGGGATGTCTCTGCCAGGCCGGATACTGCACTATAGAGAAGGGATTGTTATTTGTATTCAAAAGCACTGCCCTGTGTACTGTATAGGTCCCTCAACCACAAAGCAATGAGGACAGATAAAGAATCATTTACAAGCTCCTGGTCTCCTACGCCAGTTTAAAACACACCATTAAGACGCCCTGAGGACAAGAAGCGAGGTTGTACTTAAACAACAGAGCTTCTTAAACTCCTTGGTAGCCATTTTGCCAGCCTGTAGCGCCTGTATTTGGTCCAGGGTGCTATTTACTGTATATGCATTAAGTGATTGATTGATTGATCTCAAAAACAAAAAAATCACAAACAGCAGTTGCATACATTTCTTTCACACATATTTCAGAGATGTGTAGGGTTAATATGGCACACTTGTGAATCAAATCTCCCTACATGATATGTGTGACTTAATATCTGGAAAGGTGCTATATGAATAACATTTCATTCATTCATTCATTCATTCATTCATTCATTCATTCATTCATTCATTCATTCATTCATTCATGTACAGTATGGAACTCATGTCTTGAGTGCTCAACCTATGGAATGTCAGAAAAGGTCATCTCAAGTTCTAGAATTTGACATTTGCCACTTGCCATCTGCCATGCACTTGTTGATTACAAGGCCTAATTAGGCTTTGTAATCAACAAGTGCATGACGTGCCAGATACTGTATGTCAAATTATAGTTCAATATAAAACATACCATTGAGCAAACTTCAATGCTATGTTAATCGCAATTATTTGTGTGACAATTAAAGGACATATAAACATGGTGACATGACTTGGTGTTGACAGCTTGGCAGGATTTTTTCACTGAAATACAGTACAGTATGTGTGTGTGGGGGAGTGTAAACATGTGTTGAGGATACAGTATATATGGACAGCCATATGGCTCAGAATGGCTTTTCACTGAGCTGTGGAAACAGAGAGCCATTAGATTGCATCAGCTAATTATCTCAACCAAGTTGCAAGCAAAGTACCGTACACAACCAGTGCCACATACCTTAACAGCCAGGACAACGCTCCACACGTCCCAGAATCTTCTCCCTTTTGACTCCAAAACTAAGGAATGAACTTCCCTTTGCAACCAGAACTCACTCCCAAACTCCCTCAGTAGTAGACATAGGGTTAGAGGCGCTTGCTTATGATCCTTTCTGACTATCTTTATGTATTTATCATGAGTTGTTCTTGCTTACACAAAGTCACTCTTGTGACCTAATTAAATTGTACATTTTAATGACATTGGTGGTGGGTGGAATAAGGAATAGATTATACACACAGTTTAAATATACTTTTACCTAATAAATTGCCACTTTACAGATATTGAGGACGATGGAGGAGATGTGAGGACACACTAAGGAAAGCATGCATTTGTTATAATGTTATTCTTTTAGAGGCTATGTTAAAGGTGTTATTTCTCATAGCATGTTGCCTATAATAAGTATGTTGAGAGTGGCACATTGTCTGAATCATTCATTCATTCATTCCATTTAAAGTGATTATTATTATAGCATTTACTTTTAAGTCCCATACTATAGTGTGAGTGAGTAATGCTTGGATGCTCTGAGCAAATTCAGCTTTTAATTTTGGGTCGTTTTTTAGCCTTAATCAGGTTATCGTACAACAAATTATATTGATTCACCTAAATAATTCATGCTACAGTTGTGTTCTCATAGATCCTTCTCAGAGTAGCATGAGCATGACTTTATGAAGTCAGCTGGAACACCAAAGTGAGCTTAAATAATTCAATAAACCCGCAACAAATCAAGAGATTATTTTTCTCCCTTGCTACAGTATGTTCCGCAAATGAATCCTTCTGCCTCGCCACTGGATATTTCACTTTCTAAATGACTTTTGGTAATTTTATCATCTACTCAGGCTTATGTGAACACTGAACACAGATAGTTTTTAGGTTGCTTGATTCAGTAATTAGATATTTGACATTCATTTTTTCTGCCCCGCCCCCTTCCTATTCCATTATAACTTAACCATGATAGTTTAATAGAGTACACCCAATATTTTTCTGGAGACTGAATAAGTGAGGGCGCAGTGGAATTTCATTTACTATTTTAAATGTATTTTCAGAATACTGTTTTGGAAGATGTAGCAGCCTCAGTTCAACACCGGTGGTGACGAAAGATAATTTAAAGCAGTGGTTTTCAACCTTTTTCATACCTTTTTCATACTTAGCCATGGACCACCTTTTCTTGTTGAGTTTAATCTCTTGGACCCAAAAGCAAGGATATTTTTTTTTTTTTATCACTTAAATTTTTTATTGAGAAAAGGGCAGAGAAAAAACAAATAAACAAATAAAACAAAAAAGGGCTGCAATATTCATACATCACTCAGTACAAAGCATTTCATACAATCTCCTACTTATACAATATCAAACTGTGGGCTGAAGGAAAAAATGCCATTTCTCCCATCTTTTGTAGAATGTTTCTTCTTGTAGTCTGAGCATAAAAGTTAATTTTTCCATGTTGTAAATGTCCTCAATAATGGCAGTCCAATTGTCTTTTGTGGGTGGATCCTGTTGGTACCAACGTCTAGTAATCGCTTTTTTACTTGTTGCTAATAGGATCTTGATTAGGTATTTGTCATTTGTAAGTAAGTCCTCAGATATATTTCCTAACAGTAAAAAGGAACAATTCTGTGGTAGCTGAAAGCCCAAAATAGTCTCCATGGTGGAGTGGATGTCCTGCCAATATTTCTGAATTTTAGGGCAACTCCAGAATATATGAGCATGGCCCGCCTCAGAGTGGCCGCACTGTCTCCAACACGGCTGAACTGCTTTTAGTTGTTTTGATTTGATTTTAGGTGTTATGAAAAATCTCATTAGATTCTTCCAACAAAATTCCCTCCAGATTCTTGAATTGGTGGAAGTACATTGAGTTTTGCACATATTTTCCCATTCCTCTGTAGAAATATTTATCTCCAGTTCTTTTTCCCAATTAGTTTTAACGTACTCCGTGGAGTTAATTCTGGCAGAGACCAAAGCGTTATACACTTTAGACACTGTTCTTGTGGACTGATGTTTATAGGATTGTATAAAGATCTGTGTAAGATCATTGTCCGGGGCCATCAACTCAGCAGGTCTCACCTCTCTCATGAAGTACTGTCGTATTTGAAGATACCTAAAAAAAATCCTCTTTATCTATACATTCACATACTCTCTGTAACTTCTCAAAGCTAAACAAATCCTTGCCATCCATGACAGTACAAAACGAGGAGAAGCCATAGCGAGCCCACCGCCTGAAACAATGATCGTACAGACCAGGTTTAAAATCTGGATCATAGGCAGGCCACCTCAATACCTTGATTGCCCCCTCCATTCGAAATTGCCTCACAAGTTTGAACCATATGTTTAGAGTAAAAATCGTGAATGGATCCAAAATGTCATAGTAGATCTTGGCTTGGTCTTTATTTCCTATTAACGTCTGTATAGGGAAATTGATTGATCTTCTTTCAAGATCTTTCCATTTAGACTCAAATTCTTCATTACACCAACATATTAAGGGTCTCAGTTGTGACGCATAGTAGTAGTCCCTGAAAAGCAAGGATATTTTTAAAAGTTTTTGTCTACAATTTATTTAGGAGAGATAAACTGGCAAAACGTTGGTCAAAATAACAATTATTCTACATTTTCTAACTGTCTAGATTATCGACAAATAAGTAGTTCGAATTCAGGTGTTTAAATATAAATCAACTCTTTAGAGAGTAAAATGAAACCAAATGGACCCTCACAGGTCCATTTGGTTTCATTCTACGCTCTCAAGAGTTACAGATCTATAAAGGTCCATTTGGTTACCAACTGTCCATCATTTAGCTGGTGACCACCTGGAATCTTCTCAGGGACCACAGATGGTCCTCGGACCACCTGTTGAAAACCCCTGATTTAAAGAATAAGTTAAAACAGTACATGAAAAAGCAAAGTTTACAGTGAAACATCACTTAACTTAGCTGTTTAATAGCAGAACTTAATGCTTGTGAGAAGGAATCGGACATCGGAGCCATACCAGTGGAGCACAGCGTACCTCCTATCCCAAATGCCATTCAACGCTGAATAAAACATTAGTCATTAATTGGATCTCAGGGTTTTCATTTGTCTGCGGTTACAGAGCTCCTAACAAACAGCCGATAGTGGTTTCTTTGTTTATTTAATCAACAGACGTTGCAGGACAGCGATAGTGAAAATGACACCCTTTTAAGAGAATTTGCAATTCCTCCAAGCTGAAAGCACAGGGCTGTCATTTCATCTCTCAGAGGGTGAGTGGAGAGCCCCACAGGGCAAACAAGGCTAGGCTACAGTGTGCATGTGTGTGTGCATACGGGTGTGCGTGCGTGTGTGCGTCTGTATGTGTGAAAAAGAGACAGAGACGCATGGCAATTGTACAGAGACAGACAGACAGACAGACAGACAGACAGACAGACAGACAGACAGACAGACAGGCCAGACAGACAGACAGACAGACAGACAGACAGACAGACAGACAGACAGACAGACAGACAGACAGACAGGCCAGAGTGGATGTACAGTATAGCAGCCGTGTTGCTATAGGCTACTGTACCAGTGCACATCCACAGGCCATCTGACACGTGCATCTGCATGTCAAATCAAATGATTAAAATCCATAAATCAATCTCGCAGCCGCGGCTACTCAAAATGAAACACCCGGAGGTCAGGGCTAACACAATAAGGTTCAACGGGATTCCTGTTAGCGCATGTCTGCAATTGTGGCGTATCAGATCCACTTCACTCTGTGAGGGCATATATAGGCCAGTGCTTACTCTGTACAATACCAACGCTGTGTACTACTGAAATCCACAGGGGCACTCGGCGACATCATGACTCCATGTAGTGTTGGTTTAGCTCAGATAGTTGCCTGAAGTGGGTCTTTGGCTCAAACATTACAGTACATCTTGCATTGCAAACTTAACGTGGTGCCATTGAGTCCTGATGCTGCTTACATTACAGCGATGGAGAGTGCCACCGTGAATTGCACACTTAATTTCTTTTGATTGCCCTTATTTGCAATTCCTCGCCCCAAATGGCATTTTTGGTCTGAACAAGGTTTATCCTACGCCGATGTAGCCGGCACTGTGTTCGTTGCAGTAATCCTTAATCATCGTCAAACGGTAGATCCTGGATATGGTCGAACATCAAGCACATTGTAGTAACGTAGGTTTTGACTCTTCAAAATAATGGTAAAATGGGGCGACATCCTGGTGTGAATTTCAGTAAATGTATTAATTAATCCTGACGGCCTTATTCTTTATTGTTGTAGTAAGTGAGGGTGGTGCGCGAGTGTTTACTCTTTTATACATAAGCTCTGAGAGTGTACAAATAGCAGGCGACTAGTGTGACATTGCAGTCTTTTGGCTCTTTATATTTGGCAGTTTAGGATGTGGGCTGGCTGATGGTGAGAGGATTAGTGCTGGCTTCCACAAAAGGATATGGAAAACAGTTAGCAATGTCAACGATGGTATAATTGCTTAAGGTGTGCAGTGTTTGTCTGGGAAATCTGTTGAATTTTATGGTTGTTGTGTTGTAACCCCATGCATAATTTGCCTTCTTTGCTAATTTGATCTGCTTGTAGGCAGAAATTCCACGTTTTTCTATTTATACAATTATGCAGTGTTTTGACTGTGCACTGTGCAGTTGTGCACAAAGTAATATCAAGTAAACATCACACCTGCCATAATCAACATGCTGTCCAAACAATTCTTAGCATTTGTGGTCAATTAAACAAATTGTCTGACTACTAAATAACGTACTTGTACTTGTTTGTTTACCTCTTTTAGGTAAACAAAACAAGTAACCAACATACGTGCTGACCAGATGTATAGTAATTGCTTTTACCTCTCCTTTGAAGTGGTGAAAAATAATTAAGTACATTTACTTAAGTAAATTAAATTAAGGTATTTGTACTTTACTTGAGTATTCCAGATTTCCAATACTTCCACTACATCTAGATGCAAATGTTGTGCTTTACTCTGCTATATTTGACAATAATCAAACTCTTGATAGAGTGAAATGGTCTATTTGGTTTCATTTTACACTTTCAAGACTTAAAGATCTCGTCCAATTCTCCATCATTTTGCTTGGGGACCACCTGGCATCCACCTCAAGGAGCGCTAGTGGTCCACGGACCAGCTGGTTGAAAAACACCAGCACAGTATAATAGCTGAGGTAACCTCTCTTTCATCTCTTTGGACAGGTTCAGAGCAGCAGATCAAGAGGAAAAACAGCCCCTCGCAACCCAAGGTACACAGTAGCACCCACTCACATCACAAACAGCCTGACACTAATAACAGGCCTCCGTCTACGCAGTAATGGTCATGCTAATGGTCTAAAGTGCCTTAATGGGAGCTTTCTATGCGGAGAGGTGGTGCACTATACTCTTCAGCCTCAAGCACACATCTGAGCGGGCAATTAGTCAACATCTCAGGATTAATCACCATGTCGGCATTCATTGGCACTCCGCTTATTGAACATGCGTACATGTTAGTCACCAGTATCCGAGGGAACATACAGTAGCTTCTTTGTAAAAGCACTATGTAAATGCTTCATTTACCATTTTTCCCATATAAGACAGATCCTCATTATCAGCATATACCGGATACTGTATGCACAGTAGCATTAAAGTGGAATTCCACCAATTTTCAACATTTTTTCTGAGAGTGTTCAAATGCAACCAAATGAACCCTAACGGGTTCATTTGGTTCCATTTGTACGCTCTCAGAAAAAAAGAATCGTCTAAAGAAACCCATTAACATTGTGAAAATACATCTTGATGATGTCATCAAGATGTTTCACCATGTTAGTGGTTTTCTTAAGACAGAATGGGGGAACTTTTTTATCATGTCCCACCAGCACCTCTAAGGTATACTAATGACATATTAGAATGTTGAAAATGGGTGGATTTCCCCTTTAAAAGTACATACAGTATGTGCATGTGTGTAGTTGAGCCTCTGGTTCTACAGTATAGTGCAGTGATGTGCTTCCCAAACCTTTTCATGTCACATTTTGACTCTTATTAGCCTCTGGACCCCTACTTGAAGAGATATGTCAGGGACCCCAAAAGAGAAGGCTCTATCTAGCATGGCTCTAGCAGTGATTCTCAACAATTTTAGTTTCAACTGGACCCGTGGTTTGACTTACATTAGTCTACAGAGCCCTGTTTTAATTGCATTTCTATTTGACGATTTAACTCTGAGAGTGATCCCATTTGGATCCATGTGTCCATGCTCAGGTTGGCCTATAAGGGTCCATTTAGTTACAAACTATCATTTAGCTGGCGATGCCATGGATCTCCCTCAAAGACCCCTGGTGGTCCCTGTCTAGACCCCACTTTGTGGAACCACTGCTATAGTAAATTTTGGCAAGCTTCCTTGCTCAGTGGCAGTTTTCATTTTTTCACAGTCAGACATATTTTTGTAGTGCTATAATAACTGGGGTGTGTGATAATCAGAATGTAAAAATAAAGCTACCATAACATTGTAACCTCGGAGCCCTGTAATTGCAAAATCAACCCTATTGTTACAATAATGGACAAGACACTCAAGTGACATTAATTCCCACATTATAAAGTGATTGTAACCTAGGTACTGGGTATATTAATTAGAATAGAAGAACAATTGATGCAAGGTGTGGCACACGCGTCAATATTTGATGGCATAATTTGCCCATTAAATCTACGTTCTGTGTGTGCCTGTCAATGGACATGCACTGTGCCTGTCTGAAGTCCTATACTGCACACGAAAAAGTAAATCGAAGAATACATTATGAAGGAAACAATGATTCCGTGCCTTAAGCTATACTTGTTCACTGAAGCTGAAAATGCAGCACATCTCCTAAGCAATGGGGAATTAGCTTCCCCTATTAAATAGAGCTCATCTGTGAAATTTCAATCTACTATTGGCATATGTATTCAATATTATGGAGGCCGGCGATAATTTGAACTGCAGGGTAATATCGCCCTGTGCTAATTCAACACTGTGACTGACAGAAAGTGTACACATTTAACCAAGTAGATTTGTACGCTCTTACAAATGGGGAGATTTGCACTCTGGATTTTAATGCGTACAGTTTACTAGGGAGGCTGTTTGCGTGCAAATGAGGCTGTGAGTCTCAATTTGTGGCTGTGTAATGCCTCTAATGTGATCCTACAGATATCTGTCTGAAAGCCACAGAATCCCTGCTAATGCTATGGTGATGTCTGTAAACAGATTTGCACAGTGCCGCGTGGAGATTTGGGGGGGATTTGCGCTTTTGGCTCAGAGGCAAACCATTAGGGGATATTGCGTCTTTAAAACGTCTTAATGAAACACTCGGAGAGTTTGTCGATAGCTGTGGCGGTGGATAGACAAAGTGGATTGAATGAGAGAGGCAGCGAAGGGGAGGGGAGAGAGAGAGCGCTAAAGAGATTGAGGTAGCTAGAAGAGAAACCGATATACAGCAGGGACATGAGAGAAACGCATGTAGGCACGCACAAAGTAGCCCACAGTGTTTGCTATGGGGACTTCAGCAGTATTCAACTTAATCAGCTATTACAAATACCAACACACACACACACACACACACACACACACACACACACACACACACACACACACACACCAAGACAACCCTATAATAATAGCCCCTATTTTATTTATTTTTATTATTTTTAAAGGGTCACATCATCACTTCTCAACCGCCTACATATAATTGGTCCTCCTCACTCATCTTCATGATAAAATGCCACATTTTGTTCTACTTGGTTTGTGCCTCATGGGAGGGCTGTGGGCGGCCTCCACCATGTGCATCATCAATGGGTAATCGAAGCCAATAGAAACTGCAGCCTTTCTATTCCTGAAAAGTTGCAATACCATAATGGAAGCCATCATTCTCATGGTAATAGACAAATCTATATGCAGTGTTTAAATAAGAAATCTGCCTAAGTAATCTATGCTTTTGAGACTATCAACGGTAGTTGTGGGAGTTGCTAACGGAAGTTGCAGAAGTTACCGTATTTACTGTCCTCAGCGAAACAACCCTGTTCAGTCCTCACTAGGAAGAAGCTGTTACTAACATTGTAGCTAATGGGGATCCAAAGCAGACAAAAACACATGAGAGAGACGCACCAAGAGAAACATAACACGCACGCATGCGCGCGCACACACACACACACACACACACACACACACACACACACACACACACACACACACACACACACACACACACACACACACACACACACACACACACACACACAGACTCTGCGTGAAATAAACGAGAGCATTAGAGACAGGTGAGGCTGGGGTAAAGTAAGAAGAGCAGGGTAAGTGGAGAGGCAGACTGGAGGTGAGAGTGACAGCGGGTGGAAGCCTTTGATCTGGGCCTTCTAATCGATGGGGATTGTTGCTCCCTGCGCGCGCGTCACTCCTGATTATGGCAGCCGCCTCGGGAGGCAGCGGGAACGGCAGGCGCAGTGGCAGAAAAACACAGCTCTTCTTTATTCTGATCATGAGGTCCTCCAGAACAACCCTGTCTAAACACATCAGACACAGAGGCAACATGGCTGTGGCTGACTATTAGGGGGTCGGACTCTCTGGATAGAAAAATGGAAATGGGAAATGTCAGATGTTTTACATACTGCACAGTACAAATGGATGAACACTGCAGTATGGCCTGGCATAAGGTGAATATGGATAGCTAATGGGGAACGTCGAGAGAGAACTACAATACAGTGCGGTGGCCCGTGGCTTATACTTATACTAACCCTCTAGATGAGGTTCTTCAGTTCACTTACGATTACAGTTCAGGCATTCAGGCAGTTCAGGCAGACCGACACATACAACAGCAGAATGAGTAGAATAAGCTATGCTCTATTAAAAAAAAACAACAACGTCACATAAATAGTGCGCAGAGAGAACATCGCCAAAGACAACATGGGTACCCTAGATAAAGAAGAAAGCTAAACCACAAGCAAACTAAAATCTAAGAAACAAAACATGAGAAAAAGTCGCAAACATGTCCTCACAGTAAGCACCAATACAAGAGTTGTAGAGAGTTGAAATTATGGCAGCAAACGGTTCCACTTCCTGCAGTGATTGAAGGGAGTGAAAGAATGCATGAAGCGCGAAGTTTTGTCTGGTTGAAGAACAGACGTGCTGTGGCATTCTGGATCAATCGCCTGTCTGTCATCTTACTGTTTATTGTTTATTTGGATCCCCATTAGCTACAATGTTAGTAACAGCTTCTCCCCCTCTGTCTACAACTGTCTCGAACATCAAGCTCCGTAGAAATGGGCACAGCTGCTAGCTCTAGAGGTTTGTGTTTTGTTTCGTTCAAATTGAATTATATATGTAGACTAGAGAGATAGGCCAAACTCCTTCAACATAGTTAGCCCAGAACAGATGAAGCAATTATGCACTACATTGTTGTTTATATGGAGCTATTTGTCAAGCCACAAGGTTTCCAAACTTTTTAACTTGAGACACAAAAGAGAAATCTGATGTCTCCCCAGGACCCAAACTAGTGAGAGTAGAGTAGACCTCCATTTCCGGGCTAGATGTATTTAACCTAGTTAAACACATTTAACCGAAAATATGATGCAAATATGCTGCAAATATAGGCACTCCTATGTACAGTAGCATTGGTATCAAAATAGCAAAAGTATAAGTAGCCTCCTCATTATGCCTGAAGGACCCATTTCACAGTCATATTATTGGATTGTAATATTACTGCATTAGTAATATTGTAATATTACTAATGCAGTGTCCATCATGTTAATGTTGCAGCATGTAAAGGTGGTGCAGATCATTGTAATTAAATAATTCAATAGAGAACTAGAGAAAGCTATTAATTTGCTTATATATCATTCATCATGATGTATAATTTAATGTATATTTTGTATTAATTTAATCTGCACAGTTAAGAAGCTAAGAAAAGCTATACTGTAGATCATTGGAATGTACTGGAATAGGAAAAAGTGTGTGTGTGTGTGTGTGTGTGTGTGTGTGTGTGTGTGTGTGTGTGTGTGTGTGTGTGTGTGTGTGTGTGTGTGTGTGTGTGTGTGTGTGTGTGTGCGCGCGCGCATTCGCGCACAAATGTATGTTATTCTTCGCAACAACTGTGCGATGCCATTGTAATCATATTTATTGGTTTCTTTTGCTGTAAGTTTTTCTTTTGTCACAACGTCTGCAACCGTTGTGGTGTAGCTTTCATACATGAAAACGTGTCCCTCTTACAAAGGAACAAAAATACAATAGAATATATGAAATCATGCAGCATTAATTGGTTTCATTTATTTATTTAATTATTTATTGGGTTCCCCGCATGGCCCAGATGCCTGTGGGGTCATCAGCGTATCCTTAACAGAGCTGGTAAATCAATATCATTCTGAACATGCGCCTGCCATGTAAATGCTGCTGGAGCATAATACTCTGTCACACAGCGTGAGAAAGCTGCTCATTTTATTTAAGCACACGTGCTGCTCGCATTCCCTACAGCGCCTGGGGCATAATGTACCGCATATGAACTTATTCACAAATGTTTTTTTTAATATCCATATTATTGGATGGTGGCTGGATTAGAATTTCCCAACCACTTGAATCAATAATCACCGTGTAATAGTAAGTAGGGATCTCCCAGTGCACTTTTTGCATTCCCAATCCGATCCCAATACTACAAATTCTGTGTTAGCCGATACTGAATATCGATAACAGTGCTGTGATCTTGTGTTGCTTGCAGCAGACTCCTGACTAGTGTTAACCTCTTACCTCTGTTTCTGATCAGTGGTTAGACTGGTATAATCACCGATAACCAATATGAAACAATACGACAGATAAGGAACGATGTGTCTCAAAGCGAAAAAGTTTAGGAGCCCCCAAGCTTGATGACTAGCTCAGTATAAACAACAACAATGTAGTGTATAATTGCATCATCTGTTTTAGGCTAAATGTGGGTTACCAGTAGAAGGTTGCTCATTGTCCAGGCAGGGAGTATAAAAGAGCACAGCAAATACTATGGCAAGCCTACCAGTGCTTTATGACCCAAATGTTGGTACAGCCCCAATGGACTGACCGACTACTGACTGACAGACGGGCAGACTGACCGACAGGCAGACAGATATTTCCATCTTTAGGGACTAGAACACTTATTACTACATAATGCATACTGTCGGTCCACAGTGATATGTTTTGTATTGATAATGTATTATAATATGTCTGTTGTTCCTAATATTGCCAAAGAACGGCGTTACATTTACATGCACAAAAAACGGGAATAATTTTTCTCCAAGTATACACAATGTACTTCCTTTATTTTCTATTTTGTTTCTCTGATGCGAAAACCGTTTATTCCTATCTCCCTTCTCTGCTCAATTAGAGCACTCTGCGGAGCTGACACAGGCTTGGTGTCATCTCTGGCATACAGAGACTGCTTGCTAATGAACTAGATCTGTGTGTCGCCTCCGCACCGGCCTATTCCTGGAACTGATAGCATCGCATACAATGTACAACATAATGCTCCGGCAGTGGCACCATGCAGCCACACAGCGGAGAGACGATCTTAACCCCAAGTCAATCCACACTGCCGGTATTACTGCTGTGATCCAACTCTAGCTTGATCAATAACTGGAGGAGCTACAATAGCGATCAAGCAACCACCATCGAGTCCCATCCCGCCCCGTCCCTGATGGGAAAATCTCAACTCTCACTTGAAATGATTACCAGTCTGACTCACAAATCTATCAATAATGAAATCTGCACCAGTCTCTATCTTCATGCGTGTCAATCGATAATGAAAGCCTTAAGGATTCACTCCTGGCGTGATCAATTATAGAAGACTTACCAACCTGGCTTTAGCTCATTTGATAATGGATGGCTTACACCGTGGCTCTGTAGCTGGGATCAATAATCTGTGGCAGATATTCAAAGTGACACATTTAGCTAACCAGACGGGTTGGCTTTTTACAGTATTCCATTAAAGACAAGAGAATGTCTGCTTTCTCTTCCCATATGTGGGGGCACAGCTACTGTAGCATTACGGTATTTTCAATTGTTCAGTTTGGTGTCATCACATGACCCACGGCATGCCTATACTGGGCTTGTTGTATTAGGCCAGGGGTTTTCAACAGGTGGTCCAGGTACCTTGAGAGGGTTCCGGGTGGTCCCCAGCTAAATCATGGAAAAGTTGGCTAACCAGATGTAACTAACTAAACCAACTAAACCAACTAAACCAAATGGACCCTTGCGGGTCCATTTGGTTTCATGTTTACACTCTCAAGAGTTAAAGTATTCATGTGTGTATTAGCCAAGTATAGCCAAGTATACACAACTAGAGAATGTAGAAGGTTCATTGGTCATTTTGGTCTGTATGTTCAGCCTGGTACTGTGGTGAAAAGCAGGAGAAATCTTTAGTTTTGGGGTCCATGGGGCTATACTGTCCTCAAATGGTGGTCCGTGGCTCAAATTCTGAATAAATAGTGCAAAAGTAGGGGACAAAGGATAGTCCTCTGTGGGATGGAAGTAACATTGATTAATACAAACTAGGAATCATTATGTATACTGTAGTTCTTAAAGCATGAAATACAATTTGAAGTAATTTCAGTTTCCATGTTAAACATATATATTTTCTTGCAGGGCAATACATATTTTGATTAGTAACCATGTAAAATTGACATTTCCTTGTGCCACTACCAGTGAATAATTATTTGTCAATCAATTTGAGGTGAGCTGTCTCAGCCGGTGAAACATTTACTGACATGCTAGGACAAGCAAATCAGTTTGGCCTCAGGCCAATTTCTTTATAATGGCTATTTTAAGAATTTGTTACAAAAAATGTTACAGTCTGGGATGGGATTCCATATCTTATATTTCAGAAGAAGAGGATGGTTCTAAAAAAAAAAATGACTAGAAAAAGTGCCCTGCCGGTCACAGGTCTCCACCAGGCTGTGGCCTCCTGGTGGCGCTACAGGCCATTGTGAAAGGAGTTCCATTCTTTCTTATGCTTCTGATGGCAATTTGAGGCCATTTGATCCCAAAAATGTGTTTAGCAAAAATCCCACCTGTTGGTGACATTATAACAGGCCAATGTGAAAAGGGTGCAGTTGTATTTGTCCACCTAGTAGGAAAGTGTGTTAAGGATTTCAGATAAAATGCACTCTGCATTCAAGAGTTGATACTTTTTGTTCAAAACATTTCAATCCTGCAAACCTTGAAAGCCAATAATAGACAAATAGGATGTATGATAGGAAGGAAGGACAAATAGGAAGCATGAAATATGGGACAGATCTGTCTTGAGGACATGACTCGAGAGACAGAATCCAGAGGAGCAACATGAATTGATGTGTTTTGGTTGCACAACAACAGCATCCAACTGATGCTACCCTGCAAATTCAGTGACTGGCTGCTAAGACCCTGGAAACAGTCACTTGATGTTGGAAACAGGCCCAAAGCCATTTTAGCATTCCCTCTCCAATCTAGCAGTATTTGTCGTATAGTTCCCATGGCAGGAAACTCAATTTCTCTTGATAGATAAAGGCTGGTTACAGAGAATGTAACCAGATTACCTAAGCCAATGGAAGATAAAGCAGACCCAGGAGCAGGGAGGGAATCTGCATGCTGCTATGGAGATGTACTAAAAACCAATTCATGCCATTCATAATAATCACCGGCAGCAAACAGTTGTAAGTAATACTTAAATCTGACCCTGGAGACTAAGCAGCCAATCTCACTCACAAGGAAACCCACAGGCAATGAAAACCATCAGTTCCCTATTCCTTTCCTTTCTGCATGTACCACATTTGAAGACCAGCATTTGCACCTAAGTTCATATAGTGCATGCACTTTCATCACATAGCTTGTCAACTATTCCAGCACAATCTCCAAATGCTATGGCTTAGAAGGTAGAGCAGGTCATCCTTGGGAAAGACACTGAAATCCAATCCAACCGATGTGCTGTTTGACCTTACATGGTTTCAGCCTCAACCTGTTTATGAATGTGTGTGTATGCCTTAGATAAAGGTGCTTGTATATAAATGCACCATTTACTGCACCCCCTGAAATCCGAGCCACCATCTCCCTTCACAAAAATATATTTAAAAAAATATATATTTTTATTTAATTTCTACTTCCAACGGAGGTTTCGCTTCCGCTTTTCTTCTGCTCATGATCAGAGCTTCTGTTCTGCAGACTCCATGACGGAAGCATTCGATAATTGCGAGAGGCAAAAAGTCTGGCAAGTGCGTGACTATAAGGCATGCAGTATGATAGGAAGCACAAACAAGAGAGTTAATGCAATGGAAACACACTCTGCACTCGGTCGTATGTATGTACAAACGCAGGCCTTTAATAATAACTGTCAACAAAACACAACACCACACTAAGCTTTTGAAAAGAAACCCGCATCGTCGCGGGTTCTGCTGACACTGAGCTCTCCCTCATTTGGTAATAGAATACGATCCCCCGCTGCGAGCCGGGAGCACCTCTCTATTCCCACCGACGTGGTGCGAGCGAAGGAACAGGCGAGCAGCAGCAAACAGAGGAGCGCGTCAATCCCCTCTGATCCCCGTAGTTATGTTATCGCCTCCCTGACAGCTTGAGGCGTTATGTTGTTGCCATGTTTTCTGGTGCGTTGTTTCAACCTGAGGGAACCGAGATGAAGCGTGTGAGAGCGTGAACCTGTGTGTGTGTGTGTGTGGGGGGGGGGGGGGGGGGTGGGAGTGTGGTGTGTGTGTGGGGGGGGGGGGGGGGGGGGGGGGGGGGGAGAGTGTGCATGTGTGCGGGCATGCATGCGCGTCTGTGTGTGTGTGCACGAGTGAGGGAAAGAGACATGGAGAGTAAAATTGAGACGAGAGCAGGTGGGAGTAATTTTCTTTTTCGTTTTTTTTTACTTCTACCAAAGGTATATGAGAACAATCTTTTCAAATCCTGGTCCGCAGGAAACACAAGCGTATGAAAGAGGAAGATGAAAGGAGAACAACCGCTACATCAGAGCAGAGATGTATGGGGGGGGTAATATCAGACAGGAGTCACAGATACATATAAGCAAGGGATGAAAGTGTTTTTCATAGTGTTTTTTTCCAAGATCTAACAGCGCCTGAGTGAAACACAGGGAGAACGCGAGTAGAAGGCCAGGGAGGAAGAGCATAGCATTGACAGAGAGCTGATATATTTGTGTGCATACTGTTGAAAGCAATGGTAAATGTTTATTTTTTTCTTTTTTCGTTAAAGTAATTAACACAAGGCGCTGGAGGGTATCAACCCGAGCATTTAAATAGTCATTTTGAGACGAGCATTACAGACCACTGTGTGAATGAATATGGAGTGGGGAAGATGGAATATTGGTACCACGAGAAGTGTGTAAAAGCTGAATGGAGGCACCAGCTTGTTATAACACACACTCACACACACACACACACACGCACGCACGCACGCGCGCACGCGCACGCACACACACACACACACACACACACACACACACACACACACACACACACACACACACACACACACACACACACACACACACACACACACACACACACTATACTGCTGGTAAAGCCGTACCAAATTCCCTCGGACAGTAAATTAAGATGATGTTACAAAAACAACTGCTAGTTTAAAGCTTAGCCTATAAAACAGGATACATGGTTATATGAGCATACTCCTCATCCTTCCCAGCAGGGCTACAAGCGTGCTCTTCCGCCATCCCACAGCTACAAGCATCTTTCCCGCCTGTCCCAAGGCTACATAAAACATGAAACACCATCACCGAGAATTAGATAGCTGAACATGTGGGACACATTATGAAAATGTGGCAAGGGACAGGAGCCAGTTGATAACACAAGAACATTTATGAGAGCTTTTGTTTTGTATTTCCTTATTACATTATGAAAAGACAAGTGTAATATGCAATCTTTATGAGTTACCACATTCAACAAGTGTTTCCACGTAAAACAAAGTAACACAGGCTACGTCTGTATAAGTAGAATCTTGAATAGGCATATTTAATTAAGCAAAAGGAAGAGAAGAGAGAGGGTGAGGACATGTGTTTGTGAAACATGGTCATGCCAATGGCAAAAGATTGCCTAGAAATGTACAGTAGGTCTGAAAGAAATGAACATGTTGCATCACATCTTGATGTCATCAAGATGTTATTGATGTTTTTCTTCCCATTTCTAGGAAATACAGAATGGGGGAACGTTATTTTTTTATTATTTTCACATAACATCTCAGAGGTATATTAATGACAGTAACATGTTAAATGTTTAAAATGGGTGGAATTCCCCATTGCAGGGCCATTTGGAACACACTCATGGTCACTTTGTGACCATGACTTGGTGTAACACTGGATCTGTGTGACCAGAATAGAACAGGGCCTTCATTAGCATCTTTTTTCTTGATTTTTAATGATTGAAATATTTATTAAACCAAATGCTGCACCTCTTAGAAAACCATACTGCATAAACTTCCTGTCTGGAAAGCCATCTTGGATACTAAGATGTTAATGTCATTGCTAGTGATGCTAAAACGGGTCCATCGTGAAGCTTTAATAAAGCCTTAGGATGGTTCTGCCTGTCAAAAGTGTTTTGAGTTCTGTTTTGAGTCAGAATAGCAGCACAGTACATTTCAAGCACAACTCAATACAAAGTCAATGGTAAAAGCTATAACCCTCTTTGAACATTGCACATTGTCTCCGTCCCTGACCACCATGCATGCCACCCCCCCATGACACACTTCTGCGGTCACACTGTGCCGGACGGAACAAACGCTGATGTAAGGGCTTTGTGCTGTATGGACAGAGGTGGCTGGAAGGGCACACAGAGGATCGTTCCCCCTCTAGCTATATACCGGAGACGGATGGAATGGATCGACAGTTTGGACAGAGTCATTGATGGCTCTCTCAAAATTAATTATCCGGTTTTAACTGCTTTAGTGTCACTGTCAGCCTGTACTTTTTTTTTTTGTATAAAAGGCCTTGAAACCCACAGATGACATCTGCTTCATGCAGAGTAAAATTGTCAGTGATGAGCGGGAGGAAAAGGAAACAAATGGCCCTCGTCAGGGAGCGGGAGGTGCATTTCTACATACCCAGACATAAATTGACACTGAGTAGTTTGCGTTTGTGTGAGTAATCACTATTTGAATGTTAAGTCAAGGAAGAAAACGGTCTTGTTTGCTATGCTTTTCCCAGAGAGAGAGAGAGATGGAGAGGGAGAGAGAGAGGTGTGAAGGTTACAAGAGGCACAAACATGTAACCCTTTGAATCTGTTTCCTAAGTATTGACATTGCACGCACGCACACACACACACACACACACACACACACACACACACACACACACACACACACACACACACACCCACCCACACACTCACACACTCTTTGACACCCGGCTTAGCTTTTCTTTCGGTGATGTCTCGGAGGGATTTTATATAACTTATTTTTGGGGGGTAATTTATTCTCTTCGATCATCCACAGTTTGCATTTTGCAATGTCATCTTACTTATTCGTTTTCATTTTTGTGTTCAGCTCTATAGCTTGTGTAACTCATGCACATTTTGTTATTTATTATCGAAGACCAAATCCAAGACGATATTGACTTTTTGGTGAAAATGCTTGTTAAGTGAGAACAGTAGTCTATGAAAGTTTGATGAGAACAGTTGGGAGAAATCTAGTAGTCTGTTTTCTCTTGTTGGATGTTGTCTCCATGTCTATAGATGGTATAGTGTTATCTCTGACAGTTCCTCACCAAACTCTCTCTGATTAGCCTACATTGTACTCACACATGCGCACACGCACATATGCACATAAACTCCCTTTGATCTGCTCAGTCTGTCTGTCTGTCCTTGACTGTCTGTCTGCATGTGTCTCTTTTCCCTCTGTCTCTCTCTCTGTCTGTCACTGAGTTCCTGTCTCATCTGTGGGTGATGATTAATTGAAGACATGGATGCTTTGATGAGGTACAGAGCGAAAACAAACAGCCTCTTCATGCGGGAGAGCAACGTCTGCTGCTATTTACTGACATCATCGCACAATGTTGACTCGAATCTGTCTTATACTGCACCGGATGACAGCATGCACAGATGTAAAGCTATAAATAGCTAAGCCATGGGAAAAAAGCAACACCAAGGCAAACAAAACATGATCAAAGTTCAAAATATTGCACTGTGCATTGAAGTGATGTAAAAAAAAACTGCATTGCAATACTGCGTCTCCCCATTGTGTGCCATAGTCTGTCTGTTCATTCCATATATTGTGTAATAACAGTGTTTCTTAGCGACTAAATTGGTTTGCGCCGCACTTGATAAGTACGTCCCGATGCATGACATATTCAGTCACCATTTGGGGCGTCCGGGTTGGGGGTTTGGGGGGGTTGGGGCGGTTGTTTTTTGCCTTATGATGAAATCCATTTCTCGGGCCCATCTTTGCTCCGGCAACAGCCCCGAGAATGAGAGAAGGGGCCCTGGAAGCCTCCAGGTTGCTGGTGCAGCCAATGAACAGAGCCCAATGATCCTGAAAGACAAGGCAATTTGGCCAGAGTGATGGGAATAATGAGAAAAGCAGCGTAATGTTGCCACAGTCCAATTTACAAGGTAGCGAGAGAGCACCACCAGAGGGAAAGGCATGGAGTGTGTACGAGAGACACACACACACACACACACACACACACACACACACACACACACACACACACACACACACACACACACACACACACACACACACACACACACAGAGAGAGAGAGAATAGGAAACACTGGATAAGCTTGGAAGGAGAGAGAACAAAAAAGAAAGAAGCGGGCAGAAAGAAAGGGGAAAAAGGGAGAACAAGAGAGTGATCATCCAGGGAGCGAGGCCTGGTATTGGTTTTGTGTTCATGTCGAGGTGGCTGCACATTAACCTGTGCAAATGGAGGTTATGGCTTCACTTCCAGGGGGCTAGCAAGCGAGGGATAACAGGGCTGCTGCCATGGAAGGAAGATGGAGAGACTAACCAACGTAGAGAGAGAGAGTGGGGGAGTTAGGGGGTTCACACACACGGGGGGAAATCTGCTTTTTCCAACACTATAAGGCATGCTGTAGATATGTCATTATTGGAAATGTCTAGAGATACACGATACGGCTAAAGAGATGTCCAGATCCTTGGCAGAGCCACGAGAAAATCTCAACACAAAGAGTAAGATAGAAAGATAATGGAAGGAGAGCTAAAACAGGTACAGTGTAAGTGTGGTTGCCCTGGTCGCTGTGTGTGAGGAAAGATGGGAAAAAAAAGATGATACCATATAGAGCAGGAGGAGATATCAAAGGTGTGATTGGAACCATTATAGTTAGAAAGAAAGAAAGGGTGAGAAAACGTTCAAGACTCTGCCACTGCCAACCTCAAGGCGTCTCATTTGTCATTCTGTCTGTCTGTCTGTCTGTCTCTCTCTCTCCCCGATCTCACACTAACTCATTGAAAAGTCTACAATTAGAACCAAAACCATTGTTTATATGACACTGAAATATCTCACCATTGATGTAGGGGCGACTCAGCCGTGTCTGAGTTACGATGCGATAGGCACGGAATAGTAAGTATTATACAGTTGTAAAACCTGAACTCATCCAGCCCAAAAGCTTCCGGGTTTGTGAAGTTTATGAAAGCCACGCCTTCCATCACAGAGTAGTAATCTAACGGACTTAGGTCACCTACTCCTACTCTATGAACGGTGTGCCAGTCCGTGGCATTTCAACGAGTGGTGGTGAGATCGGGCTGCACTCTCTCTCTGTCTCTGTCCCTTCTCTGCTCCCCTCCCCGTGCTGTGCTCCTTCCCTATAGTTCACTCTTTATCTATTTCGCTCACATTATCTCTCTATGCCTTCCCTGTCTGCCGCTCTACCGTGAAGAAACCAGCAGGGTGTCTCCGGGCTCACATATCTATTTACTGAGCTCCTGTGGCCCACACACACGCACGCACGCACAGACACACACAGATACAGGATATGTGACTAAGTGGCATATTGGCAGTGACTAGCAGTGAGAATATATGACTAAAAGAAAACCTCCCTGTGACTTGGAAGGTGTGTGAGAGACAGAAGACAGAGAGACAGAGAGAGGGAGAGAGACAGACAGAGAGAGAGAGAGAGAGGGAGAATGGCTATACATCTATACAGTAAGTATAGCCTTTCATAGTGCAGCTGACATTAATACTCTGTGGCTCTGATCCTATGGAAATATATACATGTACTGTACATGTACAAACACACACGCACATGTTCACACGCACACAGCGTATAGATGACTGTGCGCTAAAAATATCACATCTACAAGCTCAGATAACTACCTCTTGTGGGATTATAGATTGGTTTCTTTGTTCTTTATGCTGTCATACAGCAAGGAATGAGTCAAGCCTGAGTTCTTCGCCATTGTTTGCAACTTACTTGACCCAAACAGTGTTGTTTCGATCCACAATCTGTCCTGACAATTTAGCAACGTCTTGTTGAAACTTCTTGTGGAGGGAGAACTGCAGTCTGTTCAGTGAATGTTTGGTGAGAAAACTATTCTCCTCAACTGTTCAGAAGAATCATTTACACCCGTTGAATGTGGTTTCCATGGCTATACTCTATAGATGATAAACTGCTGTCTCTGACAGCTCCTCAGCATACTTTCCAAGATGCAACATATTTGATGCTAAGGAGGATCGGTGCTTTGTAGTTGACCCCCTGTGTTCATTCTCTGCATTAGTGTACAGTGCATCAGCAGGATTTCCACTGATACGGCAGATCATAACAGGCTTTTGGTCGTATTTATACCATTCTGTAACCACGCAGTGCATGCAGCGATAAAGGTCACCCTTCAAAGCCACCTAACATGGTGTCTATGCTTAAGAATAATCACGCGAGACCGAGCGCTGTTATTGTGGATGTCAAATGCGATTCGGCCGTGTGGGCACAAGGCCACAGTCCTTGAAGCAGTTTTCTTACTGTTGTGGTGTATACGCGGTGGTGTCTCGCTCCGGGACCCAGCACCAGGTAGGCACCTCCTTGGTGAGAGTGACAGAGGCAGAGTGCAGCGTAGGAGGCTGGGCTTCATTCAAGATGGGCGGTACTTCCCAGTCCACCTGTGCAATCAAGCTGATGTGCTGCCAGCTTGCCACTACACAAGCCTCAGTATAAAAGAGCCAGCCTCACACGCAGATCCTCCTTTGACTCTCACCAAGCAGGACTGCATGCAGGGCCCGGGTAAGCGAACACACACGAATACTCTGCCTTATCACATGTTTTCGGTGTCAACATTATAGTAAGAGCATGTATGTTTGATTGCAGGCACCGTATGAACCGTTGGGCTCTATACTCACCGAGAAATAATGATGATGATGAAATGATGAAAGGAGCAGGATCTCACTCCCTGGGCTGGAGCCCCTCACCCCCCCTTTCTGAGCTAAAGTAAGACAAGATAACTCACCTATATCTTCTGAGGATGGAACCACAGCTAAATGGAGTTTAAGTTGGACGTTTTCCCTATAGTTGATGATGAAGTGCCTGTTTTGAGTTAACCCTTTAGGAACCATTGACGGCAGAGACGTTTTGTTAATATTACCTTTCTACTTACCTGCAGAAGAGCCCTAAGTTGTCCCCCCCCCCTACTCACCTGTGTACTTACCTGCAACCTGAAGATCCACCGGTGGTCCTCCTCGTCCGCCCCCCCTCCCCTAAAGAGAAAGAATGAACTGTCTTACCTGCTGAAGTAGAATACTTACCTTCAAAGTGAGAAATATTTCCTGTATCCTGTGAAAAGTAATAAACGCTCGTGTGAGCTTAAGACTGCATCTAACCCTGTGTCTTGGTTGATGGTTCCTGGTCCTCGCATATGGTGGAGAATGCGGGCAGATTGACCGGTCCACGCCAAGTTCATCCAAAAGCATGGAACAGACTCACGCCTTGTCTTCGCTCCTTAAGAGCCAGGCTGAGTTACAGCAGGCACTCATTAAAAGTCAGACTGAACTACAGCAGGCCGTACAGGAGTTAGTGAGGAGAGCAGGCCCAGACGCCACCACCCGAGCCCCTAATGATGTGTTGACGAAGTTGGCCCCTGAGGATGACGTTGAAGCCTTCCTCGAGCTTTTTGAGCGGACTGCGACCCGAGAGAAGTGGCCTGCGGGCGACTGGGGTTCCATTCTCGCCCCTTACCTCTCGGGTGAGGCCATGCGTGCCTGCCACGACCTGTCAGCAGAAGAGGCAAGAGATTACACCAAACTCAAGGCGGCCATCTTAGCCCGACAGGGCCACAGTCTTCCTGCACGAGCCCAACGGTTCCATAACTGGAGTTACCACGGTACCCTTGCCCCACGTCCCCAAATAGCGGCGCTGGTGCGCCTCACCAACGGCTGGCTCATGACCCCTGGGCCGCCAACCTGTACAGAGAGAATTGTAATAGACCGGTGCATGCGGGCCCTGCCTCAAGAAGCAAAGAAATACGCCTCACAAGTATGTCCCACCTCCGTAGATGGGCTCATTGCGTTGTTGGAGAACTGGCAAGTAATGCAAGAAATGTTGAGAGTCCCAAAGTCAGAGTCGCCAAAGCTGCCTACCGACGAGCGAACAGGTAGAGAGAAGAAGAAACAGCAGCAGCAGCCGTTCTCCCCATCCCGTCGTCGGGACCGAGATGCGGGACCCGACCGGGCCGTCCGCCGCTGTTACGTGTGTGGGAAACTGGACCACCTATCCTGGTCCTGTCCAGACCGGGGCCAGGATGTCTCGATGGCCACCGCTGCCTCAGAACAAGACCCACGGCCCTGCATGCACGCCAACACTACCCGCCAGGTCCGCAACACCCTCCCAGTGAAGATTGGAGCCGTTGATGCCCATGCACTCCTGGATTCGGGGAGTGTGGTTACGTTGGTCCACTCAGACTACGCTGACTGCATTCAAGAGGTGACCATACCAGTAACCTGCGTGCATGGAGACGTGCGCCGTTATCCGGTGACCCATGTACGTGTGCAAACACCCCGGGGAGAAGCAATGGTGACCGCTGGGGTGGTCCCAAACCTCCCTGTACCCCTCATCATTGGAGCAGACTGCCCCCTGTTCGACCGCTACTGGAAGCCCGAACACCCCGCTCCACCGGACGGACGGAAGCCTCGGCGTCGCCGACGCCCCAGGAACCCGGGAGCTGTGAATCTGGCCTGTCCAGCCCTCCACCCCTCCACCGATGAACCAGTCAGCGAGAGCCCCCCCGAGAGTGGGCCCGACCGCTCTGACCATCAGACGAGTGGAGAACTGGAGGAAGGAACACCAGCCGAGACCGCAGCGGATGGAGCATCAGAAGGGAACGAGGACACCTTCGCAGAGTTCTCGCGGGCCGGAGTTGACCAACCATCGCGACAGGGGGAGTTTGCCAGCCAGCAGTGGGCAGACCCCAATCTCGAGATGGCCCGACAACGCGTTGTTGTCATAGACGGCAAGGACTGCAATGGGGTGAGTGACAAAGTTTCACCATATTTCGCTGTGAAGAGAGGATTGTTGTATCGGGTGGTTGAAGGCCAGGGGGGACACACTGTAGAGCAGTTGTTGGTGCCTAAGGCCTATGTATCAAGAGTTCTGTACCTCGCTCACACCCACCAGCTCGGTGCACATTTAGGTGTGAGAAAAACCTATGACCGCATATTAGCCCGTTTTTACTGGCCAGGAATCAAGCGTGCCGTAGAAGACTTTTGTAGGTGCTGCGCCGAGTGTCAAAGAAACGCCCCCCGTCCCTCTCAGCATAACCCGCTGGTGCCCATGCCCATTATCGAGGTGCCCTTTTCCCGATTGGCTATGGATATTGTGGGGCCTTTACCTAAATCCGCAAGGGGCCACCGCTACATATTGGTCATTTTGGATTATGCCACCCGCTATCCTGAAGCAATTCCCCTACGCACTGCCTCTGCTAAGGCAGTGTCACACGAGCTAATGATGATGTTTAGTCGTGTGGGCGTGGCCCAGGAAATTCTAAGTGATCAGGGGAGCTGCTTCATGTCCTCGATATTAAAACAACTGTATAATTGGCTCAAAGTAAAAGCCATACGCACCTCAGTGTACCACCCACAGACCGACGGCTTGGTGGAACGCTTTAACAAATCGTTAAAACAGATGTTGAGGAAGGTAACTGACACAGAACCGAAGGAGTGGGACCGACTGATTCCTTATGTTCTATTTGCGATAAGAGAGGTTCCCCAGGCCTCCACTGGCTTTTCACCATTTGAGTTAGTGTACGGCAGGCAACCCCGAGGCCTGTTGGACGTTGCCAAGGAGACCTGGGAGAGCCAGCCCTCCCCACACAGGAGTGTGGTTGACCACATCCAGCAGCTGCAAGAGAGGGCCAAGAAGGTATGGCCACTTGTAAGAGAGCATATGGAGGATGCCCAGCGTGCACAGGCACGTATCTACAACAGAGGAGCCGTCGTGCGGGAATTCCAGCCTGGAGAAAAGGTACTTGTTTTAGTTCCCACCTCCGAGTGCAAGTTTCTGGCCAAGTGGCAAGGCCCTTATGAAATAGTGGAGAAAAAAGGCCCGGTGAACTATAGGGTGAGGCAACCGGGGAGACGAAAAGCACACCAAATTTACCATGTAAATATACTAAAGAAATGGCACCCGGCTCCCCCTCTACCAAATCCTACACTACTCACCACTATCTCCCCACAGAGCCTGCCCCCTGTTCCGACCGGAGAGGACTTGGGCCCCACGCAGAGACAAGAGCTCAAGGAGTTGTTGGTTCGGAACCGAGACCGCTTCTCTGAGCTCCCCGGCCGCACTCATCTCATTCAGCACGATATCCAGACCAAGAGAGGTCAGGTCGTCCGGCAGCGCCCGTACCGCATCCCAGAGGCCCGACGAGCTGCCATCAGAGCCGAGGTACAAAATATGCTAAAGCTGGATGTGATAGAAGAGTCGAATAGCCCCTGGTCAAGCCCCATCGTTATCGTGCCGAAGCCTGATGGCAGCTTACGTTTTTGTAACGATTTCAGAAAATTGAATGATGTATCTCTCTTTGACGCGTACCCTATGCCACGCGTTGATGAGATGATAGAACGATTAGGCCCAGCCCGCTTTGTCAGTACTTTGGACCTGACCAAAGGCTACTGGCAGGTGCCCCTGACCGAAAGTGCAAGGCCAAAGACGGCCTTCTCCACACCTGATGGCCTATTTCAATATAAAGTCTTACCATTCGGAGTACACGGTGCCCCCGCCACCTTCCAAAGGTTAATGGACAAAGTCCTGCGTCCACATCGTGATTATTCATCAGCATATCTTGACGATATCGCCATCTTCTCCTTGACGTGGCATGACCACTTACGCCACCTAGAGGCGGTTCTGGGTGCCCTCCGGGAGGCGAACTTGACGGCGAACGCAAAAAAGTGCCGCCTCGGGCTCTCTGAAACTGACTATCTCGGGTACACCATAGGCCGTGGCTGTATCAAACCGCAAGAGAGGAAAGTGGACAGGATCAGAGAATGGCCCCAACCGGTGAACAAGAAACAGGTGAAATCCTTCCTAGGTTTGATGGCTTATTACCAAAAATTCATTAAAAACTATTCTACTATTGCAGCGCCATTGTATGACCTCACTCAGCAGAAGCGGCCTATGCGGGTGACCTGGACGGACGAGACGGAGGCCGCGTTCCAGAGGTTGAAAGCAGCCCTTTGTGAGAAACCTGTCTTGATTTCCCCTGACTTTCAGAAAAAGTTCCTGCTCCATACAGATGCCTCGGGAACCGGACTGGGAGCCGTGCTGTCACAGGTGGTAAATGGGGAGGAACACCCAATTGTCTTTGCTAGCAGAAAGTTGTTAAAGCACGAAAGAAACTATGCAACGATTGAAAAGGAGTGCCTGGCCATTAAATGGGCCATCGGCCACCTCCGCTATTATTTGTGGGGGAGAGAATTCACACTGATTACGGATCATGCACCTTTGAAATGGATGGCCACTAACAGAGACAGGAATGCGAGAATAACCAGGTGGTTTCTTGAATTGCAGAGCTACAAGTTCGACGTGGAACACAGACCGGGGAGGTCGATTCCACATGCAGATGCCCTCTCGAGGGCACATGAGGATGAGAACAGTGAGGCCTCCACTCCCCGTGACAGGCCTAGGGGGGGGATGTGTGGTGTCTCGCTCCGGGACCCAGCACCAGGTAGGCACCTCCTTGGTGAGAGTGACAGAGGCAGAGTGCAGCGTAGGAGGCTGGGCTTCATTCAAGATGGGCGGTACTTCCCAGTCCACCTGTGCAATCAAGCTGATGTGCTGCCAGCTTGCCACTACACAAGCCTCAGTATAAAAGAGCCAGCCTCACACGCAGATCCTCCTTTGACTCTCACCAAGCAGGACTGCATGCAGGGCCCGGGTAAGCGAACACACACGAATACTCTGCCTTATCACATGTTTTCGGTGTCAACATTATAGTAAGAGCATGTATGTTTGATTGCAGGCACCGTATGAACCGTTGGGCTCTATACTCACCGAGAAATAATGATGATGATGAAATGATGAAAGGAGCAGGATCTCACTCCCTGGGCTGGAGCCCCTCACCCCCCCTTTCTGAGCTAAAGTAAGACAAGATAACTCACCTATATCTTCTGAGGATGGAACCACAGCTAAATGGAGTTTAAGTTGGACGTTTTCCCTATAGTTGATGATGAAGTGCCTGTTTTGAGTTAACCCTTTAGGAACCATTGACGGCAGAGACGTTTTGTTAACATTACCTTTCTACTTACCTGCAGAAGAGCCCTAAGTTGTCCCCCCCCCTACTCACCTGTGTACTTACCTGCAACCTGAAGATCCACCGGTGGTCCTCCTCGTCCGCCCCCCCTCCCCTAAAGAGAAAGAATGAACTGTCTTACCTGCTGAAGTAGAATACTTACCTTCAAAGTGAGAAATATTTCCTGTATCCTGTGAAAAGTAATAAACGCTCGTGTGAGCTTAAGACTGCATCTAACCCTGTGTCTTGGTTGATGGTTCCTGGTCCTCGATACGCGTAAATGTCAAGTGGAATTTAAATCTTAGAGTTACTGGAATATGTGCAATTTGGACTGTGTATTCCCTGTATAAGTGCATGCATGGGTACATGAGTACACACAATAAACAATAACCAACGTTAAAACCAAAATTGCACATTCTTATTCATAATTTTTGTACCATGTGATTTATTGCAGATACAGTATAATGGGCCAGAGAGCAGTTCTTGATCTTTTCAACCTATTTTGGATATGCTATATGGTTGAGTAACCTGGTAGAAATAATAATGATTCATGGTGAGATTCTAACTGTATTGACCTAATGTTAGATGCCAATTCCTCTACCATTGAAATAACTGTCTGAACTTTCAACATGATTATAAATGCTGGTTAGTCATCGTAATTACTGCAGTATGTGCGTTTTTTAAAAACTTAATTATATCACTGGACTCAAGCCTACACAAAAGCTGCTAATGAAAGAGTAAGAAGAGAAATGTGAATACTTGGTGGTCTTTTGACTTCACTTGTTACCATTGATATGTGAATGTGGGAAGTGTCACTTATGCCCCAATATATGGATGGATGGATGGATGGATGGATGAATGGACTATTGTAAAGCGCTTTGAGTGCTAAGAAAAACACAATAAAAATGTCATTAATTATGTATTAAAGGTACTGTGTCTCCTGGTCTTAAATCAGAGACAAAAAGACAAAATCTTCCCTCACTCCTTCCTGGTGGACCCTTTTCTCGCTGCCAATCCTTGACACTTTAGGATTTGTTAGGATTATACGCACAAGTCGACTGAAGGCTGAGGACAGAACAGGGTAAAGAGTCAAGAGTTTTTGCAGCCGGAGTCAAACCAAAGATAACACGAGGTCAGCACACAACACTGGCCTTCTTCTGATTTGAACTGGATATTTCTACGTTTGTATCTGACTAGAACAGTTCACTTACTTGTACCGCTTGTGTTTCATTCTTTCTGCTGTTGACACCTGCATTTTGAATCCCACAGTTCACAGCACTAAATCAGTGTGATTCTCACATTACTACAGCTGAGCAACTTCAACAGTCCACTGTTTATTTGACTGAAAGCATACAGCACGTAATATTCTCTATTGTTATCAACACACTGTACACATGCACAATTATAAATGCTTTCAGCGACTTCTGATTTCAGGCTGCTGGTCTCTCAGACAAATCAAATTAATGAATTTAGCCATGCAAAAGTCTCTCAGATGTTAATCCATGAATGCATAATTTCACAGTGTGTGGAGACAGTATTGAAATAGCACAACTTGTCCTCACACAATTTAGGGAAACTAAATGCTCATAATTTAATCCAGGTCTACAGGACACAACATGCAGGTTATGCTTTTGTGTTAATTCGTGAAAAAAAAGGTTTTATTTTCTTAATTTCTCAAGGTAGTTAAATTCATTATATCAGTGTCAGAGTGCTCATAATGATGTCATACTTCCAGGACAGAGAACTGACTTTAGCCCTTTGTGGTGACGATCTGGCGAAATTCATTTCTCAAATACCCTTTACTTGGTATAAATTGCCTTCATTATGCAAATGATTCTTTTTTTTTTTTTTTACACATTATAAACTTTATAGACTTTCTCGACACATTTCTCATTTTGAGTCATACCCATCAAAGGGAAAAGGAAATTGGAAATGGAAATTTGCGGCGCCAGGCAGATTCATTTTAACCTCAGAGAGAATGAGACCATGGGTGATACAGTTTCCTTCAAGAAATTCACTGGGTGACGTGAAGTGACACAATAATATTGATTCCCAGGGCTGTTACTTTTAATAGCAGGCAAGCTACAAACTAACACATAACATACATCTATCTACATGTCATCTTTCACATAGATGTGCGTAAACAGGCTGTCTCTCTGTCTCTCTCTATATATCTCCTTGTGAGTGCGCACAAGCATTCACACATGCACGCAACAGCAAGATATTTTGAAGCTTAAAGATCATGGACCTATTTTGTTTTCTACTAAGCCTCCCAGAGGCAGCAGGGCTGAAGCAGATCGACTACCTGCTGTCACATTTAATTACTATCACAAGGATGTGGCCTGCTATTAAAATGAGCTCCTCTTGATACATGAGACTCTCTTTGTATGCTTTATTTGCTAGAGCACTGGCACACGGGCAAAGTTTGTGTGTGTGTGTGTGTGCTGTGGGTGTGCATCATCCCACATAATCTGTTAGCTTACCCATGTGCTCTCTCTCGGAGAAAACGGTCATTGTAACTATAGTCCTTAATGCCCTCGGCCCAGAGCAAGTTGATTCCGTTTTGTTCATTCTGACTGAGTGGGTTCGCCCTTAATTGCATCAAGCTCCATGAAAAAGCTCCGCTCACATGAAACGCTGGTGGGCATCAGCCTACATCATGACCCAATGACTGCAAGTATAGGAAGAGCTTCTTTGACTTTGAGTCCCTTTCAAACTTCATCACCAGAGCTTTTAGCGCTATATATAGTGTTAAGTTAATGATAGGGGTGTTACACTTTCAAAAAAACTTTTGGTCATTTTATGGTCTACTCAGCCTCATGTGAACACACCAGACAGTTTATAAGTTACTCCTTTCAGTATTTAGATATTTGATGTTCATTTTAGCGCCTCCAGCTCCTTCCCATAGAAACCCATTATAACTTAAAACTCCATTTTAACCATGACAGATTATTCGAAAACAACCAATTTTTTTTCTGGTGACTGATATTGTCCTCGGAATACGTGAGAGGGCCGTGGAATTTCATTTACAGTTTTTATTGTTTTTTAAAATATTGTTTTATTCATTTGGGTAGGCCTTCCCAAATATGGAGGCGGCTACATTTTCCAAAACAATATTTAAAAAATAAATAAAAACTGTAAATGAAATTCCACGGTCCTCTCACGTATTCCGAGGACAATATGAGTCACCAGAAAAAAGATTGGTTGTTTTCGAATAATCTGTCATGGTTAAAATGGAGTTTTAAGTTATAATGGGTTTCTATGGGAAGGAGCTGGAGGCGCTAAAATAAACATCAAATATCTAAATACTGAAAGGAGTAACTTATAAACTGTCTGGTGTGTTCACATGAGACTGAGTAGACCATAAAATGACCAAAAGTTTTTTTGAAAGTGTAACACCCCTTTAAGTTAATGATATAGGTATGCCAAATGATGCCTTGAAGCCAGATGCTTTTGAGCTGCCCACAGGATTCCACCACCGTGCATCTTTTTCCACAGCTTTGGCACGCGAATGGAAAGAGCACTATGTCAAAGTTTTAAAAGTTTTTAAGTGGAAAACATATTTATTTTACAGCCCATGGCTCAAATTGCAATACAGTGTGGCGACAAATGACCCAGAGAGCCGTTTCATTTCATGTAGGCCTATGTCGCAGCAAATGAGCAAGAAAGTTGTGTGGTGCCATTCGTCTCTACACATCGTCGTGTCATCAGTCTGTTCTCTAGCTGCGGTTCCATTAGCTGGCTGAGGTGGTGCTGCGCTGCCCGAATGGCTGCGCAAAAGAAGGTTCCGGTTGGCTTTGTCCATCTCATTCTTTCCTCATTATGCTCCCCATTCCTTTTGACTTCACCCATTAAACGGCTTGTGTCGTTAGAACACTGGAGTCGGAGCCTTTTCTCTATATCTCTGCAACGTATGAAGAGGAGGCACATGGGTTTTGAGAGTTATGTACAGTTCTAAGAAGGACAAAGTCATTTATAAAAGCATTAGCAACCAATGTAGTGTGAAGCGAGGCGCATTGTAAAATATCACCTTGACTGGTATTCCTTTTCCCCCGTGGTTGTCTTGTAATACGTGTCTCCATTATTTATATGGCTTTTTCAGCCTCACACGTTTGAACACCACATGCTGTATACAAAGCCATGTAAAACACACACTCCGCAGGCGGACTCATATGTGGGTGTACTCATATATGCATAATGTTTCACATCTTCTCCTTAGTCATATCATATTTAAGTTAATCATAAAATATGATTCAGAGCAATGTATCTACAGGTACATATACAGGGACTGTATATCTAATCCAAATCACGTGTTTGAACTAAAAATGCACAAAAGGAAAATTCTTGGCCGTAACCAAATACCAAATATAGGACATAGTTGACCAAAAATTGAATATATCACTTATAATATTATATATAGAGATTTTTTACTATGATTATAAGACATGATTATAGCAATACTTAAATATTATTAATTATTATGGGTCCATAAAACATAACACTTTTAAATGTTTTAAAGATATTATGCGATATGTTTTCTGCCTATTCGGGGCAAAACCGAATAGGCAGAAAATGCCTATAGGTGCGATGAGGCAAACTCACATTAGGCTGTCATGGAGGGAGCCTGCTGAGAGCAATAGCCTGCTTTACTAACATCAGATGTGTTGTCCTGATAGCAGACTATCTGCAATGGACTGACAAGAAATCTCCTCCCCACAAATAGACAGATAGGAACTCACAGGCACACAGTGGCATGTAGGCATTGGCACGAAGGGGTTTTCCACCTCACTTGCCCCTGGCAGATATACAACTTTCGGACAGGTGGAATTTGCGTTCAGGTTTGCCCCACCAAGGCAATTGTTTGCTTGGGAAGGGGACGTCTATAAACACAACATGAGAAATCTGTCTAAACAACCAAAAGTGACAGAATAATGATAACTATCTGAACAGTCCATTAATTATTGTTCTTTTTACTCTTTTATTGCATAACAAGTAAGTGTGAAATTGAACGTTAAAAGTTTACCTATTATTTTTTTAATGGATTATTGACTTTGAAGTTGGCGAGACCTTTGTGAGTATTAGACCATGCCCTGGTCTAATTGGCAGGCAAGTGCATCTTGCATCAGTACAAGACCTGGTGTCAATGCATGCATGCTTGCGTACACACACACACACACACACACACACACACACACACACACACACACACACACACACACACACACACACACACACACACACACACACACACACACACACACACACACACACACACACTGAAAGTGGCAGCTTTCATACGTTGTACATTTCAAACATTAACTTTATTCAAGAGTTTGCATATATACAATTTTCTGTGTTGGGATTTATGAAGTCACAGTGATCTTGAACTTTAATCTGTTGGTTGGGATGCACAGATTAAAGCATATGATGTATTGTGTTTACACATGTTTTCTAATAAATATGTGGGCTGATGATGGTGGCTTTAGGTCCCTTTTAATGATTTCAAGCATGCGTGCTACCACTCACATTTTTGTTTACAGGCTGACAAAAGTTCCTCATAACTCCATGTTGATCATGATTCTGTGCATTCTGTGCTCATTTCTCCAGCAGGGACCCTTCTGAGGGTACTGAGGGAAAGTTATGCCTCCTGGTTTTGGGGGGTAATGGAAGGCAGGCCTTTCAGAGGCACTGTAGCGCCTGGCAAAAGAAGTGTTAAAATTCCAATTACCAAGGGGATGAGCAATTTAGAATGATTGTTAGTTGTGCTAGCCTTGGTGGCAGCAGAAAATAATTCACCTTATAAAACACAAGAAGCGAAGAAGCGTTGCTTTCCAGTGGATTTGTTGATTACAGAAAGTACTCAAGTCCCGTTTCTTTCACCCTCATAATCTTGTCAATGCCCTTCATGCTAGTATTAATTTGTTTTTACAGAGAGGCTAAAAGATAAAGCTCGGAAGACTTGCCCAAGATTGCTATAATTTAAATGAGTATAATTTAAATGACTGGTTGGTAGAATAACAGTTTTGTTCACAAAGATCCTAATAAAGTTTGTTCACAAATATCCTAATAAAAACAAAAATGCTCTTTTTGCTTTTTAGTCATATCACCTCCTCTCAGGTCTCATACATATGCCTCACATACACACGTATCATGTTCTGTGGTCAGTCTGTGTTTGGTGGCTGCATCTATGCTTTTCCAAAGGGAGTCAAATGATTCTGACCAAACATTGGCGTTTGATGGGCAGAACGCAGACCTTAAAGTCTTTAAGTGCTTGGTCAAATCATGTAAGTTAATTATTGTGGCAGCCAACAAATGCAGACAGAACATAAAAGATGCATTTTGTACATGTGTATTGGGCCTGACTCCTTGTTCATAGCTGAAATACATCACTCCCTGGGTGCCTCCAATTTTAATCTTGGCTTGTTCACAGAGAGAAGACAGTTCAATGTAAAAGTGACAAAACATGTTAAAATGACTCCCCTGAAGGCTACGGTAATATTCACAGTCCAAGAACTTCTCTCGATCAACCCGTTAACCTGTCACAATTACTCTCCTTAAAAAGATCACCTCAGTGCTTCTGTTATGCAGGGGCGGCACAGGCGATGAAGTCGCACCCATACCATTTTCAGTTGCAGGACTTTTATTGGGCAAGATGGGCATCAATAACAACATAAGTTGCAAGAGGCACGTGATGTGATGGTTTCAATTATGAAATGCTGTTGGTTTAGTGGTACAACCATTGTAGTTAGTTAGTAGCATAGTGTCAAATCATTTTAATTATAAGCACTTTAATTTGAAATTTGGGTTGTTTCCATGTGTAGGATAAGGCAAAGCCACCCCCTATTTTTTTGTGTTTATTTCTTGTGATTATTTCTCTATTACCCATTCTAATAATCCTACACAAGTTCATAATGGGAATACAAGTTAAAATAGTTAAAAACACAATAGTTAAAAAGGATAAAAGTTCATGCATATATGTATTTTGTTTTTGTCATTGTTTTATGTAATGGTTTATCTCAAATAGTAGATTTCTTGCCTGCTTGCAAATGTAGACAGTGCAGTCGCACTTTTCTGCCGCTAGAGGGCAATACACTCCAGTGAGAGGGGGGTTGCTGACAGTGAGTCAACGGGAAGTCAGTACATTCCTGTTGAGTGAGGGCTGGGCAAAACATGTCGTCTCATTGTGTGTGTATAAATCTATGTTTTGCAGGTGAGATATCAAAGTGGGTTCATACAGACATATGAAACAGTATATTGGATTAGATGGGCGTATGTTTGGGGTGGGAAGGATGGCCATATGCGACCCCAATATGATGATATGTACTGCATGTTCTGCTTGGTATTCTGGTGGATTAGCTCAGCTAATGCTAATTAGAGGTCAGGCTGCAGTAGGCCCTAAAGCAGTTACTGTGTGTGTGCGTCTGTTATGAGAATGTAATATTTCTAACTCACTGCAATGGTAATATGCCATATTGGATATTATACTATTTGAAAGACTGTAATTTTGTCATGTAAACCAAATTAGTGATATGCTAATTAACCCCTGCTGTTATGAGCCCCAGAAGTCAAGGAGATAATGTGAGACAAGATCATTAAAAGTCCTATACCCATTGTGTAATATATGATCTGGAAATTATGTATACCATAGATCACATTGATTGGCAGGGAATTGTTGATGTTGGAAAGTTGGGTTGAACTTGGACACAAAATTAATGTTATAGACCTTTCCCGATCTATCCCGAGGTCATTACAATTAATCCATTTAGGCCTAACCTAAGTTTTCTGAAAAACTTTTTTTTTCTAAAAAATTAAACCCAGTTTGACATGCACCATATAAAGTAGCCATGCATCACATGACTATCGACAGTATGTTTCAGGGCTACATTCAGTATAAAGTAGCCTATGCTGAGTCACACAGCCTGAGCCATATTTTGTGAGTTGCACAGATTAAAGGCTAGGCCAATTAGCATGCACAATGTGTATTTTTTAGCTCTGCCTTGAGGAAACACGTGGCTTTAGCAACCTATGATGTGAGCTTGAAGATTGGCTATTTTCGGCAGACTGTGCTGTTGTAACTTCACCGTGAGTAGCCTGTGTGTGTCTGAGTGTGTGTCGGTGTGTGGGGGGGGGGCACGTTACAGGTATGTTGCGTTGATAGTGAACTAAATTGTTGCATTCCCACTCCAAACACACTTGCGAATACACCACACCACACACACACACACACACACACACAGTCCTCCTGGGGGTCTTTCTTTGTTGGAGTGGGTGCCGTAGCCGCCACACGTAAAGAGTATCCACGCAATGTAGATTGCAGTTGTAGTAGAAATACGTAAGTCATAAGTGACCACAGTAGCGGGTTCATTGAGGCTATCCGTGCGCCGTGACATGTGTGCTTTGTCCACATGGCACAGTGCATTGCACAGGAAGTAACAGACAGACATGATTCCTAGAATTATATAGAGAGATGGATGCACCAGTGGGAGGACAGAAAAAAACAGACAACAATTATGTGAGAGCATTTCAGTGACGAGTGAAACATGCTTAGAAGAAGGTAGTGTTTTATAGCTATTTACTAAGCTAATTACTGTTCTCGATCTCAGACATTTAAGCTGGTGGTGCTAGCACTGTAGCTGATGCTCCCCATGCACGCACAGCATTGGCTCAGGGGTAGAGTGGCCGGATAGGAGCCACGAAACTGCCTCAGAGTTGGTGTCGTGTTGAGCAAGATGCTGAACCCCTTATTGCTCCTGAATCCTGATGTTCCATTTAGTCAGTGCCTTGCATGGTTTCCTCCAGCATGGATGGGTGAATGCAATGCACAATGTACCATTATGTAAAGCTTCGGATAAATGTGCTGTGTGCCATGCACCATTTATTTTCACAGTGATCCTCCTAGCACACATGCAGTTGTGTTAATGTATACTGTATATAGGCTTTAACTCCATCTTCTTCTTTCTCTCTCATTTGCAGGCCCAGTGGTGAGGAGAGGTGTGGTGGTGTGAGGTGCATCCCAACCATGCCGCTGGTGCACCAGCGCCGCCGGGCCGCTAGGCTTGCCACAGGCTGGACACTGTCTCTGACACTGCTTCTGGCGCTACAGGTAATGACCGTGCATGTCAATGTACAGTTGTGAATAGACTGTTCATTATTGCTGTTGTCCTCAGCAGTGTTGGGAAATATTACTTTTGAGAGTAATATCTGTATTTTACTTATGACCCCTTTAAAAAAATATATATTACTTTATTACTTTCCCAAGTTCCCCACACCCACCCGCAAAAGCATAGAGATGTACAACACAATCGGTTATGTGACAACTTGTAACAACTGCAGCAGCTTGTAGTGTACATCATGAGTGCAGAATGCTGTGGTGGATTAGGATCTACAAACGACTGTGCATCTTTGTTGTTATCTGTTCATAGTTCATAAATCTGATCTATTATCTCATGCAAAAAAACAAGCTAATTTGAATAAGTAATGAGGTGTGTTTGAGTAACATATTACCTATTTTGCCAGAGTAATATCATTACACAACTTGTCCTTAGTTGCCTTTATTTTGACATTTTGGTCCAGGAGCATCAGAAGTCACTAATCTTGGTCTAATTGCATTATATTGCCGGCAGGAATTTGTCTGTGCTCCAAATAATTCATACTTACCTCAGGCAAGCTAGCAACTAGTATGACTTATGTGGTAAAATGATATTGTGTACTGGACATGCATCATTTTAAATTTGCAACTAGCGAGACACAGTATACCCTAATATAGAGCATTGTAGTCCAGTCCCCCTTCTGAATGAGGGACTAAGAAGAGAAGTTCCCATGCATTTTTTCAAGAAGTATATAGAGTATTTGAAGACCTGTAAACCTCACTGACAAAGCCAACTCAGATTGTGAGAAACACATTTTTGGGAGGTCAAAAGGATCATTAAAAAAAGGAAAGGGCAGGGTACAACACTTTTTTATTGTTGATTTTATTCTTTGTTATTTCTTATTTGTCTGTCCCTAAAGTTTGTGTTCATTTTCATAATCTGTCACGACCCCAGTTAGCTTTGTCTGAGGTTTACAGATCTATAAAGAAATGATTTTTCAAACGACTATGGAAAAATGCATGCAATGCAATTATTTTCCTGGATGCTCATCATTGTGAAAAGGGGCAGGACTGCAACAGTCTATACAGGTACCCTACAGTAGGATAGGTCGATACTAACTGCATGTTCCCTCAGACAACCATATGTTATCTTTATGTTTTCATTTTATTGCATTCACATTATTGGAACCGTTTAACCATCTGACATTCTACAGGTATGTGACCTTTTCAGATATGGAGAATTAAGAATTGAATGGAATACAGGTATATGATGCGATAAACTCACATTCTCCTGCTCTGAAGGAACACATAGTACACGGTTAACATGTACAATGACTAATTTTACAACACTTCATGTCCAAATTAATTGTAGTATTTATCCCCAGTAGTCTGTACATAAATTATACTAACATAATTAATCGAGGCTATACAGCACAGTAAGTAATTCCTGCTGGAAATAACAAACTCATTTGCTGTAAAGGACAATAGTGTTGTTTGTTTTCTTATTCTTTGTTCAGGGGAACTAAAATTGCTGACCATGCAAGCATTTTTTTTCCAAGCTTCACATTTGCTCAGTTACACCTGGAAGGTGCTGCGCTGCACTGGTTCTCAGACTGTGGGCTGAGACCCACTGGTAGGCCATGGGAGTATATTAAGTGGGCCCTCGAATAATTGGCAAAAAACTAAACAAAAACGAGCTTTTCATGATGATATAACATTAATATGGCAATGTGATATCAATAAATAAGTACTCTTGATCCATTGTCAAGTCAAGTCAATTTTATTGACTTGTGCCAGAAACAGATATACATATCACACTGAAATCATATAAGCAGAACAACACCATGAACAAACAAACAAAAACAGCAGAACAACAACTTGTGTTCAACAACAGACTAAAAAGGTTCAGCTTTAAAAATCTCCAGGGTGGGGATAACCTTTATGTGGAAAGAAAGATCATTCATCTCCCATAATTACAGTAATTTCAATACAATTTGCTCAGTGGCGTTTTGAATCACCCAGAAGACTGACAAGTTTATACGGCTTGGCTTCAGCTAGCAGAGCCTGAGTGTGGACATGACGTCATGAACGTCTGTCCACCTCCATGAAGTGCAGTTTCACCTTTGGCCAGTAGGCTGTGGCAGCTTCAATGTTGAACAGGCACCGTGAGGGTTTGGACCCACTGACCACTTAACCCGCTGGCCATTATGGTCGGATGAGTGCGCCTTGATCCATGAAACATTGTGAACACCGGAGAACATTAGCATCCGGACATTAGCATTAGTTTATCCGGTGTGTTTATGTTACATTTATACGACAGGGTCATTAATATGAGTGTCCTGTCCTGTCTAAATAAACAAATAGTAGGCTACAGATGTATTTAACCAGGTGAGTCCAGTTGACAAGCCAGGCTTACAAAATAGCATGGCCTACAATAAAAATACAAAACAAAATGCAAATTGCAAACTATGGTACACCTCAAGAGCAATTTGTGCCGCTAAAGTGCCTGCATGGAATTAATGACTGATTTAGTAAGCAGGTTCCACCCTCCAGCTGCTTCCTGTGTTCAAAGCACATAGCCTATCTGAAAAGGTGGTGGAATTTGGAGCTCTCAACCAGATCAAATACACAAAAAAGTCAGTGATGCTGAAATTATGTAACACGAAACATTTTGGAGTGACAGAATGTAATTTTAGTCAGTCTTCAGCATTTTTTTTAAACACCGCTGTATGTGAGGAATCGCATTCTTCACCCTGGACAGGCACAAATGCACTAGCTGTGATAAGGCAAGTTAAGGCGATAGATAAGGCAAGGCAAAATATTTTTCAACAAGGCAGTTTTCCTTTGCCCAGCTACTGTAGTTGCTATTGTAGATTGTATCATGTACTATACAGTACAGTACACAACTGCCTCTAGATGCCACATAGTGTAGGCGACGGCTGTGACTATTGCCAGATGGAAACGTTGTGCAAAGGTTTCAAAGATCTTTAAGCGCTTAGTGTAATTATTGTGACTTTCTATATCTATACAGTATGATTATTCCTCTCCCAGGAATAATCTTCTGAGAGTAATTTGCAGCCTGTTTTTTAGATATATTGTTCTTCAGAGGTGGAAAACTGACCCTTGGAAATTGCATTAACGTTAGTAAATGCAGTGAATGTGTAATTCACCATACTTTATATCCTCCTTTAAATGCCAACAAAAATGCATATGGAGAGTGGTTCACTTTGTCATGACACACGTGACACGACACAAAGGATTGCGCAGTGATTAAACTGACAAATAGGGTTTGTCAATTTAATCACTTCATTGTAATCACTAGGTATTATAAGACATCCTGTACTTTAATAGCGGGTGTGGAGTTGTTCCCTTTATCACCCCATTATACATCTGTGTTTTGGGATTTTAATGAATGATGAATTGGAATTTCTTAATGAAGTTCTAGAGTCTACTACAACCTTCACTGGAGTGAAAACGCTCAGATGCCAGTCTGCTGGAGCTGTTCTTTTTTCATGTACTTATTTTTATTTGCAGATTTCCATTCACAGTTACAGTTCAGGAGTGTTGGATTGTATATTCAGTCCATTTTTCACATTTTTTGTCTCAATTGCTTTTGACATACTGAGGTTGTAGGCCTATTTGCTGAAAGGATGGGAGAATCCACAAATACCACTCTGAGAAATACAACGAAATCTTTCTAATCTGACATTCAAATTCTGAAAGGACTTTTCATTTCAAGGATTTCAGGTTGGAATGTCGTACTACAGAGAGAGAGACAGAGGGATGGGGGGGTGGGGGGTGTTAGTGTGTTACAGTAGTCTTTCCCTCCACATGCCACATAATATTCATTGAATGTTTACTACGTTCGTTAGGTATGCATTTATTGATACAACATTAATATGTTCACTCACCTGGACCAAATGCAGTTTTCCAGTATCAGACTGTCTTTCACAATCTTCTGATAGCATTATAGCCTGCCTAAAAAAATGTTTGTAATTTACAAACATTTTTTTAGATTTATTTTTCTTTATAGGTGGACAAAGATTATTCAAGACTTTCCAGACCTTTTTTAATACCTGAAAGAAAGAAAGAAAGAAAGAAAGAAAGAAAGAAAGAAAGAAAGAAAGAAAGAAAGAAAGAAAGAAAGAAAGAAAGAAAGAAAGAAAGAAAGAAAGAAAGAAAGACACACATTACTAATTCAAAAGCAATCAACAATATTTACTATAAAAAACAATGAAACAACCAATGGGTCCAATTGTCCCATTTCAAATGTGACTATTTCTTGGGGTGAACAGAACCACTGCTCCACTGTACACTATCCCATGCTTGAATTTCCTCAGTTACTGTGGTAGTAATTCTTGTGCTGGCAGAGCTAGGATCCTGGCAGGATGTTCATCCCATAGCATGCTTGTCCTTGCTGTGATTGGCTAGTGTCAGTCCATAGTCTGACTCTGGTGTCCCTGGGAGGTACCATTGCTCTGCGATTATGAAGTAAATAATATTGCCAGTGTCCTTGGCTTGCTGCCACTTGCTGATCGACCTATTGTAACCCTCCCACCCCAACACCCACACCCACACTCACACCCAGACACACGCGCACGTGCCAGTGTGCGCGCGCGCACGCACACACACACACACACACACACACACACACACACACACACACACACACACGCACGCACACACGCACACATGCACACAATCCCTAATTCCCAGGGGGGCTAATTAACGCTATTTATTTTGTGATACTTACTTAAATGTAATCAATCCAAGGTTACTAAAGGAATAACTGGGGTTATGTTGACTTTGCTAATAAGGTATGATGATTAGTCTCTTGGGCTCCGTAGTGGAAATGAAGGGAACGGCATGCCGTTTGCATTCAGAATTGTCCAAGCAGAGGTGTATTCAAATGTTATTCTCAAAGTGTTCGCCGTTGTTGTCTGCCCAAAAGTGGAAGATAAACATTTCCTTTGTAGGGACGGACAATATCAATGTGAATTATTGGTCCCTTGGCCAAAAAGATATGGGACCCCTGTGCAATACTGTAGATGGGACACCCACACTTCTAGCCTACGAATTACATGGGAACTTTGCCAGTGAACAAGTCCTACGGTATCATTCTGTTAACAAGGAGGACACTGTGAAAAATAGAAAGTTTTGAATGTTTTATTCATTCTTGTACAATTCCTACAGGCGGTGTGCTGCAGCGCCGCTCCATCAGGAGACAGCAAGCTGGTGCGTACCACCCGAGTGAGGAGGCAGGCGATGGATGACCTCTCCTCCTCTCCTGGCCCAGCCAATCAGACGCTGAGGGAGCAGCCCATGGTCTTCAATCATGTGTACAACATCAATGTACCGCTGGAGTCCCTGTGCTCAGTGGACCTGGACTCCTCTATGCCCCTGGCCTCCGGTGAGTGTTACCATGACAAGTATTTCCACTGCCCATCCAAGTGGATCCTAATGAGTCTCGCTTAGATGTTATCGTTTGTTGACGTTTTATCTTGCCTTGTCGTGTACAGTCCCCTCAAGGGTCTGTCCTTGGTTCCGCTCTCCACACCAGATATCCAAGCTCACAACCCTTTACTGCTTGGATATTCATCTAGATTAGGCTGGGGGCCACACAGAGCGTGCATGTGAGGTGTGGAAATTGGTGGGTTCTCAAAATGCATTTTTTGCTCAAATACAAAGATTTATGTATATTTCTGCACAGTAATGAGCTGGATCATGTGGCTAAACAGGTATATATGCTACCTGTTTAGACATATGGATAAACAAAACAACCGCCAAGGAGCACCAGCCGGAAAAACACACACATTTGCATGCACACATGCATACATACAGTATCTGCACACATGTGCACGCATGCACATGCACACGCACACTCTAGTCTAGTCTAAATAAGTGACTAATTTCTCTCATATAGACTTCATGCAGTCAAAGATCTTCTTTCCTCTCTTCTTAAGGTCCCCGTGCTGAACTGGGATCGACACCGGCTATGGAAGACCCAACTGGTCCAAGTGGGCCGACAGAATACACAGAGCAGACGGTGGATGCTGATAGCCAGGTACCGCAGAGTCGTCTGTGCATTTCACTTCTGCTCCATTTGACAGTATTGGTCTGGGTACAGAGAGAGAGGCACAGGGTGATACGGCACAGAGCGAAGATGGGCATCATCATGGCATTAAGATTATGAGTAATGATGTTATTTATGCCGTGGTTAAATCCGGCATTGGCTCCCTTATGATGGAGGAGGCAGACAGGCTGGTGTGGTGAGGGCTGATGACTATTGATCTGAGACTACAGCTGAAGCTGCAGTGATTTATTTTGTCATTGTAGTATAGACACCTCATACCATGTCCATTTAATTTGAGACACAGGCACCAAGATATACAATATATAAAATATATTTTCCCCTTTTTACTGTTTTCCCATTTAGCAGATGTTATTATTACCAAAGCATCTTTAAGCAAGGTAATCACATAGATCAAAATGCAGGGAGACAGTGTAATTTCAGTTTTCATCTCCCTGCAAGCACTGTTTATGTTTTGTTTTTGCAGAAAATTAACGCTCTGTGTCTCACCATAGCAGATTCATGCTGTGATAATATTTTTCCCGCACTATATAACACAATGAAAGGAGCATTGTCATGAATTCTAGGATGAAAATTGAAAGAGAATTGCAACGAGTGAAGCAATGTCACTTGTTTTTTTAGGAACAGACAATTAAGATATGCTGTCACTGTGGAAAAATTCAATCAATTTAAAGCTTCTGCTTCCTTGTAAGCCGAAGGCCAAGCATGGTTGGGTGCATTCACACGAACGCTTACGAACGCATTGAAAGCTCTAAGAATGAAGTCAATGGAAAGCCCAGACTTTGTTGCTCAGAGCTACTTTCTCTCTCAGGGCACCATTGTAGCGTGAGTTGAAAAATGTTCAGATCATCCTATGAATTTGCCTGCAGCAGAGGCAAGTATAATTTTCAAAATGATAATAGAAAAAATATAAAGGCACAAGGTCAGCAACATTGTGGTCAACCATGCATTGCTGTGGACTAAAGGAACAATTTAGTTAAGTTGGCATATTGCCATCAGTCTCCAAAAAGATTTGAAACGTACATCTGAAAAGGGCAAAGTCAAAGTCATGCTCTGTCAAAATCAAGAACAGTTTTAATTTTCATGAAATGTGTGAATACAGTAGGTTCAATTTTACAGCCGCCATATGTGTTTGCTATGTTTAAAGGTGAGTGTTGAGTGTGAGATTTTATTTAATTTATTTTTTGGCTTTTTTGCCTTTATTGATAGTAAATAGTGAAGACATACAGGAACGTGGGAAGGAGAGAAGGGACATACAGCAAAGGTCGTCATGAACGGCTAGCGGGTGCCCGTTTTGCTTTTCCTTTCATGCTTAATCAATTTGGGTTTTTTACTTCTGCGCACCTTAAATTTGCAATGAAATATTGAACAAATCAATCAAGCCCCAAACATCCTTTATGGGTGCAAACCCAGTGCTGCTTTGTACACATCCCTGGAATATCATGATTAATGATGAAACATGGATGCAGAGAATTTTCTTTCTTCAAGTAGAGAAGCAAGTAGAGTGAAAGGAATTGGATTCTCAAATGGCACAGTGGGCGGACAACACATCAGCAGCTTATCGTGTGCCCTCCGTTTTTGCTCTTGATCCATCTCACATTTCTATTTCAGGATTGCTTAAACAGTCATCATGAAGCATTAGTGAGACCATCATCTAGTGGTTGTATATGCGGAAGAACCGGGATCAGTTTTACACATTTAAATCAGGGTGATTGTGCACAAGTAAGAGACTGGTGTGTGCGGGCATGTGCACAGCAGTTTGATGCAGCAGAGATTTTCTCTCCAACTCAAGGAGTTGTTAATGCTTCATTTGACAGGTTAATTTGTCTCGTTATGACAGGTGATGCTAAAAACCGTATAGGAGGTCACTTTTGTGTGCGATTTTGTGGGTCAGTTTGATGAGTTCACTCACTCTCTGGCTGTCAGGAACCAGTGTAATGTGCTATACAGTTAAGTAGTGCAGGGCTAGGATCATTGGGCAACGTGCCAGACCACCAATTCTGTGCTACCCAACATCTGCTTTGTAGCGGGAATATTAATAACATCGGCATGTACTGTAGCATTCGGTGCCATGAAAAGGCGATTAAGTTAACGATTTGTTCTTGAACTGAGTGCCAAATTGTGAATTTTGCCGCCTCGTTAATCACATGAACCCGAGGGTCCCTATTCTGGGCACGTCATTATAGGTAAATTTACCGGACAAAATAGACAAAATAGACAATTAAGGGGTCCATTTTTTGAATAGTTCAAATGGCCAGTCAACAATGTCACAAAATGTCAATATAGATTGTTCCGATGCACTATTAAAAATGTTTTTCCAAAAAGTAAAAAAGGCAAAAAAGTTAGGGATAAGGGGTTTAGCACATGACGAAAATGGAGGACCCCTTTATGACCAATATAATGCTGTAAAGGGGGGAAGGATAGAGTTTTGGGCAAACCAAGTCAATGATGCATATAGGGTTTAACTGGTTAATGGAATGCACACCTACAATATTTATTAAAGACTGTACAGGAGTCCAGGCAGACAGTAGACTCTCCACGGCATGCTCCGACAGTATGCACCTTTCACAAATGGGCTATACTGTAAGACTTGAATGTCTCTGCAGGGATCAATAAAGGCTAATCGAGACTAAGCTAAAGTGTTCTCCGTGCTAGGTAACATTCACACACCGCATCAACATCCCCAAAGCAGCGTGTGGCTGCCCGGCGGCCAACACTGTTCAGCAGCTGGCCACCAGGATAGAGATGCTGGAGAGAGAGGTGTCCTTCCTCAGAGCCCAGTGTGGATCTGGATCTGGCTGCTGTGGGGAAAGCTCTGTAATGGGTGAGTAGTACAACTAGTACATTGTACACATTGTAACCACATACCTGTACGTAGGCATACAACACCTGTGAGAGAAAAGATTAATGTTAATCACCTGCAGACCAAAAGTTATGGGCCAAAGGTCAATCTTCTTGTGATAGCACCACCATGAGGCAGGATGGAAAAATGCAGGGTGACGTTTCTTCCTTTGCCGGGGTGTGAATGTGCATGCCAAGTGTCACAACGGTCGGACATGATTTGGGGAATTTTGTTCAAAGCGTGCCACGGCTGCAAACTTTGGAAGCCATCGGGATAGAATATGAAACATGTAAAAGGTCCGTTTTAATCACATGACTGTAGAAATAATGTGGAATTATTGTGGCCAAAATGCTCTTCGACACACTTTTTTTTGGCTAATGCAACACAATTGTCCTGGCTTTAGTGGAGCAGTAAGCAGTGTTCCAATCCAATAAAGTGGCCTGGCATGAGCCAGCATGAGTTATTGGATATCCTCCGGAAATCCTTCGGCAAAAGGAATTGGCAAGATCAAGGTAAGTATACAGAGGAATGGACTCTAATTTAAGTAGGCACCAAATACATCTTAGGTTCCAAAGCACAGGCAGGCACGAAAGCCTGTGTTAGGCCATGTCCGAATTCTTTTAGGTAGGTGAGACAGTAGCAGAATATTGATGCTGGAGAGATTCTCCCTGCTCCAGGCTCTGTCTGGATCTGATCTGAGTGCTTTGGGGAGACAGGAGGCTCTATGGCTTATTGTTTGGTCTACTATTCATTATATACTGTCCTTCTAATTAGAGCATGTCTAGGATAGAACCCAGGTTGTGCCTAAATAAGGCCTCCTCTGGTGACACGATTTAAATATTTAAACTTCTCCAAAAGCAACTCAAGCATGACGCGCTTGTGTCTGACAGCCTTAATCCTGATAGAAATGTAGACCAGGTGGTCCCACACATTTAAATGTGTTATTCATGTTTTTGCCTTGATTTAGTGAAACAACAAGAGCAGCTGTTCAAATATTCCCCTACTGTGAAAATACCTTAGAGCAACCGTTTCTCACACATGTACTGTATGAGGTATAAAGCAAGTTTTATTGTAAACTACTGTAGCATTCTTTTAAAATAATGCCCTGTCTACACGAAAGCGCAGACGTGTGACTCCTTGCGTCATGCGTCATGCGTCAGGTTGCGTCGGTTTGCGTCCAAATGGTGCTTTAACTGCACATATCACACCAAAGGGTCAACGTGTGCCAAGCTGTGACAGTCAATCATACAGTGTCAATCATTCAATCAATCAGTCAATCAATGCATGCGGGCCACGGGCATCTTTTCCGTTACACACACACACACCGAAGTTGGTTTGCTTCCATGATACAACTGTATAGTGAGTATTAAATAATCCACTCATGAAATGAATAGGCCTGCAAGTGTCTGCTTGACTTTTTCCCACAGAAAAGGACAAACAATGACACATTTTAGGCTACTGTGAATCGACCGTCTCTCTCTCTCTCTCACCTCACTCGCTCTCTCTCCCTCTCTCTCTCTCTCTCTCTCTCTCTCTTTCTCTCTCTCCCTCTCGCTCTCTCTACCTCTCTCTCTCTCCCGCTTGCCCGCAACCCTGCTTTGCGCATTGTCATGAGCCGTGCTCCTACCATTTGAGCGAGAGGCAGACGCACTCCTGTGCTCCGCACGATCAATTCAAATATTTACTATAGCCTAATTACTAATGACCGGTTACTTCTATGTTCCTCCCACATACTGTATAAACATAAGAAAGGGAGATGGTGCTCAACTTGATCAGAATGACATGTCGAATCCACTCGCTCGCCTCTTTTTTTTCTTCTTCGACATTTGATTGACATCCAAACTGTTTGAGAGTTAATTCTTTCCATAATGAAACTCAAGCCTATAGCTGGTGTAGTTGTGTATCCGTTTCTAAAGTGTGTTGGTCGTCGTAGGTAGCCGATATCTCCTGTGTCCTGACCGAGCTGCCCACCCCAGCGCCCACTATGCCCCAAAAAGATTTTTTTAAATACCGGTATATTTAATCCGTTAATCACACACTTGCGCCGCCTTGCAACAACAAGCGTCAATACGCGCCGATGTGGGTCAAGACATACCACACCGAAGGGACATGTGCCGGTGCATTGGTGTAGACAGGGTGTAGACACGGCATTAGACTCTGCTGTTTGACAAAGTCAATTAGAATTTGTGAAAACCATGGAATTGTATAGAAATTTCAAAATAGTGTACTGTATATTATGCATAAAACACAATGTTGTCGACAGATTTAGCTGTTACATTGATAAGGGACCAAGAGAGACCAACAAGCTGTTGAAAACTGTTTTACATTGGACTCCTGTTATAGTTGCCACTCCAGTCCTATGCACGCTCATGTGAATATTTTTTTGCTGCCATATGATCAACATGTCCTGTGGTGATCTGAGTGCTCGCGAAACTTATCAAGACCATATACCAGTACTGTATAGGTTAAGCAACATCACCCACCCCGAAAAACGTTGATTGGTACCCAAAAATGTGCAATCTCTTCCTCTCTCCCCAGGCCGCCTAGACTTTGTCCCTGGATGCGGCGGACACGGCAGCTTCAGCTTCGATCTGTGCGGCTGCATCTGCGAGGAGGGCTGGGCCGGCAAGAACTGCTCGGAGCCGCGCTGTCCGGACGACTGCTCCGGCCAGGGCATCTGCGTGGAGGGCGAGTGTGTATGCGACCGGGACTTTGGTGGCGACAACTGCTCGGAGCCCCGCTGCCCCATGGACTGCTCTGGCCGAGGGCTCTGCATCGACGGGGAGTGTGTGTGCGAGGAGTCCTACACCGGCGAGGACTGCATGGTCGGGAGGTGTCTCAACGACTGTTCGGACCAGGGGCTGTGTGTCAACGGGACCTGCCACTGCAGGCCCGGCTACATCGGGGAAGACTGCTCACTGGTCTACTGCGCCAACAACTGCAGCCGAAAGGGTGTCTGCAAGGATGGCTTCTGTGTCTGCCAGGAAGGCTTCTCTGGGGATGACTGCAACTCTGGTAGGTCGTTTCATAACATCCCTGCCCCCCCCCCTCCATGTCTATCCTTCAGAGAAAAGGGAGGAAGGCGATGAAATCTGATCCACAAAGGTCTCCACTTCATGTACAGATCATTTACAACTAATATTTAAAGTAAAGGTTAGCTTCTAAGGCAAGAAAAGGAGGTATCATTATCTTAGGTTATATTGTTAGACCCTGACTGATTATAGCTTTGAACTCTTATTGACTAATGGATCATGCCAAAGAGTACCAGATGGAAGAGAAGTTCCATTAATATTTAAACAAAACCACATATTTTGATAAAAGCCATATACTTAGTTGTAAAGATAAGCAATTAACAAGTCCATCCAGCCATTCCCAACAGCCCATTAAATTACACAGTTACAAGATGAATGATATTAATAAATGGCATAGCCACCCTTGGTTTATATCTTATCATATATTAAAAGTTTGTTTGGGATTATGTTTGTTTTGTTTTTTTAGCCTATTATACCACAAAAGGGATGAGAATAAATTTGAACAATGGAAAACAAATGTCAAGAGCTTGGCTGTGATTCACAGTAGAAGTTATAGCAGAAGTTCTCGCAACGTAGAAGTTTGACGGTAGGTCAAATTTATGGACCACATAAGCTTGTTCAGTTATGATCTTCTGCTGAGCTCCACTTCCCCCATCCTCTCCACACAGACAGAAGCTTGTGTGGGGAGGGATCCCTGTCAATATGTCAACGGCAACATAAACATTGAGATGTCAACATAAACATTGGAACAAAACCAAAATGCAGCCAGAAGAATGTGTCTTGCTGCAGATAAACACCCCAGTACAATCACATAGTGGCTGATAGAGGGGGGAAAGGCTACATTAATAAATGTTTTTACTTTAGGCTTATAAAAGTATATATACCATTAAATATGGTACTATACTATACCTATACTATACCATTAAATAGTCCCCCCCGATTGTGGGCATATTTAGAAGCTTAATAGCATATTTGGAAGCTTGAAACCACTGAGTGAGTTTGAGTGCTGAATGAATGAATGTGTGTGTGGGTGGGTGAGTGAAATGGTTTAAACGGAGTATTGGTTGTAAATGAGTTTTGCTTGCATTCTGTCAAGTTTAAAAGTGATCGTTTAACACTTTTTTCATACAACTATCAACAATTCCATGAGCTGTACACCGTATGAGTTGAGCCGCAAGTTCAGTGCCTGGGTGGGAAACACCAATCCTATCAAGCTTGGTGTGTAATTGTGTTCATCAGGACTTTGCTTTGCATTCTTATTTAACATACTATACATTTAAATGCATGTGCACAAAGGCAAAAAAGAGATAGATAAGTGCACAAAGGCAAAAAAGTTAAACAAAAAAAACCAAACATCACATTTCTAAAACTATTTCCCTCCCTTTCATCATTTCTTTGCTGAAAGATGAGGAACCTAGTCTGCACAGTGTGTAATTTCGATTAATGCTAGACAGTCTTTTTCCACAGCTGCATTTTCAAGTTAATGTTATGCATTAGGGCTGGTGGCACAGTCTGCACTTGGCTCCCGCGGGACCCACCATGGCATGCACCATCATTGGGCTAAAACTCTTGCAAGACCGGTAATATTTTTTCCCCAGCTGATGGAGGCTCTCTCCCTCCCTGCAGCAGCAGCTGCGGGTTCCACAGACCTTGGCCTCTGTGAGAACAGAAGTCACAAGCTGGATGCTGTTTTGTGCAAATGGGGTGTACTGTGGTTTATGTGCGGCTGTGAGAAACACACCCCTCTGTGCTTTGAAACGGTAGCAGTGGTGGATGTGTTTAACTATCTCAAAGGGTGGCGGCGTGTGTTTGTCAGAATTTCACTCCTTGTCAGTGGAGAGCATAATTATTAGCCACAGCCACAGCTTAAAGCCGTTTTCTAAGCCATGTTGGCTACCTCTCCACAGCCCCAGAAATCAGACCCTGATGAGGTTTAGAGAAATGTGCAGATAAAGGAACACAAATTATATTGCTGTCTGGGGGTGAAAGACCTCTCCTCTGCTTCTTCAATTTATGTGCTATGCTGTGGCTGAAATGCCTTTTCAATTAGAGACATAGACAGTGTGGGGAAGAGAGGCATACATTTTATAAAAATGAAGCAGTTCAATAATCACGCAGAGGCTTGTTGGACAGCAAGAATAGATGTCTTCTATTATCACATTGCTACAGTGTCAATTACCGTGGCCTATTTTCTGACGCCGGAAAGAAAAATAAAAATAAATGAAAAATAAATGAGGCTGATGAATTTAAATGAGATGTTTCATCCGCAATTCTCTCTCTATATACTCACACTGTGCATAAGCGAATGGAATGCCTGCTGCGCCGAGAATCACTGTTATTTGATCTTCACAGGCGAAGGCACCGTTGCTCTGACGTGCAAGGGCGGCGCTACTGCAGTACTAGCAGCGCCTGTGAAAGTCTCGTTTTGGCATTGACGGATTGTGTGACTATTCAGAGAAATGACATTTACATCTCTCTCTCTCTCACTCTCTCTCTCTCTCTCTCTCTCTCTCTCTCTCTCTCTCTGTGTCTCTCTCCCTCCTGTTATTATGGTTCTGCGCTCAAGGATCCAGTTTGACAGAACTTGGCTACATATTCACAGTACAACGTAAAAGTTTGACACCGCCCCCAATAGAACGTCCGGTTCCCTGCTGTTTTGTCGTGATTAAGTGTGCTGCCACATCTTTACTTTTTTGTCTATGGAGTCATACATAGGCAGTAATTCAGAGGTGTCATCCAGTAGTAGATGTGGCCTATTTTAAGTCACTCAGAGGCATACCTTATCACATGCCAGTCAGAGGCATGATTACCACATGGACAGGAACAAGGAAACGAATATTACAGCAGTAAACTGAGATGCCGAATTGTTTCCTCGTCTTCACTCAGCTTTAGACATAATTGTTACTTTTTCGATTCCCGCTTGCCGTCAGAACAACAGTAGATGTGCCAGGGGAACTCCATATCGATGTTCAGTGTAGCTCTTATAAAAAAGGGACATTCCATCAATACCTGGGACTGACTCACGTCAATGTGACAGACTTTGCCTCACCGTGAACAGGCTTTCACAAAAGCGAACATTACCACTTCCAAACTGTGCTAGCCTACGGCAGGCACACATGTGCACGGCTGCACGCCATTGACGCGATGAAACAACCCAGAAATTGGTCCCTGACCCTGCATGATGTTGACAGGTTGGTTAGAGCTTAGACATAGCAGGAGTCTGGGAGCAGCAAGTGAAAATGAGTGGACTGTTCGATGCAATGCGACATGCACTGCAAAGAATATATCATAAAAGTGCTTGGCTGGAAATTTCCTTTATAAGAAACAATGGTTTATTTATGTAAAGGGTGTAAGCAGAACGAATGGCATGTATTTTCATCTCTTTTCATATCTCCATTGTAACTTGTGACAGACAGATAGACAGTATTCCACTTAGTAATTGGGAATCTTATCTGAGCTGTCTGTCTTGCTGTCTATCTGTCTTAATAAGCAGAATAACCTTTAGAAAAGAATCGCTCTGTCAGTTCTGTCAGGCTGTCTGTGCACGGCGTTCCGTACGTCCAACATGGTTCATCTTGTCACTGTTCCTTGCGAATAGCTTGATGGCATGCGACATGCCGATATATTCTCATATTCACACACAAAAGTGCAAAACAAAACAACACATAAAGAAACACATGCAAAAGCTAACGCAAAGTGACAGCTCTTTCTCAGGCAGGCAACACGTGTGCTCTCCAATATCAGCTGTGTGAGGGGCGAGGGCCAATAAATCACAAAAAGGGGACTGTATATACAGTCTTCCACTACTATAGGCCCTCTGTCCTTGTTTGCTCATGTCTTGGATGTCCATCCTTTGTTTGGGCTTGGTTTCCTGTCTCTCTACATGCTTTTTCTGACAAAAGCACCAGGGCCATTCAGCTGTGAAAAGTATTATTTAAAACAAATGCCGTTTCTTTCGCCTTGTATAGCATCTTTGATAGGCTGTATGCACATTGCACACATATATTGACTAAGATACTCCCAGGGGCTATGGTTGTCTGTAGCTGTCTGCCGCATGAGGCTGTGAGAAACCATATCCTCCGGCAGCATGGCTCCTACGTTCCACTTCATGTCCGGCCCGCACAGATGTGCGCAGTGAGTTGACATAACACAGACTAATTGAGTTTTTATGTATAAAATGTGAAGAACATCGCACCTATAACAAGCCCGCGAACAACAGTCTGGCAAAGCATCGAGGTGTTTGCAATGTTATGAACTGTAATGCACACTCGGGTGGCTGAGGTGTTGTTAGGTGTTGATGACTGCGCAACTGGGGGAAACCATGTTAGAGAAGAAAGAACAACAAGGTTATTTAAAGTATCAAGGCCACAATCTGCCTTTTAATGCTAAACAACTAAGGTTTGGACCCGGTTGTTAAAAAATCATTGTCAAATTAAATTAGATTTTCAGCTCATTTTGGTCAATTAAGTAAATTGAGAATAAAGTGAAATTGCATTCAGCAGAGATCCCAGAAGGGCAGTTTGGCCTCTGTTGTTTGTCTTTTGTACAAGCCTGATTCATGTACTGTCTGTCACTTGGCACTTGTCAAAAACAGCAGACCTAAAGATCACACGTGATGCACATAGGCCCTGGGGGCCCTTGGATTCACAGTGTCCTCAAAGTCACGCTTCCTACAAGCTTTAGTAGATCAAGCTTTAGCAGTGATAATTGCCAAATGTGTGAAAATGGCTTATTTGCAGTCACTGATCTTTGCCATTATCAGCTGTTTATTTATTTAATAATACAGGCTAGGAAGGTTGGATGGTTTAATTTGAGCTGCCTCCAATGACTGCCATTCTGGTCTGTCTTACTGTTTAGGTCATACAGGTGTGCTATTTCGGAGCACGCAACACAACCGTCCTGGGAGGAGCATGGATTAGTCATCAGTTTTACCTCTGAGCCTCTGTGTTTAGCAGCTGGATTATCTGCAGTATGATGGCATACTTATTAGCACTAATGAGAGCTTATAAGACCGCAGGCAAGATTCCTGAATAACCTTCAGCAACTTGCCCCGTTAGAATGAAAATCAGTAGGGTGCCTGCTGGTGGCTTCAGACACTTGGTGCTCTGACCATATGCTCTTCGTGAGCTGCACCATGCATCCGAGTTTGAAACGGACTCCCGTTATGCCTCGCATGTCCATCCTTTGGTCCTTTGGTTTCCTCTCTCACTGCATTCTCCTGATTTTTTTGTGACACGTGTACAAGGACAGCCTTAACTGTTCTGAAGAATAAGGCATGACATGCAGAACAATCCGAATCAACAGCATTTGAGCAAGTATACTCTATGTATGGAGTACAGTGAAAACAATTGTGTTTTACCTATACAATCTGTTTCTGTGAAGACAAATAAGTTTCTCCCTTACAGAAACATGACTTTGTACTTGGTGGGGGAAACCTCACCAGAGGCCAGAGGCAGATCCACTCTGAATCCTCAAGGCTTCAAGGCTGTCAGTTGGCAACTCCAAAGCTTCAGCTTCCTCCACAGATGTCTTAGCCACTCCTTTGTGGGCGTAATGTGCTCCTTCGTTTTGGGTTATCATCATCATCAACCCATCTACAGCACAATTATTTTGAGTTTCCTGGCTGAGGGTTAGGATTTCACAGTACATGGCTCTGTCCATCCTCTTTAGCAGCGAAACTCGACCTCCAAAACATGTTCTTGGGGCTACATTCATCTCTTCCTCTAAATATGGTGAGTTGAGGCCAAATAGATTTGGGCCTCCTCCTACTACATGACGTCTCCGAATCACTCCATTGACTTTGGATGGGCATCATGTATGCTGTTCATGTGCCATCTTGAGCAGAGAGACCTTGAGGCACTGTAGGATTTGAATCCATCAGGCTGGAAATGTGTTGCCAATGGTTTCCTGGGTTGACTGTGGTCCCAGCTTGAGATCATTATCAAGTTCCTCCTGTGTGGTTCTGAACTGATCTCATTAGACCCCATGGGGTGAGATCTTGAGTCCCAGACTGAGGGCGACTCATTGATTCGTGCCGTGTCTATTCTGTGGTGTGTGCAAACTGGGGACAGTTTGTGTCCTCTGTGCTTGCTTTCTGAGTAAGGCATGTTTTGCATAATAATCAAGTCAAAACAATTAATAGATTTTGTAATTACTCATGCCATTTTCAGGATGTTTTGATTTATATTTTCAAAAAGTGGTTATTTTTTATTGATTATTTAATTAGGAAAGTGAAGTGAAAAGAAGCCAGCTTGGACTCCTCATGCATTGAAGGAAGCATGAGGCCAGTCCACTGCCTCCCCAGATTGGCGGAGGGGTGTGTAGACTGTAGAGCCAAGGATCACATTAGGTACTTTGCACTGGGTGAAAAAAATGGGTTACAAAATCATGGGGATAAAAAAAATAACAATAAGATTCACCAGAGCTTTAATCTCACCTCTTCTCTCTGCATGTAGTGTATAAAGTAAGCAGAAACAAGTGCATGGGCAGGTCATTTCTCTTTTAGCACCCGCACTTATGCAAAGCAAGTGCGGGAAGTATTATAGCACATTGATTATGCAGCAACAAAGCATTGGTGTAGAATCCACCTGAATAACCTTTGGCAACTCATCTTCACCTCGGGATCAATACTGCATGTCTCTTCTCCTCAGCAGTGGAATGGTGGAATGGGTACAGTGCGTACATGTTCAGCCTATCTACTGTAACTATCTCTGATCAAGCGCTATTAAAACACGAAACTTAATATTGAATTTTCGTATAGGGCGTAAAATATTACATGGATGATTTATATCCACAGCTATACAGTTCTTTTATTGAATTCAGTGAGCTGCACCATTTTTAACCTAGTTTAAAAACTAAAGAAAGAAAAAAAGAAAGGAAACTTACTGGAAAAGTTATGTGTGATGTTACATATTGGCAAGATAAATCTAATTCTAAATATATAATATATCTAGCTTCCCGATGTCTTACAAGGTAGAAGTTACAACGTTTATTCATATTCTTTGATTTAAAAAAAAAATGTCACAGTACCCAACTCACTTTGTTGTATTTCTGTACTAAAACTAGGTCTGCTCTCAGCAGATTACCAACATGCCAACACACAAGTACTCGAGCAGAGTGAGTGACCAGACATACTTACATCTCTTAAAGAGATACTTATAGAGATCTTTTAATCATGTTACCATTATGTCATCACTTAAACCAGACAATCACTTCGAGGGATGGTTAACTTGTATAGACCTATATTTTGTGAGTGTTCGGTGAATGTTGGCTACTTCTCACAGAACGTTAAGCTGTTGTAACCCAATGCCAGAGTTGAGACTAATTCCGTTTGAATAAGTTCCGTTACCTAACACCATTACCTTCCTCTGTAATATAATTAATTACTTCATCCTGTGTTACACGCCGTTATAATTACAAACATGACTTAAGCTTCCGTTCGGGGTAGAGTCCGACCGATGCCATATTTTTGGGGCCGATGCCAATACAGATTTTTTGAAAAAAAAAAATAAATAAATACACCAATGTTGCCAATGTTTTTGACCGATGTTTAATAATGAATTAATATAATAAAAATACATTTGAAAAACATCTAAACTTAAGTGTGGTTAAATTGACAGCGGTCTAGTGTAGTGAAGAATGCTGCAGGACAACCTCCTCCTCACCACCCTCTCGTCACAGCAGCTAGGGTCAGTCCTTGGCAGTGAGCAGGCTAAGGGCCCATCTGTCCAAGGCGCGTGGAAGTACCTCAAACGGCTGTTGGAACATCCAAGTGCTCCCTGGGGACGGCTTAGCACAGCGCCGCAGAGCCCTGGATCACAGAGAGGGGGAGACGACGAGCGAGACGAGAGCCTGTTAATCATGCGATCAGACCCAGCGCCTGTCCCCTTTTTCTGTGTCCCTGAATGTCTGTCCATCTGCTGTTGGGCACACTCCGTTCTTCATGTTTCTCTTACAGTATGCCTGTGTGCGTGCTTATGCGTGCATATGTCCAGCTTACTCTCTGCCCCGATGCTCTGCCCTCTGTTCCTCTCTAAATCAGAGTTAATGGCCTATTTCTCTGCTGAATCCATGTATTTACGTTTTGGAGGAACGTTTTGGCGGGGTGCGGCGAACGTAAATAACCGTTTGCGGCATTATGATCAATAAACCAGCATTTGATTAATAATAAACAAAAGTGAACGCATAAATCCAAGTTGGTTCTGTAGTATACTGTTGCTTTAAGGCCCTGACGATGTCACAACCAAAACTCCGCCCACCTACCCATTTTTTTCCCTGCTTTGAGGAAGAAAAACAGACAGACAACACAGGCTCCGGTCAGGGGACGTAGCACAGGCTAACTACTGATCTCTGTTGTTGCTGGCAAAACAGCACCGGGACTTCGATTGCTTGTTTTTTTCCATCAATTGGATTAGATTGTTTTACTTTGGCCATCTGGATATTGTGTGGTTGATACTGGCATGGGAATTTCATCTTTCTTTCTCTATTTCTCTCTCTACTCTCTCTCTCTATCTGTCGGAGGGAGCATGGACGGAGCGCAGCTCCAGCTGTTCTGCCTACGATCCCTAACGATCTAGCAAAATCTGGCTCGTTGGGGTGTGTGTGTGTGTGTGTGTGTGTGTGTGTGTGTGTGTGTGTGTGTGTGTGTGTGTGTGTGTGTGCGCGCGCGCGCACGTCTGTGGTCTTCAATGCTAGCTATGTTTAGCAGCTAAACGTCTTTGCAAAGAAAGCACAACAGCCCCCCCCACCCACCCCCCCCCCCCCCACACACACACACACACACACACACACACACACACACACACACACACACACACACACACACACACGCACACACACAGACTCCCTTGGGGTCACTTGTGACATCTTAGTCTGTAGACTCACTTCCGGGATCCACCCTTTCCAGAGCTCGTACAGCTCCCAAAAAAATCAGGTGTCATTAGTAACTATCAGATTTGACAAAAATATGTTTAAATGAGCGAAAATCCACTTCTTAAAATTATTGTCACTTGTGGGGTCCTTTCTTAGGCTCCACCCACTTCTCCTCTCTTTTGACTTATGAAACCCTCCTCTCTTTTGACTTATGAAATCCTCTAGTTTTCTTACACACTTGACTTAGGATAGTCACTTGTCAGAGCCTATTTGGCAATACTCCAATTTTGACTCATTAATGTTCATGAAATATTCATTGCGAGTCAAAAGTAGTGGTAAAAGACAAGACAGACCAAATCACATCCTCTACTTTTTATAAATGTATAATTTACGTGTACGATTTTGTGATGAAAAAGATGACCTGTTCCCTAACTATGGAAGGAACTCCCACAATAGGGCACCCGCTGCCAGCCGTTCGTCCGACACAAAATTCCACAACATTAAAACATCAGGGGAGATCGGCCAATAGCGTCTCGGTGCGGTCTCCCCCCCTAGAAAATTCCACCCGTCGGAAACCCCACCTAAAACATTAGAAAAATTCTAGACCAATGGGCGTGCGAGGGGGAGAATTGTCTACGCCCCCGACCAATCGCGTGGCACGGGTTCCCCGGGCTATAGGATCAAGGTTCAAGGTTCAAGGTTACTTTATTTAGTCATGTGAGAGAAATTTGTCTTGGACATACAGACTTGCAGCAACAAGTAAGACAATGCAGGACAATACAATACAGTACAACACAATAGTAGTGACTCGTGCACCCCATCAGGCTTGCATAGCACCTTCCATAAGTAGTGCTTCGTTAAGTAGTAGTAAGAATATAAATAGAATAAATACAGCGGTACCAAAAAACTAGTACAGTTCCAGCAGCATCATAGCAACATTCACAGTCTTCTCCTTCCTCCCCTTGCCCCCTCTGCAAGAGAGTTATTGAGGAGTGAAATGGACATAGGTACAAAAGAGTATTTAATTCTATTATATCTCCATTTTGGAGCCTCGTACCTCCTACCTGACGGCAGTAACCTAAACTCAGGGTACAGTATATGAGAGGGATCAGACACAGTTTTCTTTGCCTGCCCTTGGGTGGCTTGCTCAAAAATGGTCTGTGGGGTGTTGGGAGGTGTTGACATCCCCATAATCTTCCCCGCCGTTTTAGCCAGTCTCAGGAGTTCTGACTTAAACTTAACCGTCAGGTTTCCAAACCAATTGGCGATACCGTATCTCACTATCACAGCTACTCAATTGGAGTAACACAGGCAACACAGTTTTGACACCATCACAGAAGATCCGCAAGCTCATATTGCACCAAACTTCACAAGATAGTTGCTTACTACTACCGCAATGTTCTTAGCCACTAATTGCGCTCCTACTGCGTCCACAGCGGCTAATATACCTAAGTAAATTAATTCCTCGGACTATCGTGATGTCAAAAAGCTACGGTCCAGACCTAGCACAACTGGGTGCAACTCTACCAGAGCCATAGAGAAAGGCAGAGTTGCACCATACAGAAAGGCAAATAACCCAGAGCTGCGACATCTCCGTTCACTTCCATGGAAAGGTGTAATGGCGGCTGCTCTACATACTTTTATTCAGCATTGGGACAGCTATCTGTGACAAGTTCTCAGGCGACAGCCCAGATTTAATTCTCTGAAACCACTTAATCCATGTTGCATGGGCACGGCCGCTGTACCACTTTACTTTAAATAGTTTTGTAGTATGCCTAATAGTATCCATGTTACACGAGCATGGCCGCTGTAAATCACGCTTTACTACTGCCCGTAACATCGTCCCCTCCCCTTCCTTCATTCATTGTAGCCGTAAGCTGACCAATTTTGTTTTCCGTGGAGTTGGACAAGAAAGCGACCATCACTTTCGATCGTCGCGGACTCGCGGACCTGAGTTTTATTTTTCTACGATGGTGCGGGATAGTCCTGTGCTTACAGCGAGACCTATGCACCGTCAGACGCATGACCGCGCCAGAATTTATTGTCGAGCGGTGAAAGTGTGTGTTTTTGTGTAGGAGATTTGAGCGCACACAGGACACAAAATCTCCCATCGTAATGCAGACGTGTGGTTTTGAAAACGTGACTGCATGTATCCATGCAGCAATTTGCGCGCATGCTTACTGTGTGCTTGCGTGGCCAATATCAAGTACATGCATACACGTTTAAGCAGTGGTCGGTGGTCCCCGCACTGATGTTGCCTGTATGGAGCAGTCTGTCATCAAGTTGATAGATTGATTAGGTCGACAATAATTATAACCAATGACGGTTGTTGTGTAGGAATGAAGAGACGAGGTCAGCGGCAGCCCCAGGAAAATACAACTTCATTTTAGTAGCCTAAAGCAGGGCTTTTCAACAGGTGGTCCGTGGACCTCCAGTGGTCCATGAGAGGATTCCAGGTGTTCCGCAGGCTAAATTATGGAAAGTTGGTTAACTAGATGTAACTCTATGAGAGCATAAAAATGAAACTAAATGTACCTTTGCAGTTGCAGGTCCATTTGGTTTCATGTTTACACTCTCAAAAAATAAAATATTCATCATGTGCATTACACAACGACAAAATGTAAAAGATTAATGGTCATTTTGATCTGTACGTTTGATTATTTTGTTTTCTCCAAAATCCAGCCTGGAATTGTGGACAAAAGCAAAACAAATATAGGTGTAGTTTTGGAGTCTGTGGGGCTAAAATGTCATCAAATGGTGGCCCGGGGCTCAAATTATGAATAAATAATAAAAGGTTGAAAACCACTGGCCGAAAGGAATTAAATAATTGTGAGGCCAGCATGTTTGTGGAGTAGACCTGCAGCTTTAGTGGCAAGTCCATGTGGTCTGTGATTCAAGCTTGGCTGGTTGGGCCAATATACGAATGGATCAGCATAATAATAACAATAGGCTAATAATAATAATAGGTAATAAGCTCATAAGCAGCTAAATCAGGGGTGGACAATTATTTTTTCCCAAGGGGCCAAATGAGATACAGAAAATATTGTGGAGGGCCGGGCTTAAAGGCTGTACTAAATTCTGCATAATATTAATTTAATTTCTATATAAAAGTAGTAAATGACAGTGTTTTGACACTCTAATAAGAGTATTATCATTCTTATTATGCAATGAAAAAGTGTGGTTGTTAGGGTAAGGGTAAATTTGGATTAAAATTGTCATTTAGCTGGGGACCCCCTGGAAGTCGTGTTGTGAGCTTTCAGATTGCGGGTACAAACTAATGGGTCTATGTGTTCCATTTGTACACTACAGTAGTTACAGACCGATAAGGGTGCATTTGTTTCCAAACTATCATTTATATATTTTGCACAGAACAACAGGCCTACAGCCAGTCAGTTGGAAAGCCTCACTGCATGTCGCAGCTGCGGTCATGTGCAACCTGTTTCAGATTGATTGAGACACTAGAAAGAAACTACTAGGCAAATGTGTTTGCATGTATGCTATGTCCTGCTATGGCAAACGTTCAGGGCAGGTCAGATCCAGGCAAACCAGTAGTGGTGTATACTAGGGCTTAATTTGCCCTTCGAACATCGAACAGCAAATTCAGGCCGAGCTTCGAAGCATTGAAAACAATGCATTTCCAACTGCAGTAACAGCGCGTTTGACAGCGAGTTTCTGACCCCTCGATGTCGCACATCTACTAGATGGGGGGGGGGGGGGGGGAAGTTAAATAAATAAATAAATGCGAATGGTTCGGGATCATTAATATTCGTTCGCGTGGCGACCTTAGCGAGCGAGTGGTTCGAATTTCGAGCTTCGGTATACAGCCTTACAAACCAGCACAAATAAAATCTGTCCTAAACCAGCAGGGCCAACCAGAAGCCATAGTCAGCTCAGAAAGCAGAATAAATGACATTCAAAAGCTCACTTGGGTTACTTGCAGGTGTGTTGATTTAATTATTTCATTAGTAGCCTACTATTGGGTGTAATGGGTTGTATTTATGTATTTTATTGCGTAGGATAATATTAGGACAAATGGGTAAGTATGGTAGAAGTGTTTGTTTTGGTTTAACTTGCCGACTATATCTTCATCAATCAGTTCCACACAGCGTGTCACTGTCCTGCATGATATATCATGCAGGACAATATAATTTGGACAAGTTTGGCAAGCCAGATTAAAAGGCTTAACAGGCTGCATGTGGGCCCCGGGCCGCAGTTTGCCCATGTCTGATTTAGACAGTAAATGAACTGAAAAATGAGTGCTGATTCTAAAATAACAGAAAGCTATGTGACAAAAATGTTTAGGGGGGAAGGGACTAATGGAGAAGAGATCCAGAAGAAATAAAAGACATGCCATTGTATGCTTGACTGCATACTGAAAATATAAGCTCAACACATAGTGAGCTTGTACATTGGCTATGTTGAACATGGAAACAACAGTAAAATCAGCTATGACAATGCCCTCAAGCTCTGCCAACATTCTTGTCTACTAAATCCCCCCACCCTGAGATGACTTGGAATTGTAGGAATTCAGTTGAGATATTACATTGTGTTTTCAAATATGGTGAAAACAACAGATCTACAAGCGCACGTGTTGCAGAGGCGACACATTGTAGGCTTGCAGATCAGCTAATCTTAAGGAATAATTTCATGGTACTCACTACTATTACAATTCCTCTTATGTCCAAAAATTAAGTTGCCTTTGACGAAAGATGCAGTGTTGCAAAGTGTACAAAAATACTTGACTCAACATTTTCCACATTGGAGAGAGCACAGGTCGCCTCAGTCTCATGTGAACACCCCAGACAGGCTTCTGCTGTTTTTGCTAATTAACGACCCAATCAATGCAGTGCAAGGGTGGGGGTTATTCTCCCACTCTCCTAGGGTATTATGATGGCCGGTCGTTAATTAACTGGGGGAGAGGGGGGGGTGCTCTCTCCTGCAGCAACTCTACTCTACTCACTGAACTGATCAAACTGGATCTACTTAAATAAGAAGTTCCCTTTATTGAAATACGGAATGCACCAGCTTGATTATATAATAATCCATTTTATTATGTTATTTGGATACCCATAAGAATCATACAAATTGAGTTTGAGACCCCTGTCCTACTGCGTGTTCCATGCTGAAAATTTTCTGTTAAAATGCTTCATTATGGTAAGGTAAGGTGTGCACTTCACCCCACTGTAGAGTATGTGCATGTGCACATCTTGTAACCAGTAGGACTGGAGGATTTCCCAAATCACACAAATCACTTACTATACCTTTTAAATGATTGTAGTGGGTCAGTGAGCCTAATGTTTTAACAATGTTTGGCTCTGAGATGTAGTGGAGTATAATTTCTTGTAATCAATGCACCTGCACAGTTCAACTCAGAGCATAAGCTGTTGAAGAGATCAGACCAACTTTACACACAGCTTCAGTGTATACTGTATACTATATAATATGTTTCTGTTCTATAAATGGAACAGAAAAATATATGGTCTATAAATGGAACCAAATGGACATATCATCTAACCTGACACAATGATGTTCATAATTAATTAGGGATGTATACAGTCAAGATTCCCTGGAATCCAATTTGAGAACCACTGTGTAAAACAGCATTAATAATAGGAATATTTCTACACAACAGCTTGGAAGCTAGTTGACTCAATACTAGCTCTGTAGAATATCAGCATTATGTTCGTACTTACTCCAAATAGTCTTAGGCCGTTTCTCAATTCTACCCTTGTCCCTCGCCCTTGGCCCTAACCCTCGCTGATGCGCGTTCCCGTGAAAAAGTAGTGTTATCCCAATTCTCTTAGCAAGGGACGAGGGGAAGGGCTAGGGCGGGGATTTTACCCCTTGAAACGGAGCCAAACGGCGACCCGACTTAAAACCAAGGGACATCACAGAGTGCGGAAGTCAGACGCGGTAAGAAGCGTTTTTTTCTTAAGAAAAATATGACAATAGCCGATGCTATTCCAACGTGTTATCAATCTGCATTGCGAAATATCGCAATCTCTAGAAGTGGTTAATGTTTACCTAATGTGAACTAACGATACGGGCCGACGCGCTGCATTTCTACAGCGTTGGTCGCTCGCTATACAACTTGACTGTATTATCAGCTGTATCGGCTTTACTATTTTCTGGTGCTCGTGGTCAAAGAACTCTTTCTTCTGCAAGCTAACAGCACGTATCAGTCCGACCTCGACACCCATTACGATGTCAACATTCTGTAGTTTTGAACTATTATTACGTGCATGATGCTGCTTAATATTGGCTACTCGGTATGATATGTTATGCAAATCCGCATGTCCTGACCGCTCTGTCATGTGTGGATGGACGCACAAACGATCCCTGAATGTTGTAGCAAGTTGTAAAAGTTGCAAAACGTATTATAAATGATGTTTTTTTTTTTTCTTCCTGCAGGCAAACCAGCTATGGAACAGACTGCAAGCTACTGTGCAACCTGGAGATGAATTCAACAGCATTGAATGTTGTTGAATTTGAAATGTTTCATCCATACTGTACAAAGCACAACACTAGCTTGTCATAACATATGAAATGATTGAAAATGACTCCAGTTATGAATCACTTCTTAATTATGTTAAAAACAATAAACAGTGACCCCAGGCCCTTAATTCTATACTGTACATTGTTTTCCTTTTTCTAACCCTGTATGGCATTTTGCATAGTAGGCTACAATTACAATTCAGGCATTGAGTAGATGATGAATGTCTTACAGCTAGCAAGAACACCTGGTTAATAACTGTCCAAGAATCATTAATATAATATATAACTGTAGAGAGCTGTAATGTACAGCTGTGGTGAAGGTCCCTCAAATGGACACTAATTTGCCTGTGGACCCCGAAGGAATATGCTAGAGGATCCCATAAGGGAAGATATTTATTTAACTCTGAGAAACAGACATAAAGGTCCATTTGGTTCCTATAATTTTCATTAAGCAACCCCCTGGAACTCCTCAAGTGGGGCCTGGGGACACGGTTGAATTAACAAAATGAACCCTTATCCCTGTCTGTAACTCAGAGTAAACAAATGGTCCATAGAGTAATGCATGTCAAACTCGGGGTCCTTAAAGTAAAACGATTTGAGAATCACTGCTAAAGCCTTCTTTTATTGGTCCATGGGCAAATTCGTTTTTTGGGGGTCCTTGACATAAAGTTTGGGAACCAGTTGCCAATAGTGAGCTTGTAGATCAGCTATATTCTGAGAATATCACCTATATCATGGGGTACTGTATAAGGGGCAATCGATATCTAGGGACATTCCAATTCCTAGGGGGATGATTTATCCCCCTAACCCTTGGCACTCATTTTGTAGAGGCAAGGGGAAGGGACAAGGGACAAGGGCTACGGTTGAGGGTTAAGGGGTAGGGTTGAAAAAAGGAATTGAGAAAGGGCCTTAGTCTTCTAAGAAAGTGCAACCGTTGATGTATTCTAGCACACAGGTTTTTCTCGCAGTCTCTTCTTGTACTGTTGGATTCGCGATTTTATTTATGCAATAGGTCTGCTTATAAAGGTTCGTTCTGGTCGGATACTCGACTGGAACCATTTCTGTAAATATAAAAAATGAACGCGAACAGCAACGTCCACGTTCGTTTTTTATATGTGCATCAACGTGGTGAGCACGTCACCACAGAGGCATTTACCTTATAATGCAACATAACAGCACTACATATAGTATGTTTAATATATACGTGTTGATCTGGTTAAAGACACAAGAGTAATGTGGTCACACAGAGCTATACCCTGTTGTCTTCAATCGTTTCAGCAATGTGCATTACAATGCAGCGTTTGCTACTATTATCATGGGCAATTAGTCACTACGATGGATTCATGTATACATCAATATGGGGTGTGAAATGTGTACAATAGTATGTTCCAGCCAAATACTTGCTTCTTAAAGATGACTTGAATGAGATGAATATATATTTTAGTGTTAAAGAATATAGCTGGGGTAATTATAATTATTTTGATGTGAGGACTATGTCATGAATGAATGAATGAATGAATGAATGAATGAATGAATGAATGAATGAATTTTATTTGTGCATGCAGTAGGCCTACTAGTCAACTGAAAATACTGAATCTACACACCATGCATTATACTTAAGGCCAACTTGTTAATTTCATTTAGAGATGTACAAAACATTTACTTCTATAAAGCCAGAAGCAGCAAACCATAGTGAAAAGGAGAAATATACAGTACAAAGAGGGGAAAGTAGGTGGATTCTGTGCAAACTATCCTGAATGTACATGGCAATAACTGTATTAAACTGTAGGCTTATTCACATGCAAGTAAGGTCAAAATGTCACAAAACATAGCCAGCTTCTGCTATTTATACAGAGTGCAAATCTATGTGGTGTAAATTCTCCTGCATCATGATGCATGTTTAGCCTACATCAAATTCACAATTTCAACAGTGATAGGCGCAGCTTACCTCTGCATTTCATACAAAGAGCACTAGCTCTAACTAAACACATCAAACTGTAAATAGACTCATTTCACTATCTTATAGCAAACATAATGGTGGTGATGACAGCTGCTCTGTTTGTTGACCTCTGTCCCAGGCCATCATCTCACCAGGTTCAATCCTGCTCTCACCAGGGCCAGGCACCAGACTATCAGATTCTTGAGCTATTGTATTGCATAATTTATTTACTGTAGAAATATTCAATAAGTCAGTGTCTTAGACTGTTGCTTACTTTAGGCTGCATTTCATACACACAGCCTTAGTGTATATACTCTAAAAATGTCAGGCATGGTAAATCAATTGATTTAGAATCTGGTAGCGGTGATTATGATAAAATAGTAAGCATAGCTCTGATGTATTTAGGTACTCAGAATGAATAGCTTTTATAGCTGTGGCCTTTCCTGGCACTTAAATAAATAAAGCAATCATTGGGCCTTAGTAGGCCTATATGGATTAATGAGATGCCATTTACACTGCTAACCATTAAGCAATAACAGAACAACTAACCAGCACACTGATAAACAATGCTGGGTTAAAAAGCAATGTGTTAATTCTTATCTAAGCCTGCTGATATCCTGCACATTGACAGTAGAGCCAAACACCAATGTACAGTATACAGTTAATTGATTTAGCAATCATGTTTATTATTATGTTTTTATCTTCCCGCATGTCGTGGCCGAAAACAGTGATGTCATGACAGTATAAATCAGATTAGAAAGCATATACAGTTTAAACCTATGCCGAACTGTGGGCATAGGTTGCTTGAGTATAGTTAAAATGGGGTGACATGTACAGTATGTTATGCGTTCCATGCCAGCAGTGGGGATTGAACCACCCAACGTACATACAAGGGCATGTACGTCACTATGCCACTAGTTACACAGGGCTGTTGGTTCGAATCTCATCTGTTGCACACAGGTCCGTCACACAACAGGAATAAACTGCTGCAGTGAAGCTGGACTCCTCTTTTTCCTCTCTTTCTCTCGGACTCCTCATTTTCCTAAAATCTATGTGGTGTAAATCCCCCCGCCTGCCGAATGGCCCCCAGCTTGCGTGGCTACTCACTCCCAATCGTCCATCATAATCTGAAGATCACGTCTTCATTCATACTCCAACTTAGCCCGTAGTAGAACTTACTTTAGCACATGTCTACCCTCAAAATCCCTATAGGCTTATGCAAAGGCAATTTATTGCGAACGCATTGAGCCACTTACTATGTCACAGAGCACGGAATATTACTGCACTAACAATCTTAGACTGATGACAGTTACTGTACTCCACCACAGATTACTATTGCAACTCATTTCATGTAGTATTACCAATGTGTTGGCTTTGCTTAATGCAATTCACTCAAGTCTGTCTCCCTGCATGTTAAAAACATATAACTTATGTGGTTGTCCAGAACTGACAATCTAATCAATATTCTCACATTTGGGATTTCCAATACACGCTGTGAAGCTCACAGCTTGTCCACCATTGGTTCACAAAGTGAGGGATCCCAATGGAGGGTATGCGCAATTGCGTTGATCAGCCACAGTGTCACATGACCAAAGTATAAGTACTATTCCAGTTGTTCTCAACCTTTTCTCTTTCGTGCCAATATGTACTGTATGTACACTACAGTATGTGTAGAGTCAGCTGGGGAATTAAGGCTACTGCAGGGCTGTCAACCTTGACAAATTTCTATGAATACACCTGGCACATATGCGTCCCACACTTGCGCGCACACACGCTTTGCCCGGGGCCCTGGGCACGGCATTTTTTGTGACAGGATGCTATGCATGATCATGGCCGCGGGAACTATTTTACAGTAGCAGGGGCTGAGCATGGAAGCGGGGGTGCGCAAAAATGTGCGTGCATGCGTTTCATCACGCGCATTTTCGCGTGTTAAAGTGCCCTTTAATTTCCCTCTCCACACACAAGTTATATGAACAAATTGACAGACAAGATGCCTATACTGTGAAACAGCATATTAATTAGGCCTGGCCTACATAAATCACTTGTTTTGAACATATAGGCTGAATGAATAGGCCTACAGAATCCTCACGCAGGATATATAATCACAACAAACGCCCGACAGCAACACAAACTCAAACAACTGACAGTTCCAAACCCATCATAAAAGGGCATATGCCTATTTAGTCCACATGAGATTTAGCAAGGCACAAAAAATATAAAGGCTAAACAGAGGAGCTGAGGTCTAGTAGGAGGTATATTTTTATAAGTCCCAACAGCAACGAGTTGACAGCGCAGCGCGCTTGGGTTCGGCGACCCGTGTGTTCACATCATCATCACACAGCCCTCCCCGTCAGTATATACGAACAGAACATAATACATAATATCTCACATTAACTTTCAGCAGCAGGCAGCAGTTCAGTTGGCACGGCGGCCATGTGCATGATACAGAACATTCCACACAATAAATGTAGTACATTGCACTAATGCAGAATTATTGTTGTGTTTTACGGTTAAGATTTATAAATCTCTGTGTCTCTGGTCCCAGCTGCATCTGCATCTTAGACATATGATGAGGCTAAAGCCATATGAACTCCCCAGAAATAAAATTGTTAGGTAATTCGACCAAGCATCATTTCACTAATATGCACCACAAAGCTGGGACAATATTCCATACCATTAGGAAACCAAACTATAACTATAGCTATAGCTAAACTCAAGTTTAAAACATTATATAGCATTGCTTTTACTCACACTTATATTGGTTAAGTATTTCTTGCCTGGGCTTTAAAATTAGCTGTACAGTACTTACAGTATGTGTGAAAGATGCTATACAACAGAGCACCTACTTGCTCAGACTTGCTCAGACAGAGTTAATAGTCCACCAATAAATTTAAGTGTGAATGTCAAAATACACTTCAGTGACTATAAAAGTAATGAACATACTCATGAACATGAACTCATTCTAGTCTCACTCTTGAACAGGGCTCAATGCTTAGGATTTTTCCAAGTAGGCTACTATTTTACAATATCAATATATTCACATAGCCAGGTCGACTGAAAGCCGACCATCAATTATGCAAATGAGCCCGGGCCGTCGCGGGTATTGTTTCGGTCGGGTATTGCAACTCTATACAATAGCCCATATTGTTATACTAATGACAATGTGAAAGGGTCCCCCAAATCTTAAGGCCGACTCTGCTTGTAGCAGGCGAATTGTAGCCTAATAGAAATGACAATGATCCGACGGCAAATCAGCCAATGATGGTAAGAATACCTGCCCAGCCTTTCGAAACCCGTTCGTGATCGTGGATGGATGTTTTGACACTTTTCCACGCAGTCAGGACCCACTGCCAGACTTCAGAAAAAGTTGCTTTCCGCATGCGACCAGTTTTGGTGAAAGATTTCTCGCCGCTAGTCATCCAAGCCTGTTTTCAAAGTGGCGAAGTGCCACTTACCAGGGGCTGCAGGTGCTTCGTTGTGCCCCCAGGAATCACGGCTGATATACAGTAGCTTACCACAGCACAATATCCATGAATCCTCACACCAAAATTACAAACCGAAATTGTGGGTTCAGTTCAAGACACTTTTTCCCGACGGTTGAAATGGCAGTACGACCGCGAAAATGGCCTTTTTCACACTGCACAGGTTCCCGTTCACGCTCACGGTTCTGTTACTCATGCTACGAAAATGATGCCATCATGCATTGAAACGTCTTCAAATCATGAATTTTGCCGCAACAGAAGGAGAACAGGTTGAAAACTGTATTTAACTTACAAAGTGACACATTACTTTACCTGTCACGGAGTTCAAGAGGGTTGTACGTTCGGAGTCAAGAATTGTTTGCAGAGTTCGTGCTCCTCGCGCCTGTATGCAATTCTCAATTCTCCGATTGCATCAGAAACATGGAGTATAGACAGAGTTACGACAACTCCGTCCACTTCATGGGGCCAGTCCAATGGCGGCTCTTCTACTTATTGAATAGACAATGGGGACAACCTGAGCTTCAATATTCTTAAATCCCTTTATTTTAGATACATAAACATAAAACTAGGCTACGGAGTCTTTAGTAGTTACTCTACAAGAGGCGACTTTAAAACAGTTGTCGCACGTATGCCCTATAATAGCTGTTATTTGCGCTACCCTCATTGAAATTCCAGTTTGTATGAACAGCAGCTCGTGCGCTCACTTTCGGACCCCTCAATGTCGCAACACTTCTACTAGATGGTTGTGGACCGTCAGTACAGTGTGTGTGTGTTCTCCCAAAGGCTCACTTGTGTAACCCAATGTGCGTTAGCCCACTCATCTTGTGAAGTCCGTTTGGCTCCACCCCTAGGTGTGTGTAGAACACACAGATTCTGCAGTAGCATGGTCGATCCTCCAGGGGGGTCCGCGAGCACAAACACACACACACACACACACTCGAATCTAAGAAAAATCGCACTTATAAATTCCGACCTAAAAATCACACCATAGCACCATGTGGGCATAATAACTTGATTTAAACAAAAAAAACTTGTGGCGTCCAGTTTTTGGATTTCACAAGTCAAACGGACTTCACAAGATGAGTGGGCTAACGCACATTGGGTTACACAAGTGAGCCTTTGGGAGAACACACGCACGCACGCGCAACGGATCCCTTTTCTCTGCTATTCTATTCTATTGCAGGGATTCTGACATAAAACCTCAATAAAGATGGCATGTAGATGGCATATTTTTTTTTTCTTTTTTCTTATTAGAGCAGAGGGTGTGCCCTTTCATATGGTATATGGTTTTTATATATTACTGTCAACATAATTATATTATATAGACCTGAAAAATATTATTCCATAAATGATATGGTGTTGGCCCACAACGCAAGTTGAATTCAAATGGCAATTACAGACAAACGGAAGATGGGATGAATGTAATTTTTTCCCCCCTAAAAGTGGACAAATAGGGCTGTCAATCGGTGTATAGCATGTACAATATCTTCATTTGGTTCATATATATATTTGTCTGTCAATGTCTCTATACAATGTATTTTTACAAGACTGCTCATGTCTCTATAGCATTCAAATGGCAATATGTCCTGAACAATAGGTGGTATGAATGCATTTTTTTTTCTTGTGAAAGCAGTGAGTGTGTTCTTTCAGACGGTATATGGCATGTAAATGTCGCTATAGGACTTTGGCAACATAATCATATTATATAGAACTGAACAATTATTATTCCATACATTATATGGTTTTGGCCCACGAGGCAAGTTGAATTCAAATGGCAATTACAGATGAACAGAAGATGGGATGAATGTAATTTTTTTTCCCCTAAAAGTGGACTAAGAGGGCTGTCAATCGGTGTATAGCATGTACAATATCTTCATTTGGTTCATATATATATTTGTCTGTCAATGTCTCTATACAATGTATTTTTACAAGACTGCTCATGTTTCTATAGCATTCAAATGGCAATAAGTCCTGAACGATAGGTGGTATAAATGTATTTTTTTTTTCTTGTGAAAGCAGCGAGTGTGCTCTTTCAGACGGTATATGGCATGTATATGTCGCTATAGGACTTTGTTTTTTATTGGCCTTGTTTTCAATTAGTGACATCCCTAGTGACATCACTCAAAGAGCTTAGCACAGCTCAAACCCCTTTTTTCCAGGATGCTTAGCAGTGAAATCAGTGTTAATGGCCTATCAATCCTCTGAATTTAATTCTACATCACAGATGTCTCGTATCCTATACTGTCTTCCCTCTCTCTGTTTCGGTGCAGAATGATTCCTTCTCCATGCGCGTTACTCTATCGCCTCTTCTTTCAATCCCTGCCAAAGCTCTGCTTCTTCTCTTCCCATCGCTTTCCACCTTTTTTTCATGCACCCTCATCTCTCCTGCTCTGTTATCTGTGTCAGATGAAGGGAAATGAGAAGAGGGGTGAGGTGGTGGGTCTGGCAGAGGCAGACAGACCGTACGCTGTTTCACTGATGTTTATGCAGCCAGCCCACCCCTCCACCACCCATCCGCTCTGTTTTGCATTCAGCGCAGCCTCTTAGGTTTTATGGTTTGGCGCCTGCCATGTTGCCCTGTGTGAATGCCAATGGATCTCCTTGTTCGTGCGCATGCAACCTGCTGCCATTGCCACATGGACTGAGAACTGACTCCTTCACAGGATGGGATGCACGCGCACGCACCGTTCACTCTCTCCCTTCCCAGAGTTAGAGAGAGCTGCTGAGCTCTTAACAAGTCAGTGAGGGGTTTAGTGTTCTGTGTGCATGAACCTGGTGGCTCATGGAAAGTATACCTCCAGCTCCTTGGTATCTATTCCCTTGTGTTATTGTCCCCCCTCTGAATATTCATTCAATTTATTCACGTCTGATTTCTTGTAGATGTTTTCCTGTTCTATAGAAAGCTGTTTTTTTTTTCCATCTGGTCAAAGGCCATGGACATTGCCCCCTCTGATCTGCGGGGTCACAACAAGGACCTCAGGGTCACACATTCATTCAAATCAGTCCTTTATGAAAAAAAGATGATATGCTTTCAATCTGCAATTGCTAAATGCTATGCTTTCAACCAGCAGGAGCCATTGTATGCTTTTGATTACAAGCATAAAAATATTTATTTATGTGTGAAACTGTGAATTTAATTTGTGTTAATTATTTGTTGTGAGCTTACAGAAGGATAACAGTGATATGGCTTGTTATAGACGGTATTTAGCACAGATATGAATACAGGTGGGCCTTGAATTTTTCAAGTGCCCTTTGGTGTGCCTTGGGCACACACCATTTGAAAACCAAAGTAGCTACGCTTTCAGAATAACACCACATGGAGCCTTCGATTCATAGTTCAGCACTTCCAGCACTGGCTAATCATTTGCTTTGTTATTAAGGTGTTGTGACTTAATTATTCAGTGAAAATGAGAGATGTGATCCATAATATTATTCATTTCCTCCATTCTGTTTGAATAGTGAATAGTGTGAATCATACTGTCTGTCCAAAACTTTTCATGATTCAAATTCAAAAACAGGACAAGTAGCAGATCAACAAGCTCAAAATGTCGCTTTGCAACACATCTGTATAATGAAAGTATGCATATACAGTATATGCACAATATGGTATATGTTATATGTTATATATCTAGTCTACGTAAAATGCTATCTAAGATACATACGTTGAGTCTTTGCTTCCGCATGTACAGTATAGGAGGTTGAGGCTAGGTTCAACTGTACTACTGCAAGTGCTATAGGCTAAGATGGAGTCTGAAGAGGTGCATCCATTCACAGTTTCAGGGAGCCAGAAGGAATTTTGGGAAGGGAGTTTGGGATGTGTGGAGCACTGTCCCTGCATTGTTGCGAAAGCTACAGCATACTGTAAATCCTAAATCTCAGATGCAACAAAACCTCTAGTATAGAATCTGTGCAGCCTCTTTTTAACACAAGCCCCACCTCCCACCCTCCTTCTCTCTCAACAGTTGCACCTGCCATGAACCTGAGAGTACGTGGAGCGACGGAACGTACCATCGACCTGGAGTGGGAGGGGTCAGTGGTGCTGACAGATTTCCTCGTGACCTACACCCCCAGCACCCAGGGAGGTTAGTGCAAAGAGCTGTCTGTCTCTCTCATCTGTCTGTCTGTCCATCCGTCCGCTCGTCGGTCCATTTGTCATCTTTCGAAACAGCGATGCAAGGTATGGAAGGATTGAAAAAGAGAAGGAGAGACAGTTGGGAAAGACAGAAGAGACAACCAACAGTCACTTGATACTTGAAGCCTACAATCTCTCTCTCTCTCTCTCTCTCTCTCTCTCTCTCTCTCTCTCTCTCTCTCTCTCTCTCTCTCTCTCTCTCTCTCTCTCTCTCTCTCTCTCTCTCTCTCTCTCTCTCTCTCTCTCTCTCTCTCTCTCTCTCTCTCTCTCTCTCTCTCTCCCTCTCAGGTGTGCAGCTGGAGATCAGGCTTCCGGGGAACATCACCTCCGTCACCATTTCTGACCTGGTGGCCGGCATGGAGTACAACATCAACATCTTTGCTGTCATCAACAACACCATCAGTGTACCAGCCAGCATCACCGTGTCCACCTGTGAGAGCCGTGAGAGTGTGTGTGTGGCTCTGTATGTGTGCCTGTCTTGGCACATGCACTTTTCCATGGGGGTTTGAATAGCTAGTGAAAATTCAATAATTGAACAGGCTGCAGGGTGGAACCATGCACCTCTCCGACTGGCTCATGTTCTGTGTCTGTCTGCTCATAGCCACATGAGCCCTATAGTCTCCCTGGGCATGTCGTGATAGGCAAAACTTTCAGCAGAAATATGGCACGATGGCAGGTGTTTTTGGTGAAGAGATTTAAGGGGCAGTTTATAAACCCCCATGGGAGACCCCCGGAAGCAGTAGGAAGTGGTTGAACATGCTCCAAAGAGCTGTTTCGTGGGACAATGCATAGAGTAGGGTGCCAATATTCGAACCATATCAGGGGTAGAACAATCCATGCATGATGTATTTTCTCAAACATGCATCACACGAAATTCGTTTCACACGTGAAACCCCATATGCTACTTCCTATTGTGGGTCGAGAGTGTGCGTTGTAGCCACCCGGGAAGAGATTACAATTTGTAACACCTGTTTGTCTTCTGTCCACGCACCCTGGACCTCTGCCATCTGTCTGAGATTAATTAATGTTGCTCTAGTTTCATATATACAGTATATACGTACCACACTGCTATAGGGGATGCTAGGAGACCATATCAGCCATGTTGGTATAGGGATCCCAAAATATACCACGGTTGAGCCCCACACCGCAGCTTTTCGTAGCGTTCCGGTTGCTATGGCAATGTCCCGCCACCGCTAGCTATGGGACGTTAAAACGGATTCCATGCCTGTGCTGTTGGTGGCAGTGCTATGCCAGTGGCATGGCCAGTGCCACTGTTGGCCATTTTATTCACAAGAAGAACCTTCCCAACAGTGGATTATGACTGGTTTTCAATAGAAAATGGTGCGGCCGCATATGGCACTGGGGACTTCATAATTGCTAACAGCTAACTAATAATGCCAGCTCAGCCACCGAAAGCAGAAACATTAACTTGCTAGCCAGAAATGTACAAAATGCAACCTATCACCAGGTTATTTTTTCGAAGGCAAGCATGCATTTATAAGCTTTCAGCTGATTTGTTTTGTCAACATAATCCATACTCTGCTGCGTAGGTGAGAGATAAGTTAATTTAATTGTAATTATAACGATAATTTAGGGCAATTAAGCTTGGTGGGAGCATCTTGATGTGTTGTGATTTATGGCCTTTCTCCAAATTGAATCATCAGGAAATGGACGACTTGATGATTTGGATTGACTAACGCAGGCACGACCGTGTGGGAATGAATAGTGAAATTTGCGTTTTATTAATGGAATGTGTGAGCTGCATGGGCCTGAACTGATTGTGATTTTGGGAGAAAAGTAGGAACTGATTTGCCAGAAAATTGCATTGGTAATGGCTGGGGGAAAAGTTTGTATTTTCAGAACTTTTCATTACATTTAGAGTTTCATGGTGCAAGCCTTTGAGTACTTCTAAACTTGAATGCCTTTACCCTTTCAGGCCGGGAATCCATATTTGGATTCTGTACAGTATGTACAGTATTCCACAATTAACTTTTTTTATGCTGATATATACATTTTTCAAGTTTTTCAAAAACCTTAGGTCAGGCCTAAATGGGTTAATGAAACCGTGTGTTGAATGACAAACAATTTAGGTCAATTACTGAATGCTCCTCTAAAAGTGTGGGGAATTACAATTAAAATTCTCCAAAGATGAGTGTGCTTGACAGATACTAATGCATGTCTGTAAATTATCCACTTCTACTGAGAGAATTGTTCCAATAATACAGTTTCAAATTTAAATATGCTTATGTAGTGGAAGAGAGTCTATAATAATAGTATGCATGTATCTATAATAATGTATGCATGACAAATATATTTTGTCTCTATATTCTCTATAATTACTATATATTGGTTGTTTTCAACACACACACAAAATATCAGGCTTTTTAGCAAAAAAAAAGATTGAAATAAGCGATGCCATATCATAAAGGAAGAGTGCAGTCCAGGAGATGGGAGTGATGAGGGGGAGATGGCTCTGTGGTGTTTTATTATTGGATAGGCCAGTGGAGGCCAGTGATACATTTCTGCTTCCCTTCCAGATCTGTCCAATCCCAATGGTTTACTCTTCAAATCTATCACGGAGACCATGGTGGAGGTGCAGTGGCAACCGTTGTACTATTCCTTTGACGGATGGGAGATCAGCTTCATCCCCAAGGTAAGATGCACCGTGTGTGTGTGTGTGTGTGTGTGTGTGTGTGTGTGTGTGTGTGTGTGTGAGCTACGAGAGAGAGAGAGAGAGAGGCTGAAGCACAGGTGAAGTGGTGCACATTGCGCTCGTTGTCTGTCTGTGTGTGTGTGTGTGTGTGTGTGTGTGTGTGTGTGTGTGTGTGTGTGTGTGTGCGCGCGCGCGCGTGCATGTGCATGTGCATTCATAACTACTTCATCCTGAATATGCGTATAACAAATCATGGGACCAAATTGATCTTAAGAGAAAAAAATACTGACTGTTTTCAGCGACAGACTATGAATGTTAACGCAGAAAGCTTCTATTCTGCTACATGTACAGTATTTTGATTATTATTACAAACACATACATCAGCTATTTCTGCCAGATACGGTATGGTTCAGCCATTTCAAAAAGCTAATCTACAAGCTCAAAATGTGGTGCCATGCAGTGCATTTGAGCTTGTGAATCAGATATTTTCAAAACATGTGCATACTAGAGTCCTTCACGGGTCCATTTTCAAGGAACCGGCCCGGTTCAGACCCGGACGTAATCGGAGCCGCTCCGCTTTGCTATAATTAACATGACGGCTCCGAACCGTTGAATGCCCGGGATGATTTAACCCGGCTCCGAGACGAGCCCGGTGCTATAATTAACATGACGGCTCCGAACCGTTGAACGCCCGGGATGATTTAACCCGGCTCCGAGACGAGCCCGGTGCTATTATTGAAATCATGGGTCCGAACCGTAAATGTCCGAGTACCCGAAATGTTCGAACGCTTTAATGAGTTCTACTAGTATATTATGAATAAGACGGAAGCTTACTGTTAGTTGTACATGGTTGAACACCATGCTGAACACGGACTCGACTCACAGCATAGAAAATAAATCCACGTCGTCTTTAGATGTTGAATCCCAGTAGTAGCTGTACTTTTCTTCTTAGCCATCCACCATTGTGTGTGAATAAAAATAATAATCCATAGTCAACTATTATAACTGCCGTCTCGTGATGGTAGATCACACAATTCATATCTCCGTTGTGGAAGAGTAGTTTCTTTTTTGTTCTTGTGGTCTCTGTCGCACCAGCAGCAGACCATAGTCTTTATTGCTTATCTTAATAATTATTATTATCACGATAGTTAAGTTGTTGCCGGTCTTCGTGTGTGTGTGTGTGGGGGGGGGGGGGGGGGGGGTTGTTGTTGTGATGATGACGTATGCAGTAACTTCCTGCTATGCTAAAGTCACGTGACTCAATGCTCGCCTCTCACTGGCCGGAGGAGAACAAGGGGGGATGACGAGGGTGATTGACAGCTGTGGCGGCCAATCCCCGGGTTTTGGGTGTAACCCGAGGTCCGAGACGCCCCGGAACCGGCCTGATTGTACCCGGGACATGCAGGGGACATGCAGGAACCGGCCTGAACGAACCCGCGACATCGCGGAACCGGCCCGTTTGTGCCCGGATGTCATTTCTTGTAAACGGAACCGGAACCGGCCACGGGCCGGGTCGGTGCTCGGGCTTTATCGGGTCTCGGGCTAACCCGAAGTACTCTAGTGCATACGTTTGAGAACTTTTAATTGGGACATTCCATATAATGAGTACTGTTGTACTTTTGATATAAATGCACACTTTTATGCCAATACATTAATTTACACTAATACTTTAGAATACTGGAGAATTCACCGCCAGTGCCAACAGTGACAAGAGAGTTCATAAACTAATTTCAACCTTATGGTGTGATCGGTGATTAATAAATGAATGTGGCATGCACATGAAGGCTGCAGATGTTCCATATTAGTGTGATAATGCTGATCACCTTTCTTTCATGCAGACTGTACAATAAACCAGACGTAGTCTACTGTAGCTCCACAGTAGCGCAATCTCCCGCCGATCCGCGATCACAACTCCCGAAATTGCTCTCGCAAGCAGCCTACTGTAGGTTTGCAGTTTATTGAGTGATTGAGGCAAACAATATCAGCACGTAGCATATAATATCATTGTAAATAGACAGACTGTGTACATAGCTTATTGTCACTGCAAATAAAGTGGCTTTTATTTTCTTAATTCTTTCTTCTTTTTTCACCAGGATTAGTGCTGTTTTTTTGTGTTGTGTCTTTTAAGACACAACAGCACAAAGCAATGATTATCCATATGTTATATTGTTTTTAATTTCTCATAATTGCTGAAAAGTTAACTTGGATACATCCTAATCCATAATACCCATCGGCGATGTGTAAAAAAATATATATATATACTGTAGGTTTGGAAAGATATAGCCTGTATATGCCTTTCTGAACCTATATATATATTTTTCATATCATTTGTTACATTTTATACCTATTAGGAGTGTATAGATAACTTTAGATGCCTTTCAGCAGTTCAGACTGCTGAACTATCTTCTGAAACATGGAGACGTTAGAGACTTCCAGATTATCAGTATACATGTTTTGGCAGCAAACATACCTGCCTTACTTAGGGTCCTTGGTGGCCCGTGTCTCATCAGAGCATCCAAATATTGCTAAATAACAATTTTGGCTGGATATCCTTTCCCAGTTGTCTGGAGAACCAATTAAATATATTTACCCAGAAAGTGGTTATTACTGGACACTGCCAGAATGATGTGACAGAGAACCCTCTGCAAGACTGCATCTATCACACATAGGGGGCCAATAAGGGTTTTTTCTACAAAGAATAAAAACTGGATCACTGAATTTCTGAATTTCTATATTTATTATTTATACCAATATTATTACTTTTACACAAGTACAAATGTGAGTACTTTTTCCCCATCTCTGACTTTGAAAAGGGAGGATATTCAGTAAGAAAGGTATTGTGTGAAATGAGAGGGAGACTGAGCCACTACACATGAGAGGTTCTGTATGGACCTTCTTGGCTCATGTTCAGCTCCAAACTTTCACAAAATCAGACAAGGGCAGATTGCCTAAAGCTTATTGCCTATTAGAAGGATGAGACACCAAACCCTTTGCTGAGAACAAGACCTTCCTTAGACCAGAGTTGGGCCAGCTACAGCTTTTCTCTTTAATTCCCTCAGTAAACTGCAAGATCTTCAGGTACTCTGTAATCGTATGCCCTCTCAGTGTAATTGGTTTTCCCTCCGTTTCAGAGACCAGCCTTTGGCTTGGGCAGGCTTATGGTGACTTATTTTTTCCCGCTTTTGGTTGCTGTTGTCATCTTTTGGGGTTTACAATGAAAAGAGCAGAGAGAGGGAGAGAGAATTCATTCTCTCTCCCTCTCTCTGCTCTTTTCAGAGAGAGAGAGAGAGAGAGAGAGAGAGAGAGAGAGAGAGAGAGAGAGAGAGAGAGAGAGAGAGAGAGAGAGAGACTTCAAGGATCAAGTGATTGTGTATCTCTACTACTTTGTCTTCTTCTTTACCTCCCTCTTCACTTCTTCCCTATTCCAGGGACGTGGAACACAGAGAGAGGCAGGGGCTGAAATCCCATAAGAGAGAACTTTTGGACAAAAAATGCAGAAATCCCAGAGTGCGTCACGCTGTGTGACACACTGAGAGCTTGTAGATCAGCTATTTTCAGGGCGTAACTTAAAGTCCTTTAGGTCGTGGTGATGCGCTGTAAGGACATGTTCAGGAGACTTCGGTAAAAAGCAATTTTCCTGGATGCTGTCATGGAAAGGAGTGGTATTTTGAATTTCCCACATTCATGGTGTGGAAAGGGCAGTTGTTTTACAGACGCATGCTCTCTTCTCTGCATTCCAACCACCAGTGCACTGCACCTCCTCCGTGCTTGTGTACATACGTTGTTCCCTCTCCCCCTCCTATCCCCTTTCTCCTTCGTGCCACCGGGGAAATCATATTAGCGGTTATAGCGGCTCTGCAGTCCCACCCCCTTTGAATGAATTTAATCCAGCAATGGGGATTGTGTGCATTTGGACAATCTCGTAATGGAAGCAGGGATAAAAGCTTTGGCCTGTGAGGACAAACACAGGCTTCTTCACCAAACGTGTTGCCAAAAGTGGAGAGATAAAGAGAGAGAGAGAGATGAAGCACGGGGCATGAGGTTTAGCAGAGTAAGCTGTGACATCATTTGCAAGGTGATATGTGTCTGTCAGTACTAGGGATATAACGATACATATTAACAACGATACATTTGGATATACATGGATTCTTGAAATTAAGATCGATGCAGTTACTATCGTTATTGTACATTATTCCGTAAGTCAATAAGCAGTGAATCAGCCGGCCAGTCTGTTGACCATGGAAAAATGAAATCCAGGTATAAATGATATGAGTTGTATAGGACTTTCAACCAACAGGGCAGCAGAGCACATACCTTTCCTCATATATAGTGTATAGTGGTACTGTGCTGTAGGTATAGTATTATTGCCTCGCCCTGCAGAATTGATTTGACTGAATTCTTGAGGAACTACGAACTGCGTAACCTTTCTTTATTACCTTCATATTCCTCTGTGCTTTGTATTGCTACTATACAGTAAGGCTAGAAAGTTTGATAATTATACTGTATACAGTATACCCTCCAGTATGATATTGTGAAGTACAGAGGCAGAGATTCAGAAGAAGACTCCAATATTCCTTCTTCCAAATATAGACATAGTTTTATGATTATGACATGTCATATAACTGTAGGTCTGGGGCCTGCAATATCTGTGGGCACACACGTGCTGGAAGATATTAGTTTGTTTTCACCGTCACTTTTCACCCGCACGTGTCCAACAATGTCCAACTTCGTGGAGTTTTCTGCCCTCGCTGCGCACGGACCGTGGTGGTATAGCATTGATATAAAAGTGGGCTACTGTAGCCTACACATTAAAAGGTACCCAGGAAGGATCAGGACCCCTTAGAGATTGTTCCGTTTGGTGGTCCCTGGAAACACTAGGGCACCGTGCGACCCTGATGGTGTGTGTGTGTGTGTGTGTGTGTGTGTGTGTGTGTGTGTGTGTGTGTGTGTGTGTGTGTGTGTGTGTGTGTGTGTGTGTGTGTGTGTGTGTGTGTGTGTGTGTGTGTCACCAGTTAACTGTGCACCTTGCTTTGCTATGACTGCTTCCCCTTTTCCCATGATCAAGTATCCACAACTACAGCAGTACTTCATCAAAATACTTACATTATTGGTATTGATATTAAATCACATTAACCACACTGTAGATCATTTGGTGTTCATATATTCACAACGGGTAAGGTCCTAGTAATATTCAAGTCACGGGTAAAGTACATGGAATACGCAGTTGCTTTAATGTGGTTTAATACTGTTTCAATGCCAGCCTTGATTACGCAATGTGACCTAATGATGTTCTCTTCTTCTCGTTTTGGAGTATGTGAAGTCAAGGATTATTGCTAATTAGAAATGTGAACTTAACCTTGAAAGCCCATGTTTTGGGAAGAATAAACCTGGCACAGAAATGCAGTTGAACATCTACTGTATCTGTCAGTAGGGTGAATTATTTGGAACTCAGGTCCTTTGGGAATAGCAGGGATTCAGCATGTTTGAATGTCAGGGTCAAGTTAATGCACTGAATGCTGCTTCTTCTGGTAGTCTGCAGCCAACTCATAGACTTCATTTCGCCCCCACACCGCCACACTGACTGTGCAAATCATTTACATGAATTATCATTAAAAATAAAAAAAATAACTCCAAACTGTGCAAATGAACTTGGATTCTAGGGTCGCAGCTGAAATGTGCTGCATATTAGGGAGTGAATTACAAACTGAGCTTACAGTACATCCTTTTGCCATTTAGATGTCGTTTGGAGTACATTTTTCAAAAGTTTTCATTGTGAAGTATGAATTACCGGTAAAAATGTTAAAAATATCACCACACTATACTAGAATGTTGATTCTAAATATTAAAAAAATAACTACAGAGAGAGATATGGGGGGTGGGTAGGAGTTTCGCAAAATAAAACGTATGCAAGAATTAAAACAAACAAAGCAGCACAATAAGTGTCCAGCCCCACCACTGTTATTATCGACTCCAACTACTGTAGTTGCTCACACAGCATATGGAGGACAGGAAATACTGTGACAAAAAAGTGCAGACACATCAGCAACTGTAAACATATACAGTAGCTGGGTGCAGGCTGGACTACTCTGATACAGATAGATGATGTAGCTCCAAGTGAATGCAGGTGATCTAAAACAACCATCAATAAAATATGCAATACAATCATGCAGATGTGTCTGACTCCACTACAGGGGCACACAAGGTAACTGCGCTGTTTATACCCAGCCAGTAAAGGACTAGCTTGACTAAAGCAAGACCGAATCAGATGTTGCCAAAAAATCTTGAGTAGCGCAATTATACACTCATTTTCAATGCCAGAGAACTGGGGTGACTAATTACACCGTATTCAAATATGTTTGCATACTGTTCCCTGACCGGCACTTTTTTGCCTACAGCTGATTCAGTCTGGCTTTAGCCAGGCTAGTAAAGGACCACTTCACCATTTTCAACTCAGTCTGTCTCATAGCCATGGGTAGTTCAGAAAGCCATTGTTAGGCAGATTTGTTTTACAACTGCCCGCAGCCCTCCTATCCTTTTATCATCGTTTTTTAGTGAGGACCCATTATGTGCTGAAGCGGTCCTTTAAAGAGCCTGTAACAGAGTAGGCCTATAAACGGTGTTATGTATTGCATTTTTGCCAGACCATAGATATAACAGGCCTGTATTGTTGCCGTCTGAAGGAAACCTCGTAACTCCATTTTTGAAGTTTATTTTATTTTATTTTCCATAAATGAGTGCTATTGAAGATGATTATGATGTCAGTCATCCCACAAATGCCCTCTATACTGTTGGCCACTGTCCAGCTCCATTGGAGCAGTTTTAGTTTCTTATTTACCTTGCTCAAGGGCAATATTGGTGTTGAGAGAAGGGTGAGTGTTCAATTCCCTAGCAATCTCTACCTGTGCTGGTCCAGGGAATGGAACTAGGAACCTTAGGAACCTTAGGAACTTAGGAACCTCTAACCTTTGTAGGCCATCACTGCTTCAAACTATGCTATGATCCTGGACAACCCCTACCGCAGTTGTTCTTATCTCAGTTATTTTATGTATAATATTTATATATTTTTTGCTATCTTGTTCCAGGACAACGATGGAGGGATGACAGCTCAGCTGCCCAGCACCATCACATCGTTCCTGCAGACAGGCCTGAGGCCAGGGGAGGAGTACACCGTGAACCTGGTGGCTCTGAGAGACCAGGGCCGCAGCCAGCCGGTCACTGCCACAGTCACTACATGTACGTACCAGAGATGTCGCCACAAAGTGATTTCACTCACCAGCATTTTGTTTTGTCCACAATTCCATGCTCTATTTATGGGATATAACAGGCAAACATCAAAATAACAATTCTTCTATATGTTCTAATTGTGTAGATTCTCTAAAATCTCTAAAATTTTAATCTGAATTTAATTTTACTCTTGTGAGTCCAAATAGATAAAAAGAGATCAAATGGACCCATACGGGTCCATTTGATCTCATATAGTACAGTAAAGCATGGTACTAATTAACTAAGTAATGCTAAATGGACAACACAAAAACATCCATTGTAATATGATGCTCTACACTATGTAAAACATTAAAAAACACTGTACTGTATGCTTACTAGCCCCCTGTAGCGTACTAATGTAATTATGATTTGTTTTGCGCCCTGGTTTAATGAAAATGTTCTGGATTATACAGCCAGTAAAACACAGTGATCTAATTTAGGAGCTTAATTGCTTAATTTCCTAATACTTCTATAGATCTATAAGTTAATTGATAATAATTACGATATAGAACTTTATGTCTAGCCACCACGTACCCCTACATATCCCCCACATTACTTTTATGATGGTAGCAAGTTGTTAGTTACTTCATATACAGTAACAGCATTAGAATATTTTAGCATGACCCGCACCTACTGTAGGGCTGTGTAATTAACAGACACATATGAAGTACCAACCATACTAATCTTAAGTAATAAAATGTTAATTTAACGCTTAGTGCTTAATTGAAATTCACACTTGGGGTGTCACAACGGGATGAGTGCTCACTGCTCATGTGCAGCCTGTAGGCATATGTACACACACACACACACACACACACACACACACACACACACACACACACACACACACACACACACACACACACACACACACACACACACACACACACACACACACACACACACACTGCACATAAGCAGTGCACATCTGCCTGCAAGCATTCATGCAAGACTTACAAAACCTAAAGTCCAAACACTCTGACAGTATTAGAAGCACAGGCTTAGTGTACCTCATGCTGTCTTTAGACATGCAAATCCTTCCTCTAGGCGTGCGCGCGCACACACACACACACACACACGCACACACACACACACACACACACACACACACACACACACACACACACACACACACACACACACACACACACACACACACACACACACACACACACACACTCTCTCGTGTGCACACAGCCTCGTACCTAGACACCCAGAGAGTAATGGGGGATGTCACCTTGACAAATTGGACGGTCTTCCACCAATTATGTCCTTAATGTAAACCCTCGGCAAGGTATAGCACGCCCCACCCCCACCCCTCCCCGCCCCGCCAAGCCGACTGACATTTCTTAGACAAGCAGCGTAACAGCCAATTCAGAACTCCTCTGTAACAATTCAAACGCCGCCATCCGCAGTCAAAACACCATCAATTTCCTGTCAGGTCCTTACGTCCCAACTGTCGCTTGTAATTAAGTAGGTATTTATAATTCATAAGCTCCTCTCATTAATTTTTCACCTCGGTCTACCACGGGACACCTTATTGGATGGAGAGAAAGGTGGGGGGGTAAAAAAAAATAGAAGCTCAGACAAATTTGAAGTTGCTAAATTATTCATGAGAGCAAAGATTTATCCTTCCACAGAGATAACGGAGGAGAGGAGTGGAGGGGAAATGCAGAGGGAGAGAAGGAGAGGAGGAGGGGGGGGGGGGGGGTGCTGTGTGGGAGTGGGTTCTAAGCAACCGTCTCTTCTTTAGGGCTGTTTTGTAGAACGAGGCCCAGGGGGGCATTTGCAAATACCTCAGGGGCCCTGATAGCAGCTTCTTCAGGAAGGCCTGCAATATGTCAAGATTTAAGATTCTTTATTGTTACATTTCATGATATACTGTAGGGATAAGAGAGGAACATTTTCATCTCCTGACACCTCGACATTGCAGCTATAGCTACAAGCTAAATAAATGGTAATTATTACGAAAGCAATGCAAAGAGAGAAGGCAAAAATGTCGGGTCTGCATAGATTATAATATAAAATCTAACACTTGGTATGCTTTAATGCAAGAGCAGCAAACAGTAACAACAAAAAACCACAGCTCTTTCAGCAACAGATGGGGGACTCTGGTTTAATTAATAAAAGACAGCGTTCCATTATCAGAATATTTCTTGTGCTTCTTCTTGCTTCAATCTTCAACTCAAAGCTGTGAGCACATTCAAGCAGCCTCACTCCATAAGCCACAGCTGAACTTTGTGGATGTGTTTTGCTTGTCACGCCTGACATGCTTTGCACCCTCCACACCTAATGCAATAAGTGTCTGGCTGTGCAACAATCACCATGGAGACAATTTAATTAATGCGCTATGTGTTCGTACCTTGCTTGGGTAAAGCCTGTCATGTCATGTTGGTTTTACATGGCCAAAGAACAAGAGAACAGCCTGTACAGACTCTATAAATCTCTCTTTCCCCAGTTTGTGACCTAAAAAGAAAACTTTCTTGATATTCTTTTTTTCATTCCCACCCAGAAGTATGAATGGCATACTGGTACATGATTCAATTCTGATGTTTGTTGTCATTCAATTTTACTATGCGATATATCAGCGATAAATGTAGCAGCACACTTTTCCTACTAATGATTAACTAATGATTGCTGATATCTGTCATTTTGATTATCCAACATGGATCAGGACAATAATCTAACGTTTCCAGTCACGGTGAGACTACATGCGCGATCGGGTCCTGTTTGACAGATTTTGAGGGAACAGTATGAGAGTGGTATCATCATAGGTGGCAATTATGTTCTTGACACATTGTATGGATATGTCTCAAAGGTATTGTTATGTTAGTTGTTTCAAATGGTCATCATATCAAAAGTCCTCTCACTCACTTCATTTCTGTCTCCTTGTAGACTTGTAAGACAAGTCTTACAAGTCTCCTTGGGAGGCTAAAGATTGAATCTTTGAACCAGTCACACTATACAGTAGGATCATTTGCCAGATTATGACTTCCAATATGTGACCAGAAACTAAATAACAGCTCCCGACTACAAATCTTTCCATTTACCCTGCAGTGGTGTGAGCTTCAAGTCAACCTAATTGTTGTCACATCGTACCATATGCAAAGTGTCACTGTAAAGACAATCTTTGTTCATTGCCTTCTCAAGTAATTACTTGGAAATATACTATAATTATTAACAGTGATATTAATTATTAAATTATCTGCACCAAAAATAGTAACATGATGACAGCTTGTACTGTACATATCTCTTTAATTTCATCAAATGTTCACCCCATAAACAATATACTGGTATGTAAGTTTTCAGTGGAGCCATCCTGTCAAATAGTGATTAAGTGGATAATATGCGATTACTAGCAATGTACGTATAGCTTTGGTTAAAATAATACATTCTTGCATACAGCCTAGGTTCTGTTAGTTTTAATGGGTGCTTTGGTTTCCATTTGAGGCGGATGATGTGGCATCACATCACATTCAATAAACAGCCGGTCATTGGATGTTTGGGTTCCACTTTTCAGTGAGAGAAGGAATTATTGCACTCATTGCAAACCTCTCTCTGTCTATTGTTTAACACTGGTTACAGTAGCCTGTATCTCTACTGTACAGTAGCAGTTTAAATACACCAGAGATAATGTGTGTCCTTTAACATGCCATTCTAGCAAGGACAGAGGTTTGATATGAATCTAAATCTATAATATGAACATATTCAATTTTGACTCTGTCTTTCTTTCTCTGCAGTAATTGACGGTCCCACCCAGCTGATAGTGAGGGATGTGTCTGACACCGTGGCGTTTGTGGAGTGGACTCCTCCCAAGGCTAAGATCGATCAGATAATCCTGCGCTACGCCCTGGTGGGAGGCGACGGGCCTCGCACCACCTTCCGTCTGCAGCCCACGCTCAGCCAATACTCACTTCAGGTGGGAGTGAATCCCTGTACATGTGTACATGTATACATGTACAGGGACATAATGGTCCAGTTGGTGCCAAACTATCATTTGGCTGAGGAACGCCTGGAACTCCCTTAAGGACCTCTGCGGGTCCCTGGCTGGATCCCACTTTGGGAACCACTGCTCTATGCTAGTGTATTTTATGTTGTCGCTACCACATTGTAAGCTTGTAAATGTAGTAGCTCTTGTAGCTTTGTAGATCAGCTATTTTTCCTGCAAAAGTTTGCCCCTCAGGAAAGAGGATGGATGATGTGGCTTAAAGGGGAATTCCACCCATTTTCAAAATTTTCCTGAGAGGATACAAATGTGAACCAAATGGACCCTAGCGGGTCCATTTGGTTCCATTTGTACCCTCTCAGGAAAAAGGGGTCTGAAAGAAAAATCATCATGAAATACATCTTGATGATGTCATCAGATGTATTTCACCATGTTAATGATTTTTTTCAGACCTCCATTTTTAGGAAATACATAAATGGGGGAACTTTTTTTATCATGTCCACACAACATCTCTCAGGTATACTAATGACATATTAAAATGTTGAAAATGGGTGGACTTCCCCTTTAAATGGATAAAAACTGAAGTGAGCAGATAAACAGCTCTTCTCTCCCGCAGGTCCTACGGCCTGGCTCTCGGTATGAGGTGTCAGTGAGTGGTGTGAGGAAAGGAAACGAGAGCGGTTCCATCTCCACAGAGTTCTCCACCGGTGAGGCTGACCTGCAGACAGGCGGACAGTGTGTTCTGCTGCTGTTGTGTGCATGCAAGTCTGTGTTACTGTAGATGCTCTACCCTGAAGAAAATATAACCTCTGACGAATGTAGTCGATCTGTAATTGGCTATATTTTTCGATCTTCAATCAGTTATATTTTCTGTATATAAGGTATAGGCAACTTTAGTGTGTACAAAATCTGTGTTTGTAACCAGATTTGAATATACTGTAACTCCACCTCACCTCCACTCTATTGACTCATTGGGAAACTGCTGGAGACTGTTGCATTGTGATTGGCTAAAACGCCACCAATTTCTGTGATTGGTTGGTTAGATTTACATCATACGAGACGTGCAATGGAGCTCTTGAGAACACTGTCAACTTGCGTTTTACGTTGTTTATTATAGCCTTAACTGCGTGAAATTACAGTTGACAGTTGTTTGTGCAGTGCAGCATGCCCACACTGAAGTGGGAGGTGAATATACTGTGTGTTCAGAACAATTTTCCTGCAGTATTTACATGTACTGTTTTACTTGATGTAGAGAGAATAGTAAGTGTAATGCATGGTGCTATGAAAATGAGATTTGACTTTCAGTAACTGATCATGTGCCAACAAAATCCCATGTGATGACAATAATATGTCACCAGTTATTAACTATGCCTAACCATTTGTTATACTGTATGTGATGATACAATGTCTCCTATCATTAACAATGGCTAATCATATATATTATGCGTCATTATACATGTCAACTGCTATCATAATGCTATGCATAATCATATATGTCAACTGTTATTGACAATGAATAACCATGATAGTATTTCTATATTGTATGCCACCTTTTATTAACAAATACTAATCATCATCTACTAACGAAGACTAATCTTAGGTGATGCGTCATCCTATATGTCAACCCTTATTAACAAAGACTGTCTTGACTAACCATAATGTTGCTTACAGTACATGCACTGGTGATGTGGCATGGGTACACCATTTCTGCGAATTGGTCTCAGTGTCCCGAACATTGTCAGTTTTATCGTTCTTCTCAGAGATTGACGCCCCTAAGAACCCCAGGCTGGTCTCCAAGACATCCACCTCCCTGGATCTGGAGTGGGACGACAGTGAGGCTGAGGTACTTACAGCATTTACAATTCATCTCCTCGGCTGTTTGTTTCATTTTGTGGCATATAATGGGCTTTGCTTTGGGCTTGGCTTTGTTTAACCACTCTGGATGAACCATGGTACAAAGCGCAGGAGGATCAGTATAGGCTTTTAGCATAAGCTAATGTACGACTTTAACATAACTCTGCCTGGAAGAGACCACCAAACTCCAAATTAACATATTAACACATGACATGACATGACATGACATGACATGACATGACATGACATGACATGACATGACATGACATGACATGACATGACATGACATGACATGACATGACATGACATGACATGACATGACATGACATGACATGACATGACATGACATGACATGACATGACATGACATGACATGACATGACATGACATGACATGACATGACATGACATGACATGACATGACATAGATGGTTTCCTCCTGATAATATACAGGAGGTTTAGCATAATGTATACACAGTTTAGCATGTCATATCCACCTCCATCAGCCGTTTTATTTTTGTATACATGCATGTAATGAAAATGAATTGCTACTTTGGCCAGTGATAATCTACTTTAATGAGCTTGACAATGTTAAGTGGATGCCACATCTTAATTAGTGTCATTAATGTTACTGTGTGCTTTACACACACACACACACACACACACACACACACAACACACACACACACACACACACACACACACACACACACACACACACACACACACACACACACACACACACACACACACTTGGAAGTGATGTTTTACTAATTAAAAGTAGGCCTACCAGGAACATACTCCAGCACAGCACAGGTACCTCAACATTGTGCTTTGAGTCCAATACTTACTGTAGATAAATGTTCTTGTGTTAAATGTTACTTTCCACCACTGTCAGTGTAAACTGTTGAATGTTGTGTGTTTGAACATGTAGGTGGAAGGCTACCAGGTGGTGTACAGCACACTAGCAGGAGACCAGTATGACAAAGTGTTTGTGCCACGCAGCGAGGGACCGACCACCAAGACCACGCTCACAGGTCAGGATGAGTCCCACATGTAAAATGTCCTTCCAGTTCATTATTTCATTCATTGTTATACGTAAACAAAACATTGCAGGTTTTTTCCCCTCAAAATAAACAAGATTGCAAGAGTGTAATTCACAAGAAAAAGTTGAACAAACTTCAAACATAAAACTGTGTTTGAGTACGTTCATAGTTCAGTACTGTCTATAGTAAATCTCTTTCCAAAAATAGCAGACCTACACGTACATGCTTACACTTTCTGCTATTTTAGACACACATTAATTGTTTTGGATTTGCGCGCTACTGCGTGCTAATCCAAGGTGCTGCCGTTTACCTCAAGAGAATCACACACTTCTGTGGCGCTGCACGGCCGTTCGCAATGCTTTATTGCGGTTGTTGTGGGGCAGCACAGCACACAGATCCCATAGGAAGGGCAAATTTTGTTCAGTTTGTTTTCCTCGCGGGCACACATTGCATCACTGACATGCAGGTCGTGTGGATCAGACTGTTTTATAAAAGACCACAATGGTGAGAGGATGAAGCTGGCATGAAAGGAGATGATCTAAGTCTCCCACTGGGGTATTGCAAGAGATACTGTGGTGCAGCTGTGGCTCAGGAGGTAGAGCAGGTCGTCCAATGATCCGTGGGTTGGCGATTGGAATCCCAACTGCCCCTGTCTACATCATGTCAAAGTGTCCTTGCTGGTTGTTGCCTTGCATGGCTTATTCTGCAATCAATGTGTGAATGGCATGGTAAATGTAATATACAGTATAAAGAACCTTGGATAAAGGCACTACATAAATAGACCGTTCACCACTTTATACTCTTATACTACTGTATATCTGTCTGCCTGTCTGTAGTTCAAGGATTTCACCTTTGCAATATTGATTTTCAACACTAATTGTGTGTTAGTAGAAGATCTCTGCTAACCAGGGGGGTTTCAAAAGATATTGATTTACACAGGATGTTTTATTTTTATCTTGTATTACGATCTTTGATACGTTTCCATTAATAATTAATATATGTAATTGGGCCTTTATGGTGAAAAATCTAATCCAACTGCCTCTCTCTCTCTCAGACCTGCTGCCAGGAACAGAGTATGGAATTGGCATCTCCGCCATGAAAGGAGCCAACCAGAGTACACCGGCAACAATGAACGCCAGAACAGGCAAGTGCCCCACTGCTTTAAAACAATTCCTAGCTTTCAGTCATGTGGTTTCTCCCACCCCCTGGCGGGCAGGAAGGACGTCGCTGTAAACATAACACACGCAGTTTCCTAGCTGTTTTAAGTAGCAAGGACTATAGATCATCTCACCCATGAAGAACAACGCAGATATATGGATAAACTACAAGTGTCGGGCACTTGTGATCCGTGTTTAGCTACCGTGGCTGTTTTGAGTCTTTAAATACAAGTACATCACTACCTGAACTAGAGTTTGGTGATGTTTTCATATATCTGGTGGAGAATCCGTCCCCATACTACACCGCTGCCAAGATGAAGGCATCGGTATAGAAGTACATATAAGTGAAGAGCTTCTTCATTGTCAAAGCAAAGGTGAGTAACGTTACGTTACCCAGAAGTGTAGCTACAGTAACTAACATAACAGGACCAACTTCTAAATGTAAACAGGACTGCGGGTCTGTTTGGTTCCATCTGTGCACAGTGCACTGTCAGAGTTAAGGGGGGAGTGGGAGAAGTTTTGTCGTGTTATGCTAGCTACTGTAGCTACACTTCTGGCTAACGTAACGTTACACACCTTCGCTTTGACAATGAAGAAGCTCTTCACTTTCCACACAACAGCATTTTCCCAACCTGAGTGGAAGTACAAGTAGCTGTCTGTACTTTTATACTGAAGCCTTCATCTTGGCAGCGGTGTATAGGACTGATTCTCCACCAGATATATGAAAACATCACCAAACTCGAGTTCAGGCAGCGAACTCGAGTTTGGTATCCTATACAGACACAACCCAGGCTTCTCTCCTCGCCGGTTGGCACACCCTATGGCACAGCAACTATCCGGTATTTTTAAGATTTAGCTAGTTACAATGCAGCCACTCGCTCCCTGCAGTGGAGAAAGTAAACTTCTTGCCCGCCAGTGGGGGCGCGGCTAGGGCCTGTGACGTTGCGTGATAGCTATGAATAGCAACTGATTGAAGTACACGAAAATCACTACTAAAATGTAACCCTGTAATCACATGTTTACATGTTTTGATGATTCTAATTGATTCATTATGGATGTCGCTCCACACTTGTGAAGAAAAGTAAACAAACATAACAGACTAATAAAATCAAATCAGATACCACACTGCAGTATACAGCACAGTTAAAATATATATTGTAAATCCAGTGCAGTGAAAGCCAATTATTTATATTTTGTCTCTTACTGATTTCTCAATTTAAATGTTTGTCTCTACCGTAAGGTGGTGACTATGTTTCTCCGTCTGTCCGTCCATCCGTCCGTCCGTGCATCCATCCGTGTCCGTCCGTGTGTCCGTGCAACTGTTGCCTCCAGGGTGAAACATAGTCACCACCTTATGGTGGTGACTGTTACGTCACCCTCACACTGTTGCGACACCCTCATCCTTGTCTTGTGTATCAGGTGTGGGTGTGTGGGTGTCCACGGGCCTCTGACACTAACAGTATGTGTTGTGTGTCAGGTCTGGACGTGCCTATGGGCCTGGCAGTAACAGCTTCTACAGACAACACCATCACGTTGCAGTGGGGGGAGGTCCAGGGGCCAATCGATCACTACCGAGTCACCTACACATCCTCCTCCGGCGCAACTACAGAGGTGAAGTAAAACAACTGCCCTTTCCAGACCACAAATGCAGCATTTTCTATGGTGAAAGAAAAGCAAAATGCCACGTCCTTTCCATGACAGCATTCAGCACAATTGCTTTTTTGCCTGTAGTCCCCTGAACGTGACAGTATTTTGGATTGAGCAGATTAGTTTAGAAATCCATGACCTACGCCACATCTCCACTAGCCTGGACTACCTGAAATGATTTTTGCCCAGAGGTCCAGGCTTTCTGCTCTCACCCAACACAGACGAAAATGAAAGCCTGGGTGTCGAAGCTACATCTCCACTAGCTAGCAAAAGTGCTGGGCCAGTATTTAACACTCTTATGGGCTGTAGTGGTTAAAAATCAAAATGGGGGAAAGGATCCAAGGATATACATTTCAATATTATCTCAACACATAATTTTAGATCATTTCACTGACACTGAGTGTGTGATGGCATTTTTGTACTGGGCCCACCTAATCTTTAGAGATGATCGAAACCAGTGGTCCGGGGACCACCGGTGTTATTTGAGATGGTTCCAGGTGGCCCCCCAGCTAAGTTGGTTAACCAGATGAAAAGTTGGTTAACCAGATGTGTAAAAATGGTCAAATGGTTTCATGTTTACACTCTTAAGAGTTAAAATATTCATCATCTGAATTAGCCCAAGTCTACACAACTAGATAATTTTAGAAGATTAATGGTCATTTTGATCTGTATGTTTGACTGTTTTGTTTCCCAAATCCAGCCTGGTATTGTGGACAATAGCAAAAGAAATCTTTAGTTTTGGGCTAAAATGTCCTCAAATGGTGGTCCGTGGCTCACATGCTGAATAAATAGTGGGCCCTGGTATCAAAAAAGGTTGAAAACCCCTGGTCTAAACACACATGCCAGTGTGTGCTTGGAGATATGATGCTCGTCATGTTAATTGTCCACCACCAATCACCGTAGTAAGAAGCTAAGCAAACATTGCCCTGTTCCAGATGACAATACCCAAAGACGTGACAACCACTACACTGACAGACCTGGATCCTGGGACGGAGTACACCATTACCGTAGCAGCACGCAGAGGAAGGCAACAGAGCACTACGGCCACCATAGATGCCTTCACAGGTAATGACTTTCATTACGTTATATCATGTATGAGTTTGCAGCGGTCTGACAGTGCCACGGTGCAGTTTAGATTCATTTATTTCATTTTTTTTGGCGGGGTGAAACCATGGCGAAGGCTGTAACTGTGGCAATGATAGAATCTCTGGTGTTTAATGCCTAATAAACAGCTGAAATTATTAAATTATTGCAGCTCACCTTGTTCTGTGCCATGCTGGCTTGGGTGTGTCAAGGACACAACATCCCTGTATGGCCTAAATATTACCTATAAGGCCATCATCGGATAATGAATGAAACAGCCTCCAGTTACAGCTCTTTGTTGAACTCGGGTTGAAAAAAAAAATCTAAAAGGAGTTCAATGAAAGCCAATAGTGAACCCAATGTTACATGGCCTATAAATAACAGTATAATGAAGAACTGGTGTGTGCTGGTGGGAAAAGGTAAGTAAAGCTGAAGGAAAAGGGAAGTGTGGAAAGGCTTTGATGAAGCCATCTGCATAAATTATTCATGGTGCCTAATGAGCTTTCTACAAGTGTTCTCTAATTGCACCTTCATTTTGCATCCATCATCTACAGCAAGTAGGGTAACAACCAATATGTTCTTCTCTTTCTTCGAATCTCTCTCTTTCTCTCTCTCTCTCTCTCTCTCTCTCTCTCTCTCTCTCTCTCTCTCTCTCTCTCTCTCTCTCTCTCTCTCTCTCTCTTTCTACTTCTTGATCTGGATGACATCTCTCTGTCAATCTATTCCATACCACAGCCATTTTCCATGTTGTGCTCATGAGGGAATTTCTTAGCGATTACCAAGAAGTGTGGACGTCTGGGACAGACGCGCGCTTGCCTGCCATCAAATCTGTCACTCTTTGCATCTCTTGTCATCTCCCTGCCTTCATTTCAGCGTGTCTGTGCTGGTCGTGTTGCCGTTTACTATCCCAACGCTTGTGGCTCGTAGTCGCTCTGTTGGTCGCCGGTGTTATCGCTGTGCCTTGCCCCATTGTTTGTTGTTATCCTGCTCCTCGCCTTTATTAACAACACTCACCTTGTCGTATCGGAGGAAGCAGAGCCAGGGAGATAGGGATGGAGATAGAGGACCATGCAGACGAGAGCTCCGTGGCAGAGTGACAGACCGAGGGAATTATAGGGGGAACAATTAATCACCTGTCAACTTGCTGTTTATACTTCTCATCCCTGGCTCTTCCCCCTGCCTGCCATTCTGCCACTAGTCTGTCACTCAGGTGAAGTCTTCAGTGGTGGAAAAAGTATAATCAATTGCTTTAGTTTAAGGAAAAACGTCGATACTGCGATGTACAAACTTTGCATGTACAAGTCCCGTATTCAAACTGTACTCCAGTACAAAAGTGTCGGCAGAATGTCAAGTTCAAAATGCAATACAAAATATTTTGCATCGTGATGTTCTGTGAGCCAGGGACAGATCTGGGCATGGGCATGGGGTGGGCAATGATCTCCTAAATGCCATGACTGCCTCACCGAACATGATGGCATGCAAAACAATCCAAATTTCAAAGATATTTCAAATTAAAGTGCTTACAGTATATTTAAAATGATTTAAAACACTACTACTGCTACTAACTAACTACAATTGTGGCACCACTAAACCAACACTATTTCATCATTCAAAAACAGAGTCAGTTAAAATGGTATGGGCTCCCCCCATGCCATTTTAACCTGCCCCCCTGAATTGGTAAATGTTACATCCAGGCCTGCTGTGAGTTAACTACAGTTTACAGTAACTGCAGTGCAATGTTTGGCTCCGAGATGTACAGTACTGGAACAGAAGTGAAAGTATTGGGGAGTGGAAATGATCCAGTAAAGTACAAACTCCAAATTACAAATTACAAGTACAAACTCAAAATTGTACTGTACTACTTGTAAATGTGCTTAGTGACTTTATGCCACTGCACATTGCTGCCAGCATCTGTCAGAATAATGGTCACCCAGGTGAAGTCCTCATCCAGAGGGGATGTGAGATCAGGTCTCCTTTCACCAACTCTGAACCTCAGCCGTTGATGACTGATAGAAATCCCATACCGCCGCAGGAACCGCTTGCCTGCTCTTTTTTTCCCCCTGTCTGTCCTTCTGCCCGTCCGTGGCCGCCATTCTGTTGTCACTACTGCACCACGTCGCAGCACTTTATACAGTATTGTCAATAATTCATACAGACTCATCTGTCATTCTGTCAATAATATGTCACTGAGTTGTCGTCCGTCACTGCCGTACTGTGTTGCTTCACCTTTGCATTTTTTTGTGTGTCAGATGTCAATTGTTGATCAAATAATGTCTGTTTGGATTGCACAGTCATTCTACATATTATCTAGAATGTGATAACTCCCAGGATTTGTAAGGCTATTGCAACAAGGTAGTTGAACACTAGTAATATTCGAGTTTGTAAGACTCTTAGCTATGTTATAATTAATTAATTATTCATCCTCTATTCATCAACTATTCATCCTCATAATTAATCCATTAACTCCACACTAGAGCAAAGTAAGGTGTTCTCGGCAACATCACAGGCAGACGCAAAAAACACCTCCCCCAGCACATTGTATCAATCACCTTGTGGAAGTGGAACGTCACCTCAGTTGTCATGTGCCATTTCCGCACTTCCGGAGCCGCGCCCCAAGCCTCCCCCTCGGCCGCGGTGCATCCATTAACTTCAGCCACCATCTGTATACTGCTGGCAAGCATTTGCACATCTAGTGATCTGAAAGAATGTGCCTGTGATATGGTGATAGTGTGATGGTGGCTCACCTCCCTCCTTCCCTGCCTCCCTCCCTCCCACCATGCTCTGCCATTATCATCTCCATCTTCGTTTTGCTGTCGGCTCAAAGCTCGCCTGCTTTAGTTCACGATAAACATTGTGATCAGTAGCCGTTCTGCTAACTGCAGCACTGTCATGCAATTGTCTGTAAACACTTCTTATCACAGCTATCATCAGTGGCTTCGTCTTCATCAAGGCCGTCACCATCTTAAGACTCTTCATTTTCATCACCTTCGTCGTCATCATCATCATCATTATCCTCATTTCATTCCATCTGATGTGAGGCAGCTCCATCACACTCTCAAATCTTAACTTACTCTCTGTCCTGACTCAACCTAATAAATGTCTATATTCTGTTTAATAATCTGACACGATTCTTCGCCACACTTAGCTTCTTTGTCAGCTTTGGCCTGTACTGGCTAAACTCACAATGACTGTAGAAGTCCAGATAGGAACAAGAAAGAAAGAAACATTTTAGAAACAAAAAATCAATGTATTAACAAGAGCACTCCTGGATAATGAAACACCTAAGTCTCATTGCACCTCCCAACTACAGTTACACACCATTATTCACTATTCACCTATTACACCCTTATTCACTATTCACCCTTATTCTCGTATTCACTTCAAGAGGTCTAAAAAAAGGTAGTCAGTGAAGCATTTTATCTTAGTTTTAGTTCACATAATCAACTGTATCTATCCAGGAGAGTGGTTGTCTTGTCAGCAGATTCCTTAAAGACAGACTTAGAAATGTCATTTTTCTGTTATAGACCATCATCATTATCATCATCTTCATCATCCTCATCGCTGCTTTCCACCTGAGTGACTGTGGCAGCTTCACTCTCTGTCTCTGGATTTCAACGTATAGATGTCTATATTATCTTCTGATGCCATTCTTTTCCACACTTACTGTCAGCATCTTTGTCATTATCATCATCATCATCATCCTCATCCTCATCATCCTCACCACTGTGTTCCACCTCTTGTGAAGCAGCTCTCACCTCCTCTACGCCAACTTGTGCTTTCTTCCTGTTCGGCCTACATCTCTTGACGGTCACCTCTGACCCCTTTGACCCCTTCAGGGTTCAGGCCTGTGACCCAGCTCTACCTGTCGGAGGTGACGTCGGACTCGGTGGCGGTGGCGTGGAGCGCCCCGGCGCCGCCCGCCGACCTCTTCATCCTCAGCTACAGCTCGGCGGACGGCACAGACACCTCCAAGGTGACGCTGGACGGCTACAAGACGCGCTCTCTGGTCCAGGGCCTGCTGCCATCCACCGACTACACCGTGGGTCTCATCACCATACAAGGAGACGTCACGTCTGAGCCCGTCACGGCCTCACTCACCACAGGTCAGTTTGGCCAGTTCACTTTACAGCACATGTGGACAACTCGGGCCCCCACTGTGGCCTGCAGGATGAAATCACAATACCGTATTTTATCACTATAATTCCCCTAAGCGTTATGCCGATTTATTTTCACCTCAATCTATGATTCTTTTGCTTAAAATAGTCCTATTACTTCTTCTTGAACAAAAAACGGCGCATCGAACGGAGTTGGCGGAAAAAAACGGAGGGATATCGCGCAGTCTTGTTGACTTTCTATTGATCCCAGTGATCCAATGCCCTTGCGGTCAAAGGTGATCAGCTCGATTGCCGTTTACGTCATCATAAACCGTCACTATGTCCGCAGCATAGTCATCATTACAATAAAACAGTGGAATAAAACAAAAGGTCTGGAAACATGGGTTAAGCAATGAAGCTGTAACATAATAACTATATTTAATGTCATTGGAAATTAAAACGCAAAACACGTCCCACATGCTGAAAATAGTGTATTTTCACAGGTAATTGTTTCCTCAAACTGAGGCATCGGGAATCAGGACCTGTTTGTGGGCCGCAGGCACATGTTTATGGGTCCCTTAATTTTTGGTTTCCTTGCATTTTTTTTTTATAATTATTGTCACCAGGCTAGCGTTTTCATTAATTAATACCAAATTAAATATTTTTACTTAAAAGAAAAATCAAATGCATTCCATAAATAGTAAAAAGTAGTGAAAATAGCCGATTTACAAACTGTCATGTGGTGTCATGGGCTTGTAGATTCGCTATTTTCACTAAGTTGGGTTCGAGTGGAATTATTTCCCTTTTGGTAAAAAAAAAGAAAAAAGTAACCCTGTGGGAAACACAGGGTTAGTTGGTTATAGGGGAGATTGTCTGGTTCTCCTTCAGTTGGAATGGCATTTGCCGGTATTTCCTATTTATTTGTTTGTTTGTCTTGTGTATCTGACTGTGACTTACAGGCTTTTTACAGTGCAGTGAGATCAAAGCACTGACCTTTATCTGGTATTTTAGTTGACACTGAAAGAAATAACAGACCACCAACGGACCTAATGCATTCTGAGTGGTCGATAAGTGTCACATGGTGGTCCATTACATACTCTACTATTACAACAATATTGTTGTCGAATCGACGCTTTGTCTACGCCAAGGCAAAGGATGTAACATACAACGGAGGCGGCGATGGAAGTGTTTTTTGTTGTTTTCAGCAGCTGCAAGGTTCATTTTGACTTTTGTGGTGATGATTTACAGAAAAGAGATCATAACTGTAGAATCTGTTCACAGCTGTTCAGAAGATGGTGAAGAAAAAGCAATTTCAATTCAAATTCATTATAGTTTGGTTTCTTAATTAGTGACGCCAAAAGTCGCTGTAGCTGTACTTAAATTGATGGCTTATTTTCTTTAACGGACTTTTAGCAAGTCCGTTATGAGAAAATAACTGCATACTCGTGCTGTGAAGTTATGTTTTCATAACGGAATTGCTCACAGTGAAGGAACATTTATGTGCTCAGTAAACGCTACACTGTAGCTCACCATCTGTTCATGATCCATTTGTTGCCATTGTTCTATATAATTTCCCCCTCAGGGATCAATAAAGTGAATCCAATCTTATCTAATTCTATAACATGACGCGCACATGACATCTTCATCATTATTGCCTTTCAATACTAGCTACTGTACCACCATGCTCATTGCTCATTGTCTGTCTGCATGGAAAGCTCCAATTTGAGGCGTAAAATGCTGGCTAATGATGAGTGATGGAGTGCTGTGAACTGGGAGGTCAAGTGGGGACAACCGCATGTCACGGAGCGCCGCTGATTAATGACACAGCGTTGCTGTGGTTGTTTACCTTGACCGCGCAGGACGCTATGCGCTAGCCAGGGCCCCATTGGATGATGTCAGCGAAACCTGCTGACAGAATGCATTCACTAATGAAGGGAAGGGGAGTAGGAAGCAGGCTAGGGAGGGGGAACAAGGCACACAGTCTTGCCAGGGTACAGTGTTGTGTAGGGTAAAAAATCAATCGATTCGAGCTTCTGCCGTTACGTATGGGCTTTTGACTATGTACGAAAGCTATGTTTGTCAGCCGTCCATCAGCAGGTTGTTGGATAATTTATGCTTCATGGAACAACCACATTACTCCACAAAATTTTGTTATTGTGTAGCATAATGTATGCTACATGTGAACATGTAGCATACATTATGCTCCATGCCTCTATTAGTAATTAGTGCTCCTCTAGCCTGGTTTCCAGCCTGATTCACTCTCTTGCAATGCAAATCAGTCTGGCCAGGAGACTATCCAGGCCAGACAACAAACATCCAATCAGAAACAACGTTTTAACATAACAGGTGACGTTAGGGAAATTTGAGTCAACCAGGTTGGAACCAAAAATCCACATTGTTTGTTCCACACTGTCTCTCTCTCAGTCTGGCTTTTACTCTCTTTAATGTGTTGACATGGGTGTGTGTTTGTGTGTGTTAAATCTGCTCTTAATTTCTTTGATTTGTAACAAGAGAGGTGGCGGTGTTAGAAACACTTGTGTCGTCACAGAACCAAAGTGGGGATATTGCTGTGCAGAAAGCATGAGATAGAGAGAGAGAGAGAAAGAGGGGGGGGGGGGGGGGGGGGTAATGGTGATAGAGAGAAGTAAGTGATATTAACTGATTAAGTCTGATTAAGAACACCTACCGGTATATTCTGTTATCTGTGTCAGCAATGTATGATGCCCTAGTCCAGGGGTGATCAAAAGGTAGATCGCGATCTACCAGTAGTACACCAGGAATGTGGAGGTAGATCACATGACGTGATGCTCCTTAAAGTGCTCCTCATCTTTTTGACATTTTCCACTTGAATTAAGGGGACTTGATTGATTGACATGCATCCCATGTTTTCCAGATAGATTACAAAGCTCTCTCTTTTCTCTTTTTTTGTCTCTTTCTCTCGCTATCCCACCACATATGGATGCACATACTCTCTCTTTCGCCTACACAAATCACTATATGCAGAATTGAAATTGCATGGGGATTTAGAGACAGATGTATGGAACAGTATTCATTGCACCTGTTTTCTGATGGCAGTGTTTTTTTTTAAGTCATATACAGTATATGGCATCATAGACCCAGGGGAGTCGATGTCAGACTGCAGTCGGCCTCAGGTTCGCAGATTGTTTTTATTGTTAACACAGGACCAAGCATAGACTGAGCACTGCAGCAGGATTGGCTTCACTGATGACTTATGCTGCATTCACACCTGGGCTAAATAGTAAGCACGTAATGTGTATTAGTAGGACGAGCTCTATTTTGGTGGTGGTACCAATGATGATGATTGGCCAGCAAAATTCATGGGTTTGGATGTACACTGGAGCTGACTAAATGCTTGATATCAAGTATTACATAAATGCCGGAGCAGAGAAAATGGTGTGAGCCTTAATAAAACAAAATATATCCATTCCTCAACTATTCCCGGGGCCGCATCTATCAAAGGCGACAAGACGCTGCCAATGTCAATTATGCAAAGTGTCTTGAGACAACCTGTTGTGATTTCACACTATAATAAAATTGAATTGAAGAAGAAATACAAGTGGTAAATGGTGCATTTATATAGCGCCTTCATCCAACGCGCTTTACATATCCTATTATATTCACCCATTCACACATATACACACACTCCGATTGTAGTAGAAACCATGCAAGGCAGAACCATTACGTCGGGAGCAATTTGGGGTTCAGTGAGTTGCAAATGGACACTTCAACATATAGACTGGAGGAACTGTGATTCAAAGCGCCGCCCCCTGGATCATTGGACAACCGGCCAGCCGCCCCAGAATAGGTGTGCCGCAGTCACACAATAAATAGGTGTGTGCTAGGGGCTGAGGTGGAGTCTGAAGATTTCAGAGAGGCAGTCTTCTGTTTGACATACCCAGGGCCGTTGCTAGCCATTTGGGTGCCCTAAGCACAAATGCTTTCTGGTGCCCCCCCCCCCAACAAACAAGACAAATATGTTGTATTTCTCACAGGGCCACCGTTTCACAAGCAGTTATGGGCCATTAGCCATCCTGTTGTTTTCAGAATGATCCAACACCTCCAGTCTCCAGAACCAGTTAAAGGTAGGGTAAGTGATTTGAAAATCATGGTGTAGTACCTGCCTGGTGCACTAGGGGTGTAGTACCAGCCTGGTGCACTAGGGGCGCCCAAGAGTAGCTACACTATGTGAACCTGCTGTTCGATCCTGATTGGAGGAGAATTTACCCTCCACCTGGAGAACTTTTATTAGCTCCTCTGCTAACGTGGGGGAGGGGGAAACTCCATATATGGTCTGCACACCTTATAATAGAGCATTTTAACAGAAAGAAAAAAAAATGGGTGATATGATATCTGACAACAGTTGAAATCACTTCCCCTACCTTTAAACAGGTTTTGACTCATTTGATAACAAAAGGCTGAATTAATGAAGTCTAACACCTTGGAACAACCTTCCTAATGCCATTGTAATGTATAGTTCCCCGAATCCCCCACCACTACTCATTGTTTCTCGGTTGCAAGGGCGATTTTTTTCCTTCCCTTAATTCCTGGCCAAGACCAGCAAATTAACCACAGCTCCTGTGAAATCCTACTGAAATCCTCATGTAGGCTGCACCCTTGCAGCCTACACAGAAAGGTGGGGGCGTGTGTAGGGTGAGGTGGTGGTGGGGGGCATCCCTGACCAGTTATACTTAGGGCCTCATATAGCCTAGTAGCGGCCCTGAATAAGCCCGCAGCCAGGCTGCGTATTTTAGCTCGTATTTTCAAACAATTACAGTTTGGTCAATTCTCGATCATTTCTTACCATCCAACATGTTATGATGAAAAAACATGTTCCACGTTTTTTGCTGTATGTGGCGAGCATTTATCCCAAGTCTGCGGTTGTAAATTGCAAAAAAAAAAAAAAAAAAAAGTCGAGAAATTCGCGGCAAAACAGACATCTTTTTGATCATTCATATCTCCTTCAATTCTGGGCCATTTTGTACATTTCAAAATGCAGCGTGACCGGCAAAAATCACTCTATCAGATGCTGTATAGAATATGCGGGTAGGTCTTCTCTATGAAGCGGAATCAAGAAAAAACTAACTGTCGGGATTTCAGTGGAAACGTGAAAGCAGCAGCATTCGTCACAAGTTAATTAATGTATTTAATTACATTATGCCTTACCTAAACACAAGCAAGTGACCGACAGCAGGCAGCTGCAGCTGTTTATAGGACAATCCATAAATAAGGACTTGAATTGAACTGGCGCTTATGTGGACATCTCCAATGCGCACGGTCTGTGCCCGCACGACGCACGTGGATTTGAAATCCCGTTTTCTATTTCCCAAATCTATTTGACGAAATTAGCTTAAGGGACTGCGTGACAAACAGGGGGCACCATGTCTCTGGAGAGGGGCAGCCGGGCACAAAGCAGATTCAACAGTTTTCTCGGGAAAATGCATATTTATAGAAATTAGGGCTATTGATATTATTTTAATGGTGCCCTGCCGGTCACTGCCGGCCCAACGACACTGTGCGTTATGTGCGTTGCCCTCGCTACGGCACTGGACATACCATAGCGCCAACGGTTAGGTGTGTGCATCAATGCCATTGGAGGTTAGGGTTAGGCATTGGTCCGGTTGTTGCTGTAGGTTTAGGTGTATCGGACCAGTGAAATGTTGGACAGAACGCATGGCCCCGAATGCAGAGTGAGCCTACAGTTTTGAGGCCTGAGGTCATCCCACAGCTTTGGAACGACGAGTGAGAATGGTAGGATTGTCGGCAAAGGTGTTGTAGGTGAAGGGATGATGTTTTGTGACCTTGTGATTCAAGAGAGTAGGATCTTGTCTTGAACCAGGTGGTTCCTTGCGGTTCAGTTACCTTGTATGTCATCACCAGCTGTTTTGAATTGGGTGGGTGGGCAGCAACCAGAAAGGTAGCAATGCAAAAGCAGAGAGGTGTGAACATTGAAAAGCAATGTTGAGAATCAGGTATGCAGACGTTGAAAACCAGGTATGCTGTTGCACTAAATTGGAGAGGTTTAACTGAGACTTCGACACTACAAGTAATCGCTGTAGTGTAGAATCAAAACACTACTGGAAACCAGTCATAAGAACACTGGCTGCTATTGCATTTTATTTCTCAATGTTTTATTTCTCAATTTATACCTTTGGAACGTTGGGTGTGGTCTTACAAACCTATACACGCTCAGAGTTTGATTATATCAGCCATATGACAGCCATTCGTTCCCAACACAGTACTTACTCACTTGTGAGTAAGTACAGTTGTACCATTGATAGATTGGTTGTTGCCCTCTTTTACTCACTGTAGGGTGACAGTATGTATTGTTTGCCCATACCACTGGGATAAATTGTTTGTGTACACTTTGACTCATAGCTTATACTGTACAGTATATCATCCAAACCCTGTGTGGTTGAAATGGGCCAGACAATACCCTAAATCTTAGTTGTTTGGTATGTTGTTGCTAATATCTGCACATTACCAGTTAGTTAGTCAATTATTTATATTAGCCTCAATAGCCAGACTTGTAATATTTCCAGTCCACCTACTGTAAATACTGTTTGCTCTTTCCAGCATGATTTTGGTTACGTCACCAAGACTGCTGTTCTCTTAACTGGCCGTTGATGCCAACACAATACCATAATGTATCACTTTTTGTATCACACACAAGTAGGCTGCACATGGACTACTTGTGTGCAAGGCGCAAGTTAAGAAAATGGTGGTTAATTAAATGAGGTTGAAATGAACTATATTGAAGGCTATTCAGGGGCATATAGGGTCCCTGAATGGACTCATATTATTCTCCCCAAGAAGCCTGGTGTGGAAAAAAAGCTAAAATGTGCAGCCATTACTTCTGGCATCCAACTCTGCCAAAACAAAAAATATAATTAGCAAGATATGCACACATGAATAATCACAACTTATCTAAATGCCGGAGTATTTCATAGCAGCTGAATTTAAATGAGTTGCGAGGCCAGAAGTTATAAATTGCCTCCCATGGTTGTGAATAATAGACATTATTCTTTGGGAAATAGGCGAGAGACTGGAGAGCGCTGCTTTACAAGGTGCACGCATAAGGGCCCCCCCATCCACAATAATGGAAAGGAACAATCATTCATTCTCTGCTCTCTCTCTCTCTCTCTCTCTCTCTCTCTCTCTCTCTCTCTCTCTCTCTCTCTCTCTCTCTCTCTCTCTCTCTCTCTCTCTCTCTCTCTCTCTCTCTCTCTCTCTCTCTCTCTCTCTCTCTCTATATATATATATATATATATATATATATATATATATATATATATATATATATATATATATATATATATATATATATATATATATATATATATATATATATATATATATATATATATATATACACTCAACAAAAATATAAACGCAACACTTTTGTTTTTGCTCCCATTTTTCAGGGGATGGACTTAAAGCCCTAAAATTCATTTCAGATATACAATATAACCATTTCTCTCAAACACTGTTCACAAATCTGCCTAAATGTGTGTTATTGAGCACTTCTGCTTTGTTAAGATAATCCATCCCACCTCACAGGTGTGCCACATCAAGATGCAGATGTGACATCATGATTAGTGCACAGGTGTACCTCAGACTCTCCACAACAAAAAGACACCCTGAAATGTGCAATTTTCTTTTGCCTTATTGGGTGTATAGGGCTCCGAACCAGTCAGTATCTGGTGTGACCACCATTTGCCTCATGCAGTGCAACACATCTTCTTCACATAGAGTTTATCAGATTGTCAATTGTGGCCTGTGGAATGTTGGTCCACTCCTCTTCAATGGCTATGTCAAGTTGCTGGATATTAGTGGGAACTGGTATGCGCTGTCGAAATGGTAATAATGTGGTAATATTGTGTTATTACCATTTTTACAGTGTGTAACAGTTCCCACTAATATCCAGCAACTTCACATAGCCATTGAAGAGGAGTGGACCAACATTCCACAGGCCACAATTGACAATCTGATAAACTCTATGTGAAGAAGATGTGTTGCACTGCATGAGGCAAATGGTGGTCACACCAGATACTGACTGGTTCGGAGTCCTATACACCCAATAAGGCAAAGGAAAATTGCACATTTCAGGGTGTCTTTTTGTTGTGGAGAGTCTGAGGTACACCTGTGCACTAATCATGATGTCACACCTGCATCTTAATGTGGCACACCTGTGAGGTGGGATGGATTATCTTAACAAAGCAGAAGTGCTCAATGTCACACATTTAGGCAGATTTGTGAACACTGTTTGAGAGAAATGGTTATATTGTATATCTGGAAAGAATTTTAGGGCTTTAGGTCCATCCCCTGAAAAATGGGAGCAAAAACAAAAGTGTTGCGTTTATATTTTTGTTGAGTGTAAATATATATATATATATATATATATATATATATATATATATATATATATATATATATATATATATATATATATATATATATATATATATATATATATATATATATATATATATATATATATATATATATATATATACATACAGTATATGGCTTATATGTATACTGTATGTATACAGTATACATACAGTATACATATAAGCCAGACCTCCGAAATTGGAACATTAATTAACCTATGTTTAAAATTGTTTATAGGATCAAGAGTTTTCAGTTTTCATCCTATATATTTTTTGCACATTTTCCTATGCAATGCCTTCCCGCTGACTCGGACTGCCTGCGGCCTCCCAGTCAGGAAGTCCAGCAGCCAGTTGCACAGTGACGTGTTCACTCCACTGAACCAGCTTGTGTTTGAGCTGCTGGGGGATGATGGTGTTGAATGCTGAGCTGAAGTTGATGAACAGCATCCGTACTGGGGGCACGGTGGTACAGTGGTTAGTGCTGTCGCCTCACAGCTAGAAGGTCCTGGGTTCGATTCCCGCTAGGGGCGCTGCTGTGGGTGCTGGCGGCGTGTCTGCTCCTCCGCGTCATCAGTGCCCATACCCGAGGTGGGGTTGGTGAAAGGGCCTTTCTGTGTGGAGTTTGCATGTTCTCCCCGTGTCCCCTAGGGTAGATACCCTCACAAAAACATGCTGTAATCCTGGACTCTAAACTGCCTCCCCCTGGCCAGCCGGGGCGCCTGATGGAGGGGACAGGAACTGGTTGGATTAACGCGTTCCTTCCACGCGCTACGTCCAACCAGGGAAACTCCCCCCTGTCAGGTGAAAATAAGGCAGCTTGGACTCCTCATGCATTGAAGGAAGCATGAGGCCAGTCTGCTGCCTCCCCAGGTTGGTGGAGGGTGTGTAGAGCCCAGGATCACATTAGGAATTGGCACTGGGTGAAAAAATGGGCTACAAAATCGTGGGGAAAAAAATATTAAGAGAAAAAAAATATTTAAAAAAAAAATAATAATAAGATGTAATAACTTAGGCTATATCATTGTCTTTGTGTAAGTATCACTTGGGAAGTTTCATGGCGATAACAATTTAGGGACTCTAATTAACATTTCAATTTTGGATCTCTGGCACCTGGACTAAAAACAAAAACAACTGAACAAGTTAAAAAAGAAGCCCCCTCTCCCCCTCTCTCTCTCTCTCTCTCTCTCTCTCTCTCTCTCTCCGTACATTAGCTAAGCGCAGGTCGAAACATCCACAAATATTATGCCTTCATATTGTTGTTGTATTTTTCTTTTACTTTTCTCTACAGCTTTGGATAATGAACGTTGCCTCTGCCTTCCTTCCCACACGCAAAGCTGTAATGTTTATGCAAATTATTCTAGAGAGAAGGATTAAAAATGGACCAAACTGGGATTATTGCGGCAGCGGCACAGGGACACCCAAGGTCACGGCTTCTCAAGTGTCTGAGGCATGAAAATGCATGAGCCTCATAATGGATTAAAACGCCACCGTGTGTACGCACCTGTCAAAACTGCCTCGTCTCGCTTATACATATGTACTGGCACACAGGTGTGTGTGTGTGTGTGCGTGTGTGTGTGTGCGTGCGTGAGTGTGTGCGTGCGTGTGTGTGAGAGAGAGAGACAGAGAGTGAGAGAGCGTGTGTGCATGCATGTGTGCATGCGTGAAATGAGGTGGATTTGTGCACTCTGCAGAGTTACTTGAATACTTGAATACTCTGGGAACTTGCATCTCATTTTACAGTTGTCTCGCTCTCTCTCTCCTTCCCCACTCTGTGTGTGTGTGTGTGTGTGTGTGTGTGTGTGTGTGTGTGTGGGTGTGGGTGTGGGTGTGGGTGTGGGTGTGGGTGTGGTGTGTGTGTGTGTGTGTGTGTGTGTGTGTGTGTGTGTATGTGTGTGTATATACACATAGCACACGCTGTTTCTCTCTATATGTCTCTATATGACGCTCTCTCTCTCCCTCTGTATAGCCATGGACCCCCCCAAGGAGTTGGCAGTGTCCTATGTGTCAGAGGATCTGGTGACTATCTCCTGGATCAAACCTCTGGCTCCCTTCGACTACTATAAGATGTCCTACCAGTCAGCGAGAGGTGCGGTGTACTATACTGTAGTGTGTGAACTGACGCGCCATTCTTTCCCCACCGCATGTCTTCTTGCATGTCACATACTGTAGCGAAGTCCCGCGCTGCACTCCGAATGGACCTGCCACAATGAAAGTGTCATTGATGCAGGTGTCATTGATGCCATCACTAAGAGTGTGTGTGTGTGCGTGTGCGTGTGTCAGAGGAAAGTAGGTAGGCACAAGTAGGCTATGGCCTACCCACAGTTTTGCACTTTACTGAGTGCTGATGTAGTTGTGTATGAAGTAATGCAGAATGTTTAACAGTTAAAGTAACTCTTGAGAGGGTAAAATGAAACCAGAGTTAAAAATCTAAGGGTCCATTTGGTTACCAAGTCTCCATCATTTTGCTGGGGACCAGCTGGAACCCTCTCGAGGATCACTGGGTGGTCCCCGCCCGGGGACCATTGGTTTGAAAACCACTACTCCTTTTTGGTGACTCTTGTGTTGTGTCCCCCATGCAGGGCGAGTGGACAGCGTGGTTCTGGACAGTGACGTCACCAACTACACACTGTCCAGCCTGTTTCCTGCCACTGAGTACGAGGTCAGCCTCAACGCCGTCAGAGGCAGTCAGGAGAGCAAGGTGGCCACCATGTCCGTCTTTACAGGTAGGACCATACGGCAATACCCTGCTAATGCAACAGGTAGTACTGTACCATACAGCAGGGGTTTTCAACCTTTTTGATCCCAGGGGCCACTATTTATTCAGCATTTGAGCCACGGACCAACATTTGATGTCATTTTAGCCCCACAGACTCCTAAAACTAAAGATCTCTTTTGCCTTTGTCCACAATTCCCGGCTGGATTATGGAGAAAACAAAACAGCCAAACATACAGACAAAATGACCATTAATCTTCTACATTCTCTAGTTGTGCAGACTTGGGCTAATTCCGATGGTGAATATTTTAACTCTTGAGAGTGTAAATATGGAGCCAAATGGATCCACATGGGTCCATTTGGTTTAATTTTTATACTCAAAGAGTTAGAATTGATTAACCAACTTTCTATCATTTAGCTGGGGAACACCTGCAATCCTCTCAGGGACCACTGGTGGTCCCCGGACCACCTGTTGAAAACCCCTGCCATACAACATAAAGGAGCTTAACAGGGGCTTCAGTATTACATGTTGCTAATGCAACAGACTCTGTGCCATACAGCATAAACTGATTTTAATGCTATATTATAGCATTTTTCCTGGGGAGCCCCTGGAACCCCTTCCAAGGCCCCCTCTGAATTAACATCTGAATGAAATCAGCTAGCCTAATCACGTAGTTAATGTAAAATAGAGAACTTTACGGAGCAGTAAAACCAAATTATATAATGGTTCATTTAGTATATTACAAGATATTTTCACAGAGACCAATTATCAACAACAGTTATATTAAAACAAATGCACTCACTTGCAATGCAATGTCACTGTTACATTACATCAGTGAAGGACATGAGTGAAAGGCGGCAGAGGACATCTCTTGCATCCCTACCCTGTATCTCCCTGTCTGTCCTGATGCGATTAGACACATTGGCCCTCCTCCCGTCTATATATGTGTCCGCTCATTACTTTGAAGCCAGTGTATGAAGTGTGAACCCTTCTCTGTCTTGCTTCTCTCTCTCTCTCTCTCTCTCTCTCTCTCTCTCTCTCTCTCTCTCTCTCTCTCTCTCTCTCTCTCTCTCTCTCTCTCTCTCTCTCTCTCTCTCTCTCTCTCGCTGTCTCACTATCCTCAGACAAACTCCTTCAGTGCACAGCAGACATACTCAGTCTCAACTTCCTCATCTGTAATAGGAAACTGTCTCATTAGTTCAACACTCTCGTTTGTCTCCCTCCCACACGGCTCGTATCTCTTCCTCGCTCTCTCTCTCTCATTTCGTCCTCCTCTGTGTCTCCTTTTCTCTTCACCCGCTCTCTTGCTATTAATTATTCTTTTTCTTTTTCTTTTTTTTGCTCGAAATTAACGCTGCTACTTAAAAATGACGCTCAAAATTGTCAGGTCTGTTGCTTCATTACAAGAATATAGCCTGAAGGAACAGCAGCAACGGCACTTTAGTTGCTTAAATAACATTCTCCACGCATGCAGTGCCCGACCGGGGGAACATTTAACGCGCTGTTCGGGCGACTAAAGCAAATGAGGGATTTGGAAGGAGTAATCCGACAGTGTTTGGCCAAGGATCTAATGACCTGGAAAATGTGGAGCTTCGTAGCCGACTTTATTTCCATAATCCATTATTTTCAAGAGGAGGGAGACCTAAAGGAAACAGGGGCCTGCGGTTTTGTTTTCGTCCGGGCGTCCGGGGCCTTAGTGAGATGGATTTGAGGCAGTTCGCACAAAGTGGAACATGTTGGGGCACCACTTATGCCCTAACGACGGTACTCGTTAAAATGAGGCAGAGCGCAGGCCCCCCGAAGAGAGACGAGGTTCTCTCCACCCATGTAGTCTCTCCAGACTAGTGGTGGAAGAAATACTCCGATATCTTTACTAGTAGAAGTTGCGATATCAAAATAAATACCAAGTACAACCCCAAAAATGTCAATAAAAACAGAATGCATTGATTTGCAAATCGTTTTCAACCTATATTGAGTTTAATACACTACAAAGACAGTATATTTAATGTTCAAACTGATAAACTTTATTGTTTTTTGAAATTATACAATCTTTTGTAAATTGATCCCTGCAACACGTACCAAAAAAGTTGGGACGGAGGCAACAAAAGACTGGGAAAGGTCATGAATGCACAAATAACGCCTGTTTGGAACATTCCACAGGTAAACAGGTTAATTTTAAACAGTTTAATATTGTTATTGAGTATAACGGGACCATCCCAGTCGCTCACAATCAAAGATGGGGCGAGGTTCACCACTTTGTGAACAATTCTGTGAGAAAATCATCTAACGATTTAAAAACAATGTTTCTCAACATTCAATTGCAAGGAATTTGGTGATTTCATCATCTACAGTCCATAATATAATCAAAACATTCAAATAATCTGAAGAACTTGCTATACTAAAGCATCAAGGCCGAAAACCAACATCTAGCACTTGTGACCTTTGATCCCTCAGGTGGCTCTGCATTAAAAACTGACATCATTGTGTAAAGGATATTACTGTGTGGACTCAGGAACACTCAGAAAACCATTGTCACTTTACAGAATTTGACGCTACACCTGCGATTGCAAGTTAAAACTCTACCATGCAAAGCAAAGCCATACATCAGAAAGGTTGGTTTGAAAAAACAACTAGAAAAACAACCAGAAATGCCTTCTCTGGGTACAATATCATTATCAAAATGGTTATACACAAAGTGGAAAAGTGGGCTGTGGTCTGATGAGTCCACATTTCTAATGATAGTGGACCCAGAGAAGGCATTTCTGTTTTTTTTCAAACCAACCTTTCTGATGTATGGCTTTGCTTTTCGATGGTAGATTTTTAACTTGCAATTGCAGGTGTAGCGACAAATTATGTAAACTGACAATGGTTTTCTGAGTGTTCCTGAGTCCACACAATAATATCCCTTACACAATGATGTCAGTTTTTAATGCAGAGCCACCTGAGGGATCAAAGGTCACAAGTGTTTGGTGTTGGTTTTCGGCCTTGACGCTTTAGTATAGCAAGTTCTTCAGATTCTTTGAATGTTTTGATTATATTATGGACTGTAGATGATGAAATCACCAAATTCCTTGCAATTGAATGTTGAGAAACATTGTTTTTAAACCGTTGGATGATTTTCTCACAGAATTGTTCACAAAGTGGTGAACCTCGCCCATCTTTGATTGTGAGCGACTGGGATGGTCTTGTTATACTCAATAACGATATTAAACTGTTTAAAATTAACCTGTTTACCTGTGGAATGTTCCAAACAGGCGTTATTTGTGCATTCATGACCTTTCCCAATCTTTTGTTGCCCCCGTCCCAACTTTTTTGGTACGTGTTGCAGGGATCAATTTACAAAAGATTGTATAATTTCAAAAAACAATAAAGTTTATCAGTTTGAACATTAATTATATTGTCTTTGTGTTGTATTCAACTGAATAGAGGTTGAAAACGATTTGCAAATCAATGCATTCTGTTTTTATTTACATTTTACACAACGTCCCAATTTCAACGGATTTGGGGTTGTATTAGACCTTTATTTATATTAACTGGGCAACAAAACTTTGTAACCTAACTTTCGGTAATTATTTCTACATGAATTTGAAATGGTCTCAGGGCTGACACCAAATGATGCTGCCACTCTGTGTGTTGAAACACCAGCTTCCAATTGCCCTATTGCATAGCCCTTATCCTGCAACCCACACGTAGCAGTGTTACTCATTCCAGGACTGCCTGATCTCTTCACGCCATACCTTGTTGTAAAGGTGACTAATTAACAATCTTGCAGTTAGGAACTTAGGAATAGGTTAGGTTGTTGCAATGGCAGTTGGAACTAAGGCCTGTAACACAGAAGATTTGTCAGACTTTTTCAAAAATATACTCCCCCCCCCCCCACATGCTCACACCTAGTCGCGCCGCAGCTTTTACCAAGTGGAATTACTTTCTCTGTAGTATTCAAAGATTCTGAAAGAAATCGCCCGGCTTGGGAAATTAGGCACTGTTAATCACCGAGCAACAAGATGAAGCCGCTCTGCACACAGTCAAATCAGATTTCTCACCGTGTTTTTGTCTTTCTGTTCGAGTTCAGACATGATGAGAAAGGATACTTCCAAACAGAGCACGGAGACTAGAGGGAGAAAGATAATGAAAGCGAGATTCAAATCAAAGCTTACATTTTTAGTGAGCCCATGTCAGAGGAGAAGCTTCTGCAGGAGCTAAAAGTAAGAACAGAGACATGTCCAAAATGAAAGACACCAACTGAAAGAGTCAGAGGTTATGTTTTCAGTAGAGGAGCAAAGACGGAGAACAGCGTACAGGAGTGTGATGGGAAAAGATTACATTTTTGGCTGCGGATTTTGTCTGTCAGAACAGCTCAGCTTGTTGCAGTTAGCAAGGTGGGAACGTTTTCAAGTTACAGTAGCAATGAAGGCGATGATGGCCACTCACACACACACACACACACACACACACACACACACACACACACACACACACACACACACACACACACACACACACACACCAGCACTGGCTTCACGGTTAAGCTGCATAGTGGTTTCACTCAGAGAAGCAGAGCCGCCACAGTAATGAGAGGACATATACCCACAGATGAGAGGCCTGGCAGTATGTCTGAGTACACACAGATTCATGTCTAATGGTCTGGTGTCTAACTTCTTGCATTGTAAGAGTTTAATGTCAGACTAGCGTTACTGGGACAAATATTCATTTGTGAGCATGAATACGCACATGTGTCCGTCTGTGTGTATATTTGTATGTGTTGGAAATCAGTGTATGTAAAACAAGCTAGGGAGCAGATATTTATCCAATCTGGGAACTAAAATGTTACAAAGAAATGTCTTTACCGATGTGTTTCTGATGTTGTCTAATAACATGTAATAAAATGTTCAAATTCAACATTTTAGTAAATGTTATGAGACACCATTAGATACACATTGGTGAAAACCATTTAGTTTCCAGATTTTCCTAGCTTTCCCTCCCTAAAGTGAATTTTACAGCTACAGCATAACTATTGAGAACTTGGAAGGGAATAGTAAAGGGCTAAAGGCTGGGAATAGCAGCAGCATCCCTCCCAGGGTGGACCATGTTGGGGATTGATGAGTCTTATGGTGAATACCTGTGGTGGACTGCAGACTGCGGTATGTTCTAAAAAAGGAAAAAAGTTCCACTGTCCTGTGGTGCTGTTGAGAACAAGGCAATCTCTTTAATGTTGGCTAAAATACATCTACTATATATATTGAAGTTGCCCAATAACACTCTAAATAAAAACATGGAGGATCGGATTGCTCCTGCATAATACTAGAGAACACATCCATGCATGCTTTATTGCCCTTTTGGTGTATTTCCGTTTTTGTGCTTTGTTTAACATAGCAAACCTATGTTTCACAAAAAAACACCTTTTGGTCATTTGATGGTCTACTCAGACTCACGTGAACACCCCATGCAGTTTATAAGTTAATCCTTTCAGTATTTGATGTTCATTTTAGCTGCCACGCCCCCTTCCTATACAAACCCATTATAACTTAAAACTCCATTTTAACCATGATAGATTCATCAAAAACAGTAAACACCCACTCTTTTTTTTCTGGTGACTCCTCCTAATATGTGAGATGCCTTGCTTTCTCATTTGCTGTTTTTACTATTTTTAAAATATTGTTTTATTTGTTTTGAAAGTGAACTTTCCCTTTAAGGTATGCTATAAAATCTCCTATAAAACCTCCCATAATTCAATTTTCATTTTAATTTAATGTTTTTGGTCAATGAATTCTAAGTTTCCCATACAGTCCAGTTCCTACTACAGCGTCATACCTACAGTAAGTAGCAAAAGAACTGCAGATTTACAGTATATCTGACATACAAGGTTTCTCATGCGCAACTGGAGAGGGAAATGGAGATAATGATTAGATTTCATAGTACTTGAGTGATTGTGTGTGTGTGTGTGTGTGTGTGTGTGTGTGTGTGTGTGTGTGTGTGTGTGTGTGTGTGTGTGTGTGTGTGTGTGTGTGTGTGTGTGTGTGTGTGTGTGTGTGTGTGTGTGTGTGTGTGTGTGTGTGTGTGTATTTTCTAATTCTACTTTATACACACCATCTCAATTGCTTGATTTAATTCACTCGGCAAGGCTCAGATACATTCAATTAAACTGTTTTGCAATTAAGCTAATTATTTTAATCAGGTTTGTTCATCTAACATGGCCCCAGTGATGAGGATTCTGTAGCTACTACTATGCTAATGGGCACTATCTGAATCAGTTTTACCAGTCGATCTGATTGTGATGAGGGCAGGGCAATATTAATTACACCATCTGGGATGACTTTTATTTCATAGTTATTGGTCTCTGTCTTGGCACAAAAGACTCATCTTGCAATGCTAAAATATTATGGCTGAGGAGAAAATGGGGTTGAAACACCAGGGGTAAAGGTATAATTAAATTCCATCTCAATCTTGGCATGTCTGAATATTCAATGTAGGGACCAAGGGGGGGCAGCGAGGTGTAGGTAGTTTAATGTTGAGGGCAGCTGAAGCCTAAACTTAGGCTACGGAAATAGCAGGCCTACAAGCTCACAACACATCATGAGTAGGGGAAACCAGGAACACAATAGCAGACAGACTTAACCAGCATAGATATAACATAAAAAATGCCAAAGAGATGTCGCTAATAGTACAACATTTTATTGGACATGGAATTGGAGCAATGGAAGTGTGTGGTCTAGAATGCAATCAAATGTGGACAGAAGGGGAGAGAAAGTTTGCAGAAAAACAATGGATTTTAAAACTTAATACAACATTTCCACAGGGCTTAAACCACTATGAAAGATAGTTAAGATTAGTTATCTCAGACATAAATAGACTCTTCTTCAACAAAGATGGCAAATGCAAACATTCTCTGTATTGTACTCATACATAATGCTGTAAGATACAAAACATTGAAGTCCTTTACCACAAACTTAACCACCGACCGATATGCCAACGGTTGCGACTGCTATGAACCGGTTGCAAATGCCGTTATACAAAATGCTTGTGACGTATGCCGCGGTCGCAAAATGATGTCACAGAAGTACAACCGTTTTGGCCATTGGTCCTGCCGGTTGGCCACCCGTTGGAACGTGATGCACAACATACATCGCAGTCACTAATTGATTGCACCCCTCCTCCGCTTGGTCGCTGCGTTGTGAGCTCAGCACATGGCACTGTCGTGTGACAAAGTATAAACCAGGCTTAACATGACACTTTATTCAGCATACAGTATGTTGGCATATAATTCCTGTTAAATTTCACAGAAAAGGGGAAGAACATTATTACTGCACTGTTACTGCATTGGGCCCATACAGTATATGGGTTTCTATAATTACAGGCTATATTTGGGTCAAAATAATCTTGGGTTTGTATTATTACCCCTCATGACCACTTAGATACACTTAGTTATTGCATTTATAGTGAATTGTGCATAAATACAATCCTGAGAGCATACTTTATGGACTAAATAATGCACACCTCAGGGGTATTCGCTATGTATGCTTACTGCAAGAGGCTAATGATAAAAAAAGATCTCAGCCGTGCAACACCGACACAGAGAAAGAAATGATATGCATTGGAAAAGAAGTAAACACAATAGATCCCACAGCACCATACATTAAATCACATTACACAGAGAGTGTGATTACCTGCAGTTAACAAAATGTACCAGTAGTTGTATACTGGACGTGAAGATATAAAAGAATCTCCAGAAAGTGAATTATGCCTGAAAAAATAAAAAAAAAAAAAAATCCATTTAGGCCCTCCAAATACTTTATTGATTATATAGTTATTGTCCATAAAGTAGTCCCTCCAAACAATAACTGTTCCTTTGTGCCATTGTCCTTGGTAAAGAGGACAGCTTTGGCAGTCATAATATGGAGAAAAAAAACTATATACTTGTCGTACTACAGCTGCAACAGATACAACATAACCCAAATTGGGTCCAATAACACAGTTTGTTTACCCGGACATCTTATATTCACTTCTCCTTCTGTTTCCTACAGATTTAGACTTACCAGCTAAGCTGAAGGCGCCCAACTTTACTTTTGTATTGTTTTGGGTTGAATCGCAAGGACTGATGATCTGATGTGTTGTGTTGTGTTGTGTTCTCCTATGCAGCCATGGACATGCCCACTGAGTTGACTGCCCTCAACATTACTCCACAAGGAGCCCTGCTGAGGTGGAACGCCCCTCTGTCCAGCGTTGACAACTACGTGCTCACCCTCACATACAACCAAGGTATGGGACAGATGGATGGATGGATTTAAAAAGGATTAATGATTGCAATCATGCTGATTTACCTTAAATGTGACCTAGGTGGTCACATTTAAGGTATTCAGCCTAATTGCTAGTTTAGGTACGTAGTATTAATTTCTACCACCTATTATTACCAGCTACATTTGCTACCACAGAAAGCCCAAATGTGCACATTTTGTATTCAACATTAAAGCTCAGACCTGCACAGTTAAAGCAGCACAATATGTGTTTCAAGTCGCTCTTGTCACTTAACAGTTGTGCGTGCCGTTGAAATAGGTCTACGTCAGCGGTTATCATTATGAAATATAGTAATGACCGATGCCTCTTAGGTAGAGCTACGTCACTCTTACGTCGCTTACCGTCGTTGGTTTGATACGATCCCCATGATAACAGCAGCGTGCAGCGACCGCATATTACATTGACGGACCATAATAAGGGACGGACCAACCGCAAACCGGAAGTGTGTGTCGCCAACTAACTTGTCCGTCGGGTAACATGGACCGACATATGAAATATGACTTTTAGATGAAAATCGCTGGCACTGGCTACCTCAAAAAATATGAAAAAGGGCTGGCACTGTGAGTCGCTCTTGTCACTTAATATCGGTTGTGCTTGTCAATGTTGGTAAGAGAGAAACTCCATTTGATCACATCACATGCGGATTGGCTGTAGACACAGTCATTTAACTTTGGGAGTGTAACCAACCAAATGGACCCGCTCGCTCACCCAAGACGGCTCGGTTCGCCCTGTTTATGTCATACAAGGTGGCACCTGTTCACGCAACTTTCATTTCGCATTGACTTATATTACGTATTCAAAACGCAAAGGGCCAATACTATGAAAATCATATATGAGTGTTAATGGAAATTGGTCTCAGGAACAGCTCGTTTCATTTTGTCAATAATATTGATGCCATTAATGCACCCTACTTATATAATTCCTCCTCTTCTTCAGTCTTCAGTTCAACCACTTTGTCCACCATTGATTTTCCAAGCTGGCATGGGATGGAAACAATCCTTGTTTTATCTAGCATCAGTATTATAATTACTCAAATATTAAATAATCTGCATATCAGCGCCCCCACCAACTCAGGACATTGTGGTACTGAAGCTAAACTGTCCAGAAATAAATGACAAGGACTGGTTTTATCAGTGGTGATTGAAGCTCAAACCTTTAGAAATAAGCTTGAGGGACATATACAATATAATATTAAGTATTCTAAACAATTTTAGGAATGTATGTTATTTGCGCTTTAACAATCCAAGTCTGAATGCACACAATCAGATTTCTCTCAAATAGCTCGGGGTGTTATGCAGATATGATAGATCTTCCACTCTGAAAGCTGCCCCTCCATTCCAGACAAAGAAAATGTGTTCCATCATGTTCCGTCTTCATATTACGTTGTGACATCCTGGTCTCTGTAGAAGTGGTTTGGTTGTATTTCCTATGATGAGCTGACAAGCGTAGCATAAAGGAAGTGTTAACACTGGCTTGCTTTCTGATCTCATCGCCTGATCATTTTGTGTGTAAGCCATATCCAGAGGCATAACGGTCAGCTTTCAGTGTCAAAGATACAGACTGTGGAATAAGTCAGTGTCTCAGTGCCAGGAGTTAAAGAGTTGTTTTGGGCCAGCCTTTTTCCGAAGTGAGATATGACTGTGTGCTGCTTCGTATCAACTGTGACATCGTACCAAATCTCTGTAGGCTATACCCTATACTATACAGTATTTTTCAACCTCCATTTAACAAGTGTGCCTCAATCCTCCTATCCCAGTAGGTGAGCAATATCCACATTGCTTCCTCCCTGTAGAGTTGGTATAAAATGTGTTCCCTGAAACGAATGGATGGCTGCCAAGGCAAGTCAGCCACCTACACATTCTGATTACGACCACCCGATGAATATTTGGAACGCGGCCCTGGCCAAGCGAATGGAGGGACTGAAATACGACCCTATAGTAACTCCCATAAGTGTCGAGGGGAATTTTAAAGTTTCAAATAAAAACCAGCTGCCTTTGGCAGTTGTCACACTTCACAAAAGTAATTGTCGAGCATAAACAACCAGTCAAACCTTTAACCACACTCAATCTCAACCATGAAGACATTAACCTCTGACTTTGATAAACTGTCTTTGAAAACCATATTTCTGTACTTTAAACCAACCTGCTTCGAGAGTTACCCAGCAGAGAAATCCATATTTCTTGGAACCGTAGAGTCGACGACCGGTTGATTTATAACCATTGTCAGCCAACAGCTGCTAAGTCAGTTACAGAGGTACAAAGTTCTTTGTTGAGAATTGAGTAATGTGCTAATAGTGAAACCTTTGCAATATATGTATCTATGTTGTGAAAGTTAACATTCATAACTAAAATATAACCATGAACCCCACTCCAAATAACCACACAGGTCTATGCCCTGATTAAGTGAACGCATACTGTAGAGTTTCTGCAAGTGAGAAAGGTGCTGACATGCCAAGTCAGTAATAGATCTGGCCATCGTCCTTATAGTTGACATACACTTGGAAAGCAGTCTCTCGTCCTGCTGGCCAGTCAATACAGCTTTCGTCAATATCAACAAGAGTTATAAGTCAAATGACAAGACAGCCCAACAAGTGCATGCCGCTGAACTATTGACACGTTGACTTAGACTTTTTTATTAAGTCAACTTGTGTGGTGAACATGCTGTTTATTTTCTCTCTTCCAGAGTTTTTATAATCAATTCAGTTGATATAATCCATCTCAATACTAATACTCATTTATACCATTACTATAGTATTATCTCTAAACCAGTTGGAAATGGTTTTAATGTATATGGGCTTTTTATTTTGTTTAATTTCGCATTGCAGTCATTGTGAAGTTATCTTCAATATACCACACCAAGAGCACTTCAATTTCCAGAATTGAGAAACCCCTATTATCCAGTTGAAATTGTATTTTGTAAATTGGATGATACAGTATGCATAAACGTGCCACACAATGTATTGGATCAAAAATAATTATTCATTCATTTTTTATGAATTCTTTATTATAACTGCTGTATGCTGTATTATCATATAAATTAAAATGTGCCTCTCTCTAAATTGAGTTGAGAGTCCATTCTAAAGGACAGAAAAGTCACTCATTTTCAATTAAAAATTAAATTTGTATTCTGTAAAACATACCTGCCCAAAGCAGTATTTAATCAAAGTATGTTTGATTTGGTTTGGTTTGGTTTGGTTTGGTTTGGTTTGGTCACAAAATATAAAAAGGAACATGCCAGGAGGAGGCAAGAAGTCGTTTGGGCTTATACAGTACAAGGTCTCTCTACCTCTGTATAACACAATAAAAATATAATAAAATAACATTGTAGTTGTAGTAGCCAAAAAAACTTCCTCACCTTTGAAAATAACTTGACTCAAAATCCAACTAAATGGAAAAAGTGCCACTCCAAATGAAGCAGCTCTGTGCTATGAGAATAAAAATATACAAGCTAATTAAAATACTTGATTATCTACTTGATATATGTATATTATACACTTTTAACCATTAGTTGAATTTTTAGCTGTTTACATTGACAGTGACACGATGGCTCAGATGGACTATAGACCATTTATTTCAAAGCTATTGCGTTAGTGTATTAGTGTGGTGGCATAGCCACACTAACATGCAATCAACATCAGAGCTTAACATTCCATCAACTTACAATGCATTTCCAAATATATGTAGCACATAAATACTGAATATACTACATAACTCAAATACCCATAACATGGCTATCTGAGGTGGAATGGATTCAGCATCATGAAAACCTCTAGTTAGTCATATCATATGCTACATAAAGCATGATAAAAGTTGCTTGTACTACTATGCCCCCGTTAACTATCGCTTCACTGTTTTTTGAGAATCGCTGATACAGAAGATTAAGAGTGTTCTACTGTTCCTTTCTGTGTTTTCTTCAGTTTCAACGGACACAATTTTTGTGGAAGGCAACAGGCAGGAGCAGCAGCTCACCGGTTTGAAGCCCAGCACCAGCTACACTGTAGCGCTCTATGCCACCAAGGGTCCTCTGACCAGTGGCACCGTCATCGCCAACTTCCAAACACGTAAGCATTCATTTTGTTTTGTGATGTCCCAATAATGTCTGTATATGAATCAGAAAAGTATCGGGATCACCTTTTTTGGTTATATTTTATCGGCGAATATGCCAGTCTAAGCAGTGATCCAACACGGGTAAGGGATTGACACTATGGAAGGTAAATAATTGTGGCGGTGGGTGGAGTTTGCTTTCGAGTTGCCTAAAATGCAAGTGCACATTTGAGTGAAGTCTGCTATTAACAAAGGGATATAGTAATTATTTAATTATTATAGATTTTTATCATTATTGTAAAATAAAAAATATTGATCTAAAAACAAATCAAAAAACTATTTATGTTTATTATATTAATTGGACTGATTTTGGGGCAACCACACTAAGAACAATAGCCAATAAAAACACACACTAAATCCACACAGTAGTCTCAAATAAGCCCCTTTCCATTCTTGAATGTTGATTCTGCCTGAGAAATTGCCTCTGTCACAACCTGGGCATTTTTCTGAAAGATACACAACAGAAGACACTCTATATTTATAACTTTCTTACATCAAAACAATGGGATTCATATTTGAAATCAGCTTCCCCAAATATTTCATTTACTGTATGAACTTAAATAAAATGTTGCTATGAAACAAAGTGACTTTAAGACTATAAGAGCTTCCATACACATCTCATGGTTGAATGCTTGGTTCTGACTGCAGTGTGTTATTTCTGGAGAGCAGACCGCTGCTATGAATAACAGACCATTGCTACTACTGATGTAGTTCTGATCAATAAACCGAGCACATGGATCCGCTGAGTCTAGTACACTTTGTGTTAATGACCAGCAGCTCGTGGATTCACAATGCCTGTGTGTGCTTGGCGTCCCCGAGACTACAACAACGCCTCTAGTGCTATATAGAGATGCCTCATGAAGGTCAAGTATTGACCGAAACCTTGCATTAATACGTTTGCATGTAAGTGAAGACAGTGTGCCATACTGTTCTCCTGTCTAAATATCTAATACAGGAAGGGGAGGGGCAGTCGTTCAGGAAGTATATAGACCTTTTCCTGATGAGCAGGTTGCTGCTTTGAAGGATTTCCTCTGTTAGCAGTGCGTGGAGGGATAAGTACTGTGTGTTTGTAAAACGCTTTGGATTATCTGTATGTCTACCAGAAAGGTCAGAGGTCAACAATGGAAACTGAACACATTCTGAAAGTCAATCAGTACCCAAGGACACTTCGACATGTAGACAGGACGAGTCGGGATTCGAACAGCCAAGCATTGGAATCATTGAACGACCTGTTCAGTTAGAACACATGATTCACTCATGACTTGTTTCAGCATCTTGTTTCAACATTTCAGCACCATAAACATTAGTTTTGGATGATCAAAACAGGACTTAGAAATTCTTCATGGGAGCCCACCCCCCGCCCTCACATACAATACATGTCACCGTGCCAGAAAGACAAGAACACGCTTTGCAGCTTTCACAAGTGGAGAAAGTCTGAACAAAAGACCTGAATTTGGGGTTAAATGCGAACACAGGATCGCAAAACTCCTTCCACTAGGATCACCAAATGACACCCCCGATTGTACCAGAGCCAAGGAATTGTTCCAGTTTATCTAGAGTAGTGTGTGCCTCTGCATAAACTTTATGTTCTGGAGAGAGAGAAAGAGAGAGAACTTTTCTTGTCAGCAGAGGCGTTCATATCCCCCAGGGAGGGCTAGGCGACAGTTTCCTGGCCTGCACTGCAGCAGAGAGACAGAGAGAGAGAAAGACAGAAAGAGAGATGGAGGGAGAGAGAGAAAGAGGGTGGCTGCATGAAACACAAGATACACTCCCACAACACGGCCCCAAAAGCCGGGCTAACATAATCTGTATACTTCAAAACTTAAGTGGGGACTGTAGGACGTTAGATGCTCCTCCATCCAGGCTATAATACGGATCACACCACACACTGTACTGTATAACACAGACTCCGGCACACATAATACAGACACCGGCTCTTGGCAGCGCAAGGTGCTTCTAATTTGAGAAGACACAACTCTCACAGCCACAAGGCTGTGCTGCAGTACCTCCTTGTGCTTTCATGTCTTCCCGGAGAGCATGCAGGCAAAAAAAATGGGCACTTCTACTCCTCCTCGCCCTACTACGCCAAACTAGTCTTCTTCTAATGAGATCAGACCGGAGAGATGCTTTGATGTAGCTGACAACGTGGAGTCGGTAATGAGATAGATTTTGTGTATAGTTTCAAGTGCCACCTCGCTTTAAATCGATCCGGCATGCCGCCGTTGCGTTCATGGAGACTTTCAGTGTAACCGTACCCCCTGAAGAGGGTGGACAGCAATTATTCATGCCACTGCAGCTCGGAGTAAAAATGATTGGATGGAGGTGACACTTTGTGGAAATATTTGCTTTAGAATGGTTACTTGATATTGGGCCTTGTTGTTGTGAAACACAAGAGTATACGTTATTTTACATTTCTAGTTTTCTCTTACCTAGAGTAAACATTGTACAGATTGACGCTGCATTTCTGCTGTGATGCAAACTTTGAGTTTAATAGAGATTCATCATATAACCATACAAGCGTACAATCTGTGGGATATATATTGTATTGCAGGCGGCCCACAAAGTGGGGTCCAGGGACCCATAGGGGTACTTAAGACAGTGCCTGGGGGATCCACAGCTAAATTATAGTTTGGAGCCAAACTATACAAGTGTACGAATGGAACCAAATTGATTTTACAATTTAAAAGGCTCTAGTCAGGCTCTACCAGTGGGCCTAAAGAGCCAAATTCCACTCACCTGTGCCATTTGTAGCTTCTGCCTCATTGTTTGCTAACCCCACACCAACACTTCCCCAGTGTTGGGTAATGTGGACTACATAACTTAATGTATTACGTAACATTTTGGTATATTATACCAAAATACAGTAACATGTTATATAAACATATTACTTAACAAAAAATCTGTAATATATTATATCTTTCTTTATGCATTTCTGCATTACTTTCAATCTGTCTCATTGCATGTGTTCTTCTGGCATTATCTGACAACTGGAATACATTTAACTCCTGTGTTAACTTCCATAGCAGAGTACGATGAGGTAGGTGTGCGCCAGTGGTGTTTTCAGGAGTGACGTTTTCGTCACTCATCCTGCAGGCAGGATGACACATCCTGCCTGCCAGATGAGTAGTCTACAAAGGCTGTAGCCTCGACACCCAGGCTTTCATTTTCATTCGCGTTGCGCGAAAACGGAAAGCCTGGACTAACGCACGTTGGAAAGTGGCCTTGAGGGGGGAGTGAACCTTCCGCAGTGGACGGGAGGGGGAGGGGCCGGAGATGACGACACGTTAGTGAGATCAAATCAGAGCGCAGCACATCCGCCGTGTGGATCCCACGACACCCCGCCCCCCCAAGGCCAAAATCATTGAGGGCTAGAGTAGTCTACAAAGGCTGAAAGGCATGCATTTGCATTCCAATAGGTGATTGAGGGTAAATTTGCTGTCCACTAGTTCTTGGTTCTGGTGTTTGCCCTTTTTTGTTCTCAGACGTGATTTTAAATGTATTTGTCCAGATAGCCAAGTGGCCTTGCTTTATTGTAGGTATGACACTGGTCTACGCAATATTTAATTAATAGTGATACTTAATATTTAATTATATATATTTTAAAAAGCATGTTTAAGTAATATGCAATAGTAATATGTATGTATGTAATACGAATATATTACTTTTAAATGGGAGTAATAATTAATAACTAATATATTAAAAAAAACAAAGTAATATGCCAAACACTCTTTCCCCAAGGAAAAGGTCTTGTCTCTTCAAATGAGTGCCTGCAGGCTAATTACTGTCAATTTGGGGATCCTGGACATGAAAATGTTTGGGAGTGACTGCTGAATATTGTTTCCTCTTCTCAAATTAGCTTTCTAAGCACATTCAGTTTTTATTATGAGGGAGGACATGAACCATATCAAAATTGTTGATAGTCTATAAATCTAACCTTTACAGCACCGGCGGGGCTGCTCGTTCAAGAGACAGTTAGCAGAGTTTTATGGAGCCTGCAATACCCATAGGACTGAGAGGAGAATGTTAGCCAACTATCTATGACAGATACAAATTGAAATGTATGGACCCCCATTTTGTGCCAGAGACACCATAAGAGCTTTCTATTTTGTTAAATGGTATATTCCGCATTTTTGAATGGTGCAACGAAGTCCTATAGACAGCTATGTGTGTCCCTGGATGGCTGTGTCTAAGCACGAAAACAGCGTTTGGTTTGTGTATTAGGCTGTCGTGCAGCCTAATACACACATGCACACGTGCATGCCCACACGCACACATACGCACATTAACTGATGATTTTGGTTGTGATAGTATAGTGTGGAGTACTTCCCGATTCCATTTTCAAGGACCCCCATCTGAAAAGAACCGGAGATAACGGACCCGGCTCTGAATGGACCCACTGCTACTATTAAAATGATGGATCCGGGACAGTAAAAGACCTATTATAATGAATTTTAGACCCGTTACCCGTACAAGTACAAGTATTAACTTTTTGAAATGTTGCCCACAGTTGGTGGTTTTGCAGCCATCAGCTGCATGCATACCATGACCATTAACATGAAATGTATAATCCCAGACAGTTAATCATTGTGGACCTTTTGTATACAAAATTCATCCATGCACTTTTGGTTGTTGGAATAAGGAGAGTGGAGGTGCCCGTCTTTGCTGTGTCATACGAAGAGTCCCAATCTGTGCATTTTGCAGCGCCAACCTTGTTGCCATCACTGTAAACTACAGTATTATGACGAACAACGTCCATGTGGGGCTGTTCCCATCTGTTTTTTCTTCATGGTGCAGTCCTTCGAGCAGTTTTCTTTTCACCTCCGTAAATTCGACCATGTCCATGTCTGTTGTTTGATTTTCATAGTTGTTACTCTAGTACAGTTGAGTCGTGTGAATAGAAGTCACATGACTCAAGGCTCGCCTCAAGGCTGGAGGAGTATGGTAGTAGTCGGTGGTAGTGAGGGTGATTGACAGTTGTGGCGAGACACCAAGGCATGCCGGAACTGGCTCATATGTACCCGGACGTCACTTATTGTAAACGGAACCAGCTACAGGTGGGCCTGGCCCTGGTCCTCGGGTATTTTTAGATCTCGGGCTTACTGAAAGTACCCTAGTATAGTGAACCCAAGTGACACTTTTCTGGAAGGAATATAGGTCAATAATAGGCTATAGCCAATTTTCAAGATCACAGCGCTCTTGTTGCTGAAGAGGTTTAGTGTTGATGGACAAAGGGAGCCAGAACTTGTAGAGAGTACTGGGTCAACTAATAGTGTTGTTCAAGAGACCAAGCTGTCATAACATTATGGGGCAACATATCTTACAGCTGCAATTCAAAATGACTTTCCTTAAAATGTGGGAGTTAGTGGGGTATGTGGGATATGAAACATCATTGAGGAACTGTTCCCTGAGTTTAATCATGCACCGGCCTTTTTTTTTATAGCAAAAGCTCATTTATATACACTGTTTTTGGTCAAATTAATTATAAAGTGTTGCAGGTCATTGAGCATGGCTGCTCAAGTGCCAGCACCTCCATCATGCATGTGTGTGCGCAGTGCATGCACATACACACACACACACACACACACACACACACACACACACACACACACACACACACACACACACACACACACACACACACACACACACACAATAACACATATGGTTCCCCTGCTGGACGGGGCTGACATGTAATCACATCAGGGGGTGACTGAGTTCCCTCAACTTAAGGGCGGCCTTGCCTGGGTGTTCATTAGAGCCCCTAATAGAATTCCTAATGCCCAGTTATGCTCTGCTAACACAGCCTCGTGTTCTTTTTTTTAGGCTCCTACGCTCTGATAGAAAATGTCACAGTGTGAATGGGCTGTAAAAGGGGATGCGAGTGCACTGACTTGGTTGGTTAGCTTGTCTCGAGCGCTGCCAATGTCTCTCTTGTTTTAGCCTATCTCTGTCTCTCTGCAGTTAGCCACGGAGACTCATGGCACACCACAAGCACAGAAACTGCAGCAACACTAGAGTCACTGGGTTATAACACACAACACAATGTATTTACAGTTTGTACCCAAAATGTTTTGAAATGTTTGGCATGATAAAAAGGAATTTAAAGGGGAAACATAGGAAAATGAAAAATAGTTATTTTTTTCACCCTTTTCAAGCATGGAACATTTCCATATGTGTGTATTTTTATAACAAAGGTCCATAGCAAGCTTTTAATGTTTTAAATACTTCCTTTCAAAGGAAACATGAGGCGTTATGACTAGTCGAGTCCTGCATGAAAATGAAACTTGGTTTCATTCAGTTTTGTTCCCATTGCTGCACGTTCCTCCAACACAGCTGTTGATTTATAGAACTACTAGGCTGTATTACTCAGGTTAATCTTAATCATCACACTAAAATAATATTTTAGTGTGATGATTCAGATACATATTATGTATCTGAAAACATTAAAGGTTAGGTTACAGGCTTTGCAGGTCGTCTTTCTGTGACTTGTAAACAAACAACCTCAACGCACACATCCCATAGCCTGTAGTGATGTGACCTTCTGATTAATTCAGAAACCAACTGCTTTCCATGCATTCTGTGAGAAACTACAAAATCTAATTATCCAAATATATCCACATTGCTCCACAATCTAGAATACATGTGACTCGTTTTGATATAGTGCCTGCCATGGCAAAAAGACTAACTGGAGAAGAGAAAAAAAGGATTATTATTATTATTATTATTATTTTGTTTTTATCCAAAATGAATTAATAGAACGGGCAGACTGTTAATCAAGCTTGTCTGAAAATCCACTAATCGCTCTAACATGTGTAATGTTACATAGACCACAGAAGTAAACCCTTCAAGCCTGTATTCTCAACTTTTCTGTACATTATTCTATCCGCCATGTCAATTTGAAGCTACGGTATATGATGATGGCAGGCCTTCATTTATGGTTGGATCACATACAGTGTGTCACTCATATGGCTAGATTAAGTCCCTGTTATGGTGCACCTTCCGTTTGTGCTCTTTCCCCAGGTGTAAGTGGTTAATGTAGTGAAAGTGTTTCGTCATTCACAGTCTTTGTGAGTCAGGGATATGTCACTTGCCAGCAATTGTGGTACAGCATTATTCTCTGAAATGCTGAGCATGCCCTGCGAGGCAACGCAGCTGCCCAATTACAACAATTAGCCTGTGATTGCTGGTTCAACATGGCTTCTGAGCTGCTGACTAGGCAATTTAAAGCCAGGTGGTTCACCTCTGATTGCATTTAAATACAGTAGCATTTATTCTCGAGATCCACATCTCTGTAGACCTCATTGTTGTAAAAGTTATAGTGTGTGTGTGCGTGTGTGTGTGCGTGTGTGCGTATAGATTACCTACCTTTGTTGGCCGATTGGCAAAGTGCACAAGAAAGTGGTCTATAGCTAGAGAATTTATTAGATTATCCCTGAACGCATGCTGAACCTACACATTTCTTATACCACAGATTACAATTTAGTTCATTTCAATTTTAGAGATTATGCAAACAAATACCCTATTGGCCTGAATATAAGACAGTGTTGGACAGAAATGGAGTCGTCTTGCATTTGGGGACTGTTATTTGACATTCAATGTTCTTTTTGCACTAATGAGTCTTGAAAAATAGGAGCCGTCGTCTTATAATCAGGGTCGTCTTATATTCGGGACAATATGGTAAATCCCAGATATAAGACATTCAATGTCCATAGGCATTGCAAACTGAGCAAACTCGCCCAATTAAAAACTCCGGCACATGAATGCAACAACTAGCACATTGAACAACTTCCCCTCGCTCCCTTTCTTACATCAAATTATACCACGTCTTGCCTCAGACGGTTCTTCCATCTGCTCGACTGCTGCTGTTTACTGCCCGGGATCCGTTTACACAGCCTGTTTAATGAGAGATTAGATGTTTAAAAAAATTAAATCATAAAAAAACAAAACAATCCCAATCATCTTATTCACATTTGAGTGTCCTCTGTGTCGCAGCATGTCGCTGAGGAAACTTGCCAACGACTAAAACCTACACCTGTTTCCCTGATTGTGTCGCCTCTGACACACGGTCTGTTTAATTACACACAGAGACTGAATGGAGGAGAGGCTGAATGAGAGGGGATTAGGGGAAATGCAAGAGGAAGGAGAAAAAAGAGTCGGCATGTGTGCCTCTATATGCGTCATGTCTGCTTTGGTTAGACCTACTGCAGCATTGGTCCGACAGGTGTTGACGGTTTGTTTATGGTTAGGGTTAGGTTTAGCCGTGAAGCCCCATAAGATGCACTGGTTCAGAACAAAAAAAAGTTTGCTGTTACCATCTTTGTTTTGGAGGCATTATGTTTGAACTTGAGCACTAGAGGGAGAAGCAGTCTTTGTGGGCAGTTTTATCTTTAGGATCTCAAAAGCCTATACTCTCTCTCTTTCTCTCTCTCTGCCATCTGTCTGTTTGCTAACGCAACTTTAGACAGATAGACGGCATTGTTGAAGCAACATGATTCCACCAGCATGAAGTGACGGAAGCGAGGAACAACAACACATTTCCTCTCAGCCTCTCTGGTCAAACAGAATAGGAATGGCAGTTTGTACAGATTACAGCACAAGGCGTACGACAGAGTAGAGGGGAGAACAGGGCAACGTGTGTGTGTGTGTGTGTGTGTGTGTGTGTGTGTGTGTGTGTGTGTGTGTGTGTGTGTGTGTGTGTGTGTGTGTGTGTGTGTGTGTGTGTGTGTGTGTGTGTGTGTGTGTGTGTGTGTGTGTGTGTGTGTGTGTGTGTATTATGGTTATCTCACAGAAGAAAGGGCTGCAGTAAAAATAAAATATTCTTAGTGTTAGTTTAACTGAGGACAACTGGTAACTGGCGTGATCACAGGGTGAAAGGAACTGTAGTTAGTACTGGAGTGCCTATGTTATGCCTGTGTTGCACCCGCTTCGACCTCTATCCATGGATTGAATAGAGCATAATCACGAGTAATCACACGATCAAATACAACGAGTAGACGCAGATAACAGATACCCGCCGGGCAAGTAGATATTTTGTATTCATTGCATCGGTGGACCACGGCTACTACTAGTAGGGCGGGGCGAAGGAAGTTTTACTGAGGTTATGGTTAGGGTTAGGTTAGGTTTAGGCATAAGTTTACTGAGGTTAAGTTTAGGGTTGGGGTTAGGTGTAGGCATAGCCTAGTTTTACTAGGGCTTAGGATTAGGCTAGGGTTAGGGTTAGACGGTGCTTTATGCGGTTACTAACCCTAAACATAACTTCAGTAAAACTATGCTTCGCCCCGCCCTACTAGTAGTAGCCGTGATCCACCGATGCAATGAATACAAAATATCTACTTGCCCGGCGGGTATCTGTTATCTGCGTCTACTCGTTGTATTCGATCGTGTGATTACTCGTGATTATGCTCTATTCAATCCATGGATAGAGGTCGAAGCGGCTGTGTGTTATGCCTGGTTGATACTACTAGTGTGTGCCTGCCTAATAATAATAATAATGGATTGTAATAACACACTTTGCATTTTACATTTGTTAGAATGTCAAAGTGTTAAAGTTAGTAAAGTAACAATACAATACAATATAGCAATAATAATAACGTGACTGTGTGTGTGTGTGTGTGGGGGGGGGGGGGTGGGCGTGCTTTCATTGTAGGAGGATGCACAGAAACAGTACCAAGTGAAAGAGATGGAGATTTGCGTTTTGCGGGTGGGAGGAATAGCAAAGGAGCGGCTTGACAGATGGCAGGATGGACAGGGCGATTATGGGCTGAGGTTGAGGAGCACGTCGGCGGGGAAGAGAAAGGAGGAGGCCGGGAGATTATAGAGGGAGAATATGGTCCCAGCATCCGTATGGAGACGTGGTGGACTCTTGTTCACCCCAGTGGGAAGTCCTAAAACTTTCTACCACTTTCACTTTTCACAAAAGTAACTCTAATATAGCTCATAACGCGCCGTGACGCGTTGTGAGCTTGTGATTCTGGGATTTTACCAACACTTGTGTGATGTGTCTGTAGCAAATGATTTTGTTTGTTTTTTAAGCATCAGAATAAATAGTATGGTGATACAAGTTTCCTGCACAGTAACAACAAAAACAAAATCCTTTCAGGGAAATCTCTGTCTCTCTCCCCGTCTCCTGTGACTATCCTCCTGTCTTTACAGCTCCGTAGTTCTGTGAGGCTGCTGCCCATCACCGCCTGAGATGCGTTGCCTTGGACTCTGTGAGGCTATCCAGGCAAACACACACTGTTAATAATTAGTGAGCTGTCAGGGATCCCTTACAATATATACAGTACACACGCACATATGTGAGTGCTAGGTAGCTCTGGGCTAAAACCTCAGTTGATGTAATCTATAGCTAAAGACAGAATGAAGGCAGTGCATTCTTGTCAGAATGTCACTGAAGGGTTTTCACGTACATTTCCACAATTAGAGAGAGAGAGAGAGAGAGAGAGAGAGAGAGAGAGAGAAACAGCTGATAATCAAAATGTCAGAGTCAGAAGGCGAGAACGATGTGATCTTTCATCTCCTGGTCTTAGCATTGACAGTGCAGTATATTAGCAGAGCTGGAGCTGATCTCTGTAATCACCTCTACGTACCACACTGTGTGAGCATACAGCTGACACTGCACCCCACAGCTGTGATGTAATCCCAGGGAAACCACTTCCCCCGACACAAAGTCAACCAGTGTTGTACAGTAGGTGGCATCAATCAATGAACTGCCGTTGTGTCAAAAGTCACCCCCAACTCCAGTGATGTAATTTGGGGAAAGAAGCCAAAGTAATCATCAGTGGCTATTAAAAAAAAGGTCTAGAAATGCTGTTTGGGCAGAAAAATAAAAATGAAACTGCATATTAAGTGTGATGTAACGGCTGGTAAACTGGAGTCGGCTCACCGATAGAGACATTGTAATCTTGGGTTTGAAAAATATTCCAAGACAAGGATGATACATACAGTATGGGTGAATGACACTCAACCACCAATGTGTGTTTGCTTACTGCAGTGCATGGAGTAAGAACTACAATGAGAAAAGTGATAATCTTTGTTCCTAGCCCGTGTGTGTGTGTGTGTGTGTGTGTGTGTGTGTGTGTGTGTGTGTGTGTGTGTGTGTGTGTGTGTGTGCGTGTGCGTGTGCGTGCGTGCGTGCGCCTGTGTGCCTGTGTGCGTGCACTTGGAATACATCTCTGTAATTTATGCACTTTTGCTGTTCGTGCCTATAGGCCTATTTGAATCCTGCAGTTATATGGGATTCCACCATCTGCGTAATCCTATTTGGCCTTTAGGTAGCCTAGCCTATACAATATTTGCTTCTAGACACCTTGTTATTCACTGTCACGAACGCAGGGATATTAAAAGAGTACGTGAAACAGCATACAGCAAGACCTGCGGGCAGGATGCGGCATATTATAAGCTCATCTTGATACTACTGTATATTTGCATGTAAACAGCAATGTGAAGAAAACTGAACTCCATATCATATGCAGCCTTAAGCCTTAAACCAAGTAAGCTTTGCTTGTGTACATTTGGGACCTGGGGATTACAGCAAACGTGCACAATTATGAGACAATTAAGGCACATTTACAGCTCAATCGCCTCGGCTGTTGCCAAGAGTTCACACAGCTACAGTACATGTAACAGACACACTCTGTCATCTTGGCAGGCTTGGAAAGTACAGTATAGTATAGCGTGACTAACTGATTTGTAAATCATGTAATATGGAAGCAATATCAAGCAGCCCGTGACCAGGAGGGCTACTAGCAAGGCAGAAGCAAATGGATTGTGCATACAGAGGGTTTTACTGTCTGCGATACCTGTTGCTCCAGTCAGAGAACTCAGAGATATCCCGTTGACGAGATGTTACTGCACAATTAAAGTTCCTACGCTGCACTGTTCCCAAGCAGGCTGGTGGCCGATGAGTTGTCACTTTAACTTTTCTCTCTATGCTACTTCAATATCCCATCTGAACAAGGGACTATAGATTTGAGAAGTGGGCTGTTTGGTTCCAGCTAATAACATATTAACAACCCATTTTGGACTCCACTATTCCACTCTTTGATAAGGGCATTATATCAAGAGGCTTTTCAGTTTTTGGTATACTCCTCTATTAGCTTTGACTTCAAGACCTTATTCCACTTCATAACTGGAATATCTATTCTGGGAATTAAATGCAGATAAACTAGTGCTTGTGAATGCATTATAGGCATTTTTTTTTTCTTTTGATGGCAATAGCCCAATACTAAGAGGAGTATGTTTTCCATCACCGATGCTCATCTTGTTTGACTGTGAGTCATTACAGTAAACGGTACTTAAGGTGAATACAATCTCTGGCACAGACTTCTGGAATTTCCCCTGAGTGAATCCCTGTGTGGCAAGAATTGGCCATGAAGCTCTGATGACTTCTTACAGTCTAAGTGATGGATGATGTTGTTGTTGTGTCTGATAGCCATGGATGCACCCCTGAACCTGACAGCCAGCGAGGTGAACCACCGCAGCGCGCTTATCTCCTGGCAGCCGCCAATGGCAGATATCGACAATTACATGCTCACCTACAAGTCCGCCGATGGCAGCCGCAAGGTACGTTGGAGATATGGGACAATCTCAGGAACGCATGCACGCACACACATACACACACATACACACACACACCCACCCTTGTCGGTTCACTGAGGACAATTCCTTATTTCAATGAATGGGAACCATATAGTCTCCATTTTTGGTCTAAAGTCCTTATTCCAAAACTTTTTGCCTTTTTTACAATTTTGAAAAACACTTAACAGTTCAACTAGCCAATCTACATTAACATTATTGTGAGCTATTCAAAAATGTTTTTCAATATAGTAAAAAACAAGTAAAAGAAACTTGGAGCCTGTACGTTATGTCTCTCAAAAATTATCTGTCTGTCTCCGTTGACTGTTGAGTGATGTGTACTGGTGTTAGCGTTGACCAGTTGGTGTCAGCCATGTACCAAGAATACAGCCAGCCTTTAAATAGGCTAAAGATTGCGTGGTCTGTCAATGTGGTTGTGGGTCTGTTCTGGCTGATGTCTGTGTTGTATCCTCTTTTGGCCTACACACAAGGCCCCAGACCTGATTTGCTGCCATGCAGCCAATGAGAAGTCTTACACCATACCTGGCTACACCATTGCTAGAGCACTATAAAGGAGAGTACTGCCACTCCCGTTGACTCCCAATGCTACGGCTGAACAGAGACACCTATTGGCTCAAAGGTCTACTTGACGGCTGCTATTGGCTGAAAAGTGACTCCTGCTGGTTCCAAACAAACCACCTAGGATGGTTCCAAACAAACCACTCTCACCCATCCACCGCATTGACAGCAGAGCTCCAGTGCGGGCGCAAAGCGTGTGGCGCGAGATGAAAGCGCGTCAGTACTCTCCTTTCTAGTGCTCTAACCATAGCGTTCGAGAATACCAGCCATTAACTGTTTGCCATTATATGGAGGCATGCCTAAAGAAAGAGTCCATGCAGACATCGAATGACCACTGTGACCACTGGTCAGGGGGCCTTGGCCAAAGCCCGGCCAGATCCCTTATAGTTAGATGGCAGGACTAGGTGCAATATGCCATTTACAGCCCATGCTTCCAAACAGAAAAGTTTTATCAGATATATTAAATAATGTCAATCTCACCAACTTTCCAGTTTTCCAACAGCTTGAATTATCCTTTCTTTGTGTGCAAAGTGTTGATTTCATATAAATCACTGTAGACATTATGTTATGAGCTAGTTTCTGTCAGGAAATTCTGTGCAGGTCATTATTTTAGTTTGAGAGGAGTTTGGAAGTGCTCATTAGATATCACTCAACAGCCTTGCGCACCACCTGTTTTAAATTTACACATAAGGCAGGTCGCAGGAGGCAGCAGGATGTTGTTTACAGAAAACCACTGTGTGCTTCCAAACTCCAATGGAAACATGGCGGCTGCGGTCTGCAAACTCTGCATATTATAATCAATTGGCATGCATCCCGTATACGCAAATAAGTGTACCGGTAACTGGGGCTTCATACTCTGCTGTATAGGACAAGCACTGCTGTCCGGGCCGTCGTTTCACAGTGGGTCATAAATGAGGTCCTGCTTGCTAAGGCAGAAAACATTGCAGTGCAATTACCTGCTGTAACCTGACCGTATAGCGGCCAGCTTTAGCAGCTGTTCAGCTCACCTCCCTCTGCACGGCCGCATAATGGACTTCAGCAATTTATGACCGCTATCTGCCAGGGCAATCTCTTATCAAGCAACGACCTATCCACCGGTACTCCATTAGCATTTACGCATACGTGCAGGCATGTATCACCATTAATAAACTGTTTTCAAACAACACACAGCGTCTAATCAGACCCACTAATGTATTGTTTTCATCAGCATCCTCTATATTTTCCATAATTGTTTTCCCCTGTAAATGAACACCAAACTTCATCATATGACAACAGTCACAGTGTCATGCAAAAAACAATAAAATAATAATGAATAGGTCTGCAAACTCACAACGCAGTGTGACATGAAATTTAATAATTTTGGACATAATGAGGATTCCACCGAGGCAACAATATGCAATTAAAATCTGTGAGTAAATGTATATCATCCTAATGGCAGTGTCGTACCAAAAATGTGAAGATTTACAACATCGGCTTTACAGAGGTTTTTTTTTTTTATTATCAGAAATGTAGCACTATTAAGACTGATCTGCAGTATGAAATCTATTCTCATCTTGACCCTGGAAGCAGAGAGAGAGTGTCGGATCCATTGAGACAGAGAGACAACCATTTACCACCTGCTCTGCTGCATAATTCACAGCGACATATTGCCTGGAAATGTGTGACTTTTTCCAAACTGGTTCAATATTTCATTCTCTTTTTTGGGTGGAGTGAGGGTGCTTGTTCATATTTTGTGTTGCCAAGTAATTATAGCCCCTGAAGATGAGAATGCACATGCATTTTCGGACTATGTTTTCCTGTACGCGATTTGAAAACTTAAAAAAGAAAAATAAACTGTTAAAATCAGTTTATTATTATTTTTTAAATACTTATCAGAATAGGTGCTTTTAGATCCCTCGATCGCTGTTCATGGTTGTCCCCATTCTCAATGCATCTAGTCTGTGTAGAATGCCTCCATTGGGCTGACCCATGAGGTCAGCCCAATGTGAACAGAGTTTGCATAACTCTATACTCTGTCTATACTTTGTGTAAAACCTAGACCTACCGTTTTTTTGTTTGTTTGTTTGTTTGTTTTTCAATGAGAAAATACATACTGGGTTGAGTCAGTGTGCACAGGAAAATAGTAAGTCTTTTGGTATTATGTCTTTTGGTATTGTTTGGCTCTTACCTGTTCATTTGCAGTATCTCCCTCATAAATATAGAATATGTAGGAAGAACATTGTGTCAGGGTCATCAGCACTGCAACTACCAACCTTTCAACAGAGCTCTAAAGGGAATGTTGTTAGGATTTTCTTGAATCATTGCAAGGTTACTGTATAACAATAAATATATGTTTTGCCTGAGAGATATTGTTGCACCATGGGGTGAAGTCAGAGTTTTATTAACAATGTTTGGGGTTTCTAATGTGTCTGGGGGGCTTTATCCCTGACATTTACACTGGATAAAGGGATTAAATCGGTGCACTGCTACTTGTGTGCATGCTGATATGTGCATGCGACCTGTACTTAAAGGTAAATGGTGTATTTACAATAGTGCTTTTTTCCAAGGTGCTTTACATTATGGATTACATTCATCTATTCACACGCACATTCATGCACCAATATGCACCCATATTACAAAGTATGATGCACAGTGATAATACATTTAATACTTAAGCGTGACACTATAAAATATTGAGATTAGAGGTATGCCCCCAACCCAAACAATAAATGTGAACCTGTGT